>JASAOG010000241.1:0-467500 GCA_030265305.1 Biomphalaria pfeifferi
TAGGATGTAAAAGGAACCTGTGTACGAAATTTGGGTTGCGGATCCATACAATAGTTTAAGTGATCCCGTGATCAATGAGTGTCATGTTCATGTATATATACAATTTATACATAGCTAGTATAATTGTAGATTAGTTTCTACTTGTTAACAATGAGTTCGAGTTTCTTCATAAGAGTTGCTGTGTGGTGTGTGGGTGAAACCAAGGAGACACAAAGAAAACATCGCTATTACGAAAGCAATAACACATTTACACCAGAGTTTCTCAAGCTGTGGGCCGCGCCCCCGACGCTCTTTCTAGGAGGGCGCCAAGCCCTTGCTAAAAAGACAAAGCTTGTCAATTAATTGTTAAGGGGAAACATTATTTGATAGTTATTATTAGTCCATGTTTGAATATCAGCTTAAGTGATACTAAAATAACATATGATTAAAATATTTTAAGTAAGTGAAGTTGGTTCATCTTCTAATAATCATCTTCTAATAAGAATAAGCGTCTTCAACAATATCGACTGGATAGAGGAAGAACCTGCATATCCAATAATAGTTCCAGAAAGAAGTATGCGGCAATTATGTCTTTAATTTTCTTTTCTTTTTCGTTATCTTCTGAGAACCCTCCCGCACCGTAGTGTGAGAGCTTCCAGCGTTCCTCTCAGTCCGTATCTGGCTGGGGGAGAGGGGGCGAATTA
Organism: Biomphalaria pfeifferi; assembly: GCA_030265305.1. Taxonomy (NCBI): domain Eukaryota; kingdom Metazoa; phylum Mollusca; class Gastropoda; family Planorbidae; genus Biomphalaria; species Biomphalaria pfeifferi. The sequence goes on from JASAOG010000241.1 coordinate 684, forward strand.
TTTTTTCCTTTATGGGGCGTCGCCGGTAAATGTTTGAGACACGCTGCATTACACAGTCGTACCGTATTTTTACTTAGACCTTTTCGTGTTTCTTTGTCAGGGTGAATGTTGCGGTGTAGAGGGCCTCTCTGATTTCGCCATGATGAACTTGACCTTCGTCTACACGAAGAGAAGACCACCAAGTCGGTACCCTTAGCGTTTCCACCGGCTTGCTGTAAAGCAACTTTTATCAATCAAGGCTTTAGGGAGACACTTTCTTGTGCTGCCTCCAAAGACATAGAGAACGCTAACACCGAGGTAGGCAGAGGTATAGCTTAAGATTGTTGGTTTGAGTGCAAGGAGGGGATTGTTTCCAATTTGAAAATTCTGTGGGATCTAAAGAGTAAAGTCTAGTTCTAGAGATTTAGCTCTAGTTCTAGAGAAAAGACAGTGATAGGCCTACTGTTATCTCTCACTAGACGAAATCTTTATAGTCTTTGCTCTTTCAAAAAAAAAAGATCTTTTTTAAAAAATAATTGATGGTATTAGTGTTATTCTTTACTCCTACCGTGTCTAAAAGGAAGCAGAAAATGAAAATACGATGTGATGTAACGTCACTAAGTCAAATTTTAAAATAAATTGGATTAGGAAAAAGAAAGACAGTCAACTGTGATGAGTGGCGGTGCGGCAACGCTTCAAGAAAGATCTATTGTGAACACTACACTAGTCACAGGCCAGTTACTTAGGGATACGGTCAATTGATCACCTAGAAAAGACAAGTAAGGTTCCGTCGTTTTTTTTTTATAAGGCCTTCGATGACCATATTTAAAGAGCGAAGGTGTCAAATTCAAAACGGTTTAGTACGGTGCGGGGTGGTTACGGTACGGTTCCGATTTATAGTCAGGACATTCACGATTACTAGACGAAGTGACGTCTCAAGATCAAGTCCAGTACAGTGAGTCCAGTGTGAAGTCGGTCCGGAACAGTTCAAGTCCAGGACAAAGCGGAGAGGCCATTAGAGTTTGCTACAACGGTATACGAGTTGATTCGGCGGTTCGGTTATCTATTTAGTACAGTCAATGGTATATTGTAGCCAATTGTACAGTATTGGCTGTGCTTGATTGGGCATTAAAAGTGTTACTTTGTAGCCATGAGTTGTCAAGTTCTTTAAGCTGGTTGTGTCGTGGTTGTGTCGTGATTGTGTCGTGGTTGTGTCATGGTTGTGTGGTATGGTGCAATTAGCAGAAAGTCTGGATAGTGAGAGTCGTTGTAATAGACTAGACCATGATAATGTATTCATAGTAGATATGGGGTTCGAACCCATCTCTTAAAGTTCGGCTTCGGTTCGGTTCCGTCAGATTTAAGTTCGGGTTCGATGACGATTATAGTTCGGGTTCGGTTCGGACGGATCTAAAGTTCGGGTTCGGGTTTAGTTCGATGTTATGAAATTAGGTAAAAGCTAAAACTATGTGCATGCAATAATGTTCAATTCAATTTAATTAGATGAAACAGTGATGCCAAACCTTACGCAGATAATATAATGGGTCATTTTAATTTCCAACACTCGTGTCGCGGGACACAAAACCTGCTCTATCTCTTAGTTTTAAATTAACATTTTTATTTGTCCCTTCTTGATAAGTATTCTTGTCAATCCTCTTGTCTCTAGTGGTAACTTAGAAATGTGATCATCGCAACTTAAACTACGAATGCCGTCATATTTATGTTTTCATAACTCTATTTAACGTTAGGTTCTATAGAAACAGCCACAAACAGCTCTATACAAATCAAACAGATGGGCTTATTTTCATGTTCCATGAAAAGGTAAAGAAAGATCTGTCCATTTTCCTGGTAGTTTCTACATTCAGAGTCTACTTTTCGTTTCTTAGAATCTCCCATTTCATGAACGTAGAAATATTAAATGGTACGCACCCTTCGTGTTGATACCAAAGGAAGACAACCCAAATTGACGCAGGAAAGATGCAGACACAAGAGGTCAAGGACACGACCAGCTCAAGAAGGGAGAAGAATGTTCCGAGCATTAAAAATATCTGTCAAATCATGTCTCTGAAAACTTTTTTAAACAGAAGATCGCAAAACCTTGACTCAGTTCGGTTAAGGCAATGACAGTTCGTTCGGTTCGGTTCGTACCGATCAGTTTTAAAGTTCGGGTTCGGTTCGGTCATAATTGAGGTTTGAGTTTGGTTCGGGTTCGGTTCGTTTCCCATCTCTTATTGATAGAAGAGCAACCCTTAGTCTTTAAAAATAGTTTTCTATGATTCAGGGATGCTACAATGTTCTATTCGACAAAACGATCGGGAGTCGGAGGATCTTAATCATCATATTTGTCTTTGTCATCATTGGAATGGAGGTAAGCAGAATTATTGCCCTTTGGTCCAGCTTTAAGAAACGCACAATTTTTTTTCATTTAATGTATTTTATATTTTCTTTCAAAAAGCGAACGGATAAAAATTTAATAACTTCGGTTTTGTTAATTAATGTATAAGAATAAATACATTTTTAATAAATGCATGCATATTTAATACCTGCGATCCACAGTGTAGAATAGATAAATAGTTCATCCATCGTGATTCGATAATGACCACTTCATCCAGGGGGCTGAGGGCTTTGCACTGGAGTTTTATGCTATCTCATGTGGCTGGTGAGACCTATGTGAGCCCGGAATGTTCGGCCGCACACTGGGCAGGTTATTCCAGCTGGAGCTAGTGTCGTTTGCCTTGCTTTTCTTCTCTGGCGTTTTTCTTCTGCCAGCATTGTTCTTTTTTTCCTCAGCAACCTGTGCGCCAGTTTTCACAGCGCGACGCCATGATGCTCTGTCATGTGCCTCTGTCTCCCAGGTGCCTGGGTCTATGCTGAACGCCTTCATAGAAGCTTTGAGGGTGTCCCTGAGGTGCTTTCTTTGACCACCTTGCGAGCGCTTTCCTTCGCTTAGTGGGCCATACAAGAGTCTTTTAGTCACTGTCCATGTTTCTGAGGCATAGAGCAATGTAGGGAGGATGACGGCTCGATAGATCCTTAGCTTTGTATTGTATTTGTATATTTAATAAACGCTGTAGGGCCTCTACATGTTGTTGTTGTTTTTTTTTCTTTTTAACGAGCTCTTATCATCTTACTAGTCTGTCTGTCTGGTCAGAACCTTTATAACGTTATTTTCCCACTTCTCATTCTCGGATCAACTCTGCACAATTTTTCATTGACGTTGACAACACATGAATCAATTTTTTAAAAATGTTAATCAATTAGTTGTAATTAATTGATGTTGTTTCCATCTGCTTACTCACATTACTTGAATCATTTATTAAGTATATAGTTCACTAAAGCTAAGTAATTAATTACTTCTTAACGCTAATTAATTGAGGTTTTAGTTCATCCACACTAGGTAACTAATTGATGTTTTTGTTCACTGACGATAGATAATTAATAGATGTTTTAGCTCATTAAACTAATTAAGAATTTAGATCACTAATGCTTGTTAATAAAAGAGGTTTTAGCGCTCTAACGCTAAAGAATTAAGTAATAAATTAATTGAGGTTTAAGTTCACTAACGCTAGGTAATTAATTAGTTGAGGTTTAAGTTCATTAAGAAGATGCGATGAGGAGTAAAGCGCTTGGCTTTCGAACCGGGAGTCTTGGGTTCGGATCCTGGTGAAGACTGGCTTTTTTTTTTATTTTGGGATCTTTCGGGTGCCTCCACCCAGTCCATTCAGATCTAATGGGAACCTGACATTAGTTGGGGCAAAGGTCATTTGGGTTGGCCACTAGACACCCTTGTTAACCCTGGCTACAGAATCAGAAGATGTTTACATCATCTGCCCTATAGATCTCAAAGCCTGAAAGGGAAGCATTTTTGTTCACTAACGCTTGATAAGTACTTGAGGTTTAGGCTTACTAACGCTAGGTAATCAAATAATTGAGGTTTTAGATAATTAACACTAGACTATTAATTGATTGAGAATTTAGTTCACTAATGCTTGGCTTGAAAGGGAAGCATTTTTGTTCACTAACACTTGATAACTACTTGAGGTTCAAGCTTTATAACGCTAAGTAATTAATGGAGGTTTTTAGTTCGAAAACGCTCTATAATTAATCAATGTTTTAGTTCCCTCACGGTGGGTAATTAATCAATCAAAATTTTAGGTCGAAATGCTGGGGGATTAATTAGTTTAGGTGTTTAACACTATGTGATTGGTGATGTTTAGTTCGCTAACGTTAGATAATTAAATAATTGAGGTTTTAGATTACTAACACTAGGTAATAAATTAATTAATTGAGGATTTAGTTCACAAAAGCTTGGTAATTATTTTATGTGTTAGCTCACTATTGTTAGGTAATTAATTGAGTTTTAAGTTCACTAACACTAGGTAATTAATTTACTGAGGTTTTATATTATTAACATTATGTAATTAATTAATCGATGTTTTAGTTCACTAATTCTAGGTAATTATTTGATGTTTTAATTCACTAATGTAATTAATTGACCGAGGTTGCAGGTCACTAACGCCACTTGTATGGTTTCTTATGTTATAGATTATCCAAGCCATTTTGGCCATTCTTTTGTTGATTCGACCCAAACTAGAAGAAATTGAAGCCAGAAAACAAGCGATGATGGCCAGGAACCATAAAGTAAGAGATATTAGCTCGATGTTTGAGATATATATATTTTTTAGGGAACAACTCTAATATATGTTCCTTATTTAGCGGTCCTGTCACGGCTGTTACACATAAAACTACTGGTTTTCTTGTGGCGCTCTTTGAGCAGTTTCAAATAGGTCTGTTATTATGTACAAAATAAATTGTGGTGCCATTCTGAGAACCACTGCTGATTGCACAATTTTCGTAGACTATAAATACAACAATATTTGTTTTAGAAAACGTTGTTAGGAGCTATAGCGTTAGGTTAAAGGTTAATGAACTCACACATTGGCTACCTTATTAAGTTCTAGGTTAAAGGTTAATGAACTCACATATTGGCTACCTTATTAAGTTCTAGGTTAAAGGTTAATGAACTCACACATTGGCTACCTTATTAAGTTCTAGGTTAAAGGTTAATGAACTCACACATTGGCTACCTTATTAAGTTCTAGGTTAAAGGCTAATGAACTCACACATTGGCTACCTTATTAAGTTCTAGGTTAAAGGTTAATGAACTCACACATTGGCTACCTTATTAAGTTCTAGGTTAAAGGTTAATGAACTCACACATTGGCTACCTTATTAAGTTCTAGGTTAAAGGTTAATGAACTCACACATTGGCTACCTTATTAAGTTCTCCTTTCTATCCCCTTCCCCCTGCTCCATTGTTCTTTATAGCGCCAATAGGATTCAAGGGGAATCCGGTACATTTGAGGATGAGACAAGGGTAATAACAAGTGTGTGCGTGTGTGTTTAAGAGAGAATGTGTCTACTTGAACTTTTATGTGTGTGTGTAGAATGATGTGATCTTGGGTGGTTGAGCATTAAAGTACGTTTATGCTGCACCCTCCCTCTCTCTCACTCTCTCTCTCTTTCACACACACACACTTTTCTTTCCCTCTCTCTCTCTCTCTCTCTCTCCCCCTCCAAGATAATATATTCATCTTAAAAGTAATAAAACTCAATAGTTAATATAAAACACAGACAAAAAGAAGTGCTTGTTTTTTTTCAAATATCTGTGTCAGAAAATAACAACAACGCCAAATGGACCTGTTTTATCAATAACAAAATCTGATGTGGGTACACAGCTAGATAGAGCTACTGAGAAATTCCGAAAAGCCTATATACATACCCGCATCCGGGGTGGAGGTCAGGGGCGGACTGGCTATATGGGCATTCGGGCAAATGCCCGGTGGGCCCGTACCCAAATGGGCTGGTAGGTCACCGAAAGTGCTGCTGTAAGTTCAACCCTTTTAGAACCTAAACACTGAGCGATTAAAAAGCATAAAGCCTATGTTTCTTTTCAAGATATAGAGTTCACTGTATGCATGCCGATCATATGATATACACAATTTATGGGCTGGATTGTAGGCCTACAGAAATGCCCGGGCTGATATTGACACCCAGCCCCTCCCCCTGGCGGGTCCGCGGACTCAACCGAAAAATGGGAGGGTGCTTCAAGCTTTTTTTAATGCATTTTGTAGGCCTATTTGAAGGTTCATGGCATGTGAGGGGAAAGGCAGAGGGACCAGGCCACAAGTACCCATTTATCTGGGGCCCTAATATTTCTTGCGGTGGGGCTGTTTTTTAAAACCAGTTCCAAAAGCTTGGGACAGTCAAGAACAATGTGGATTGCAATCAAACATGTAAAAATATCTTCCGTTTCAACAACCTAAATCTCAAAGCAATGGGTGTGCCTGAGACACTAAGTTTGGGTTCGTTTCTTATATAGTTCTAACTGTTTAGTCTTAGCGGAATAAGTAAATAAGTAGGAGATAATTAATGTCGGGGAATGTACTCTTTGTGTGTGTGTGGGGGGGGGGGGGGAGAAGGTTTCCATACAAATATTTTTTTTAAGTTCAACGTAATGGAATCGGGTCGAATGATTCACCAGTCTCTTTTAAGGAGTTGGTTCGAATCCTACAACTGCCTTAACATTTTAACATTCTTTTTAAACCAAACTGGACAGGCGGAACGACAGACAAATAAGTTAAATTTTTAAACAAAAAGGTTATAAAAAGAAAACAGAATTTCGAAAAATAAAATATGCTGACTACTTTTTGGATGAAACTGTCAGAACTTTAATAGTTTCCTAAATCAACTCCATGGCTTTAACGTCTCTTCTCTTTGATGCTGGCTGGCACTGTGTGGTCATCTCTTTGACGCTGGCACTGTGTGGTCATCTCTTTGACGCTGGCACTGTGTGGTCATCTCTTTGACGCTGGCACTGTGTGGTCATCTCTTTGACGCTGGCACTGTGTGGTCATCTCTTTGACGCTGGCACTGTGTGGTCATCTCTTTGACGCTGGCACTGTGTGGTCATCTCTTTGACGCTGGCACTGTGTGGTCATCTCTTTGACGCTGGCACTGTCTGGTCATCTCTTTGACGCTGGCACTGTCTGGTCTTCACATTGAAGCGCTTCTAGATCTGGATCTAAAGACACAAAGCGCTAGCCTTTTTTAACAGAAATTACAGAACAAAATTTGAATTTAGATTGTTGAATCATTTAATTGTATTAACAGTAGAATAAACAGCTAAAATAATGCACTAGGGAAGAACCCAGGCGCTGCATTAATGTAAAGCCAGTTTATTTTTAGCGCCCTTGGACTTTCATTGGCTATATTTAGTTCTCCCACAAGATTTAGTGAGTTCTAGAATAATGGTGTCGAAAAACTTACGTTGTTATTAGCGTAATGACGTGTTCTATCACGTGCCAGATTTCGAGGCTCGAAGAATGCGGCCAAGATCTCGAAGCGAATAAACCTAATTTTTTAAGTAGTAGGCCTATTTTGTTAATAATGCCTCATTATAAAATGGTATGTTGCTTACTTTACCTGATAGTAAACAGTCGACGACAAATTTCTTTTTTATCTGTGGCTCGATCGAAGTCAAGAAGTTAGAAGGACTTAATTGTTGGTATTATCTTGTTCTAGACTTTTTTTTGCCTCCGCCAACATGGCAGTGGATTTTTTTTTTATATCATCAATGTCCGTTCACACCTCTATCGTCTGCTGTTCGTGATAACTCATTAAGTTCACATCTCTATCGTCTGCTCTTCGAGATACCTCATTATGTTCACAATTATGTTATCGTCTGTTTGTCTTGTCTTCAGGATAGCTCATTATGTTCACAATTATGTTATCGTCTGTTTGTCTTGTCTTCAGGATAGCTCATTATGTTCACAATTATGTTATCGTCTTCTCTTCAGGATAGCTCACTGGGTAACGAGGCTGATAGTGTATTAAAGATGGATAACCTGGTGTTTGTACCCCACGCCGCAATGTCGACGAACCCACGTCAGTGGGGACCCCCTGATACAGAAATCTGGTAGGCCCAGAAGAGGAAAATTGATTGCCGCCTAGTATAAGCAAATGGCACCGTTGCAGAGTCATCTATCAAATACCGGTTGTTGTTTTTTTATTTTTAACTCTTCTGTTACTTTTTGAGAGGAATAGTAACTTGTAATTTACGTATGGTTATCATTTTGATATACCAAAGGCCTAAATATATTTTAAATGTGGTAAAAAAGTTATACATGAACTCCTTATCTCCTTATTGACGCTGCCAACGTTGATTTGAGTCCCATTAAACTAAACTGAATTTTGAATATATAAACTTTAATTTGTGCTGTGTAAAAAGAGCATGCATTCTCCTATAATTCAATAGCAAATTAAACATTTTCTGATAACAAACAAAAAAGTTATTCAAGTTTAACCCTAACAGGATAATGAACTACAAATGAGCGAAACAAAGAATAGGCCTACTATTGGAACGAGAACAATAATCACGGAGAGAAAGAGTTAAAAAACGTTTTGCGTCCTTCCTTTGAATAGAAGAATAAAATGTTCTATTTCGCCCATTTATAGGATTCTCAGTCAATGACATGTAGACCTAAAACTGTTTGGTCTGAAAGGAGCTATACACAGACTAGCAATCCGCCGATTTGTACATAGTGTCATTGTTTGTTGTTGTTTTTTTACAAGACACATCCATTGGAAATGTTTTTCTGCCTAAGATAACAACAGTAACCGATCAACCAAAGTACATAAGAATGTAATCTAGATCTACGTTAAAACTGAAATACTCACGTGCAATAGATTTCTCATTAACGATTTAAACTTTTCAGGTGCTATGATCGATAGTTTAGCACAGAATTTGAAATCCATGTAAAACTTATACTCTACTGAAGTGAAATCTGTTTATCCTTTTTGATATTCTTGTAATTATTTGATATATTTTCAGTTCTATTCACAATGCATATGTTTGTATTTATGCCCCCTCCCCATACATGAGCATGACAGTACAGTTAGAGAGATTGCACTAGCCCCATAACATTTCATGCTAATAAATATTTGTCTTACATCAGTTGTAGGTACAGTTTCTAGTGAAACAAATGTTTTAAACAAAAATACAACACAATGACCACAAATTATATCTTTTTTATTTTGAATCCTTCCATTGATTTGTATTTGGGAACGACAGCAGGTTAACACAGACTAACACAATTTTAATAAATAATTTAATTTACACAACTTGGATAGAGTTTTTGGTTTCATTTATTTCGTAATGTTCCATGTATAAGAGTGCCTCCATCTCTAAGTGACACAAAAAGGAAACAATATGGTCTCTATCCTAAGAGGACATGAGAATCTGTCTCTCCAACTATTTTAATGCTAATATACAATTTGGTTCTTTGATATTTTGATGGAAAGTACAAAATTAAAGTGTATTACTTAATCTATACTATGTGAAGTAACTTAAAAACCTACCCACCCCCACAGCATGCTGCACCATGCCGGTCCTTTATAAAAAAAAAAAGAGAGAGAGAGAACCTCAAGATGCTCACATTGTTTGAATGATTAAACTTGTACATTGTAGAGTTAAACATTCAACAGGAACTCAAAGAAACTGGAATCTGAATAGGATGTACAGAGTGAGTAGAACAAATAACATTGAAATGTTTCAATAAATAGTTCAAACAAGATGCAGGAGACACATTCACAATCTTAGTTTCATGTTACACAATCCTAGTTTCACATTACACAATCTTAGTTTCATATTATACAATCTTGGTTTCATGTTACACAATCTTAGTTTCAAGTTACACAATCTTAGTCTTATTTTACACACAGATTTGAACAAACAGCACATTTGATCTCTAGCATCACCATACAACAAAACAAAGAAGTCAATGAGTGAGATATATGAAGAAAGAATGATTTGTGTGTATACAGTTTTGAAAGGAATGAGTTCATTGTAATTTCCTTCATGTCACAAGCTAAATCCCAACTCATCCATCTTTATAAAACTCAATACAAAAAACAGAAACATTCTCTCCCAAAGTTCTGAATGGCATTAAAACGCATGACTTCCAAGAATGTTATTTCAAACACAAATGTCTGACTTAATAAAACAATGACATCAATGTCTGATGCAACTATCACACAACCAGGAAATCACTTGTTCATAAAAGCATTTAAACACTGTGAAAAAAACAAATTTCAGGCACCTGTTGGGGGTCTCACCAACTAAATATTCATTCATTCATAGCAGTTGTCAATAATTCAAAACTAAAATGTCCCACTCCATCTTCTAATAACCACCAATTCCCCCAACACTGTCTTAACAGCACACAGAGGGTAAAGTTCTTTATCTCACACAAGACTGGCCCATTCATTGAATGGATTGAAAAATAGATTCAATTTGGCAGACAATTAAATGATCCTTAACTAACAAAACAACAAAAAGAAATAAGTAAGTCTCATTCACAATCTAATGAACAAAAAGTGGAAGGTTTTATTTGCTTACAATGAAAAATTAGCTTACAATTAACAATACTAACCAATCACACAAAATTTTCAGCTTAAAATATACAAATTTAAAGGTAACCCAGTAATAGAAAAATTCTTTTACAATGAGAAATGGTACATGTCTTGGTGATCCTTCAACTAAGAATGGTTGGGGTGATTATACAGCACAGTTTTCAGCTCAACATTCCAAATTTCTATTCACTGCGCAAGTATGAAAGCTGTTTGAACTATATTCACTTTTGAACTCATTTTGTTGTCATTACAATATTCACTGTGCCTTTAGCACATACATTTGAATTGAACGAAACTCTAGTTTAGTTGACAGAAACTTTCGCACTTTTCTAGAATAAAGTATATAAAAAAAAAATCTAAAAATAAAAGAACATTATACAAGCATTCAGCAATCAACTATCACCATCTCTTACTGGATATAATAAACACATGCACCTTCACTGATTGGATATAAAACACTGGCACCCTGTCAGAAATTCATCTACTGTGCTTTCCTAGGCTTGGTCTTTCGTTTAACCGGAGATGACTCTGAGCCCATAAACTCTGGCGGGATGGAGGAATCCCCAGCCGCTGATGCAGATGCTGAGGATGATGAGGTGGATGACGATGATACTGAGCTGCTGGACACTGGAACCTTCAAAGCAGCACTGTGAAGCTGCTGGTATATATTTAGAGCATACGGAAGTACCTAATATTTCAGAGACAAAAACAAACAAAAAATAGAATTAGATCAACAACAAAAAACTACTTAGAAAAAAAAAATATATAAATTAACAAAATCTTACATTACTATACTTACAGTCTTGTGATGGTAAGCCAATATGGCAATAAGACCAATGATAGGAAGAATCAGAAAAGAGCCTTGGTTAAGATCTTGATCAACAGTTCGAGGCTAGCAAGAAATACAAAAGTTTATTAAGATCACTTGTTATATTTTAAAACAATAACTCTGCCCTAATTCTAAGAGCTTATAATTGATGGCACTTCAAAACCACTTATGTAGCTAAACTATTGAAACAGAAGACAAAATTAACTAAGAAAAAGCTGTGCATAACTTTACCCTTACTTTTGGTGCAAAATCAAATGTAAAGTGCATATGTGACTTATTGGCTATAAACTCCAGTGAAGGTAACTTGTAGTCATACTCTGATCTAGACAAAGTGCTGGCCAAGGACAAGAGGTAGGTCTGCAGAAAGGCAAACATAAAAAACAAAATTGTAATGTATACAAAAAATAATTTATAAAAGGTACATCAAGCATATGTAACAGTATATGGACAATATTTCATCCCCTGTTGTTTATTTTTCTAGCCTTTTACTTAATCTAAGTGGAAGTGTTTTTATTGTACATTACTAGCCCCAATCAAATTTCATTTAAAACAATATACTTGACACCATGACCAGAAAGTTGAGTACAACACCCATTACCAGATTGGTTTGTAAGCTTCAATATCTGTAGGTTGCAGTTAATGAGGATTGGGCTTTCATTCTGTTCTTAAGTTTTAAACTGAGTGTCAAATGAAGTTTGGTGTTAATAATAATGTTTTTATGTACTTAGCGGCATCGTAATCATCACAAAGTGGTTGAAAGGTGCTTTAAGAATGTAAGTGACATAAAATATTTGAACTAATCTATAAAAGAAGTTTTGAACAGGTAGGTCTTAGTGTGAGACAGTCAGAGCTCAATGGGGGATTCAAAATCCAAACCTTTGTTCCATGTACCGAAGAGGCCCTATAAAAGTTTAGAAGATTTTCATTCAGATGGAAGGTTTGTATCGCAGCAAGATACTAAAGAATTTTTTTTATTATTTTAGTCATGATTTGCCAAACCTGTTCAGGCAAAACTGGTTTATTACAACAAACCCTTCCATTCTATGTAGTCATTTCCAGCCATTTCAGAGAAATCTGGTTGATAGGCTAGCTCTCTATGTCTGTATACTGAAAGCTCATGGAGTAGAACCTCTAACTAGTTACCTTGTTGTCCATTTGCAGCGTTGGTAAGAAAAAGAAAGTTGACTTGCTCAAGGAAACTGCATGAATGGGGGTGTCAGGTTGGGCTTCACTCACAAGGCGAATCTAAGAGATATACAAAATCAAGCTAAACTTTTTTTTGTTAACTAATAAGACTGATGTTTTAATTGTATTTTCATTGTATTCCCCTTTCCAGCATCAGTAAAATAAAACAGCAATAATCCTGAAGATTCAGCAGCTCATACACCAGCATTCAATCAACAAAACTACATGCATATTTGAAAGGACACAATGATTGAACTCATTGAGCATGCCTTTAAGATGAGAGCCACAATGATATTTTGGTCCTCCCATGTCAACTTTAATTTACAAAATAAAACTCTTCAAGTTTTAAAGTTGACACATTACAAGTATTTATTTCCTTACCTTCAGGAACGGTAAAAATTTCAAGTTTGTCTTCACATTGCCACTAATATCCATTTGATTCATGCGACGGAAAGCAATGATATTTATGTCATGGAGATCTGAGGATTCAACCTAAAATGGACATTAAAAAAAAGTTATTCATCATGTACGAAGATTTGAAAAAAAAATATTAACATAAAATGTTTTCAAACAAAAATCTTTTTTGTTAATCAAATCAGTTTGGTAATCAGATTTATCAAATTTCCAGTAAACATGAAAAACATCAGTAGTTATTTAAATCTATTTCTTTTTAAATGTCACAAAATAAAGTTATTTTTAATGCAGCTCACCTTGACTTGTCTTGCTTCTGGTGCTGTATGTTCTATATGTATGTTGACATCCCCAGACTTGAGGCCAACTTTATACAAACATTCAGGCTGGAAGTGACCAAAATGTAAAGAAAAACGCTTTTAAATTATCACTGATGTATTTCTAGTGTTTATACAAATATATGTTCCAGTCAGGTGAAACACACATTAAATATATAATGTCCAGGAGCACATTAGGAAAGAGCTGAGGAGCACCATACACTGACACTGACACAAGGGTTCCACTTTTCAAAATTCTTTGTAATAATTTAAATATGGGGGAAAAAAATTCACTTTAAAAGCTAAGGAAAACAGTAACCATTTAATAGCACTCAAATCTAGAATAAGTAAAGCCAATGAGCAGGAGCAATGTAAAACTAAAAATAATTATAATAGAGGGAACCTTAAAATAAACTACTTCCCAATCTAAAAAAAACTATAATAACTATTATAACTATAGAATTAGAGCTCACTTGAAGTCCACGTATTCTGTATGAGCCATCCATTTCTGTTTTACTTTCTTCTTGGTAAGTCTGACAGTTGCCTTGACCCTGGGCTTCTATGATAATGCCAGGTTCGGGTTCTCCATTCAATGAGGTCACTTTGCCATAACAGCTAAACATTCACAAAAAAGTACATATTAATAAAAGCGTATCCAGATATCCATTACAAAATATGCATTTATGACAACAGTTCATAGATACTCAAAACAGATCATTATGTAATACTGTTGATTTTCCCAAAAGAACAATATTTATACTTTTTTTTAATTTTGAAATTTACTGAAACACTTGATTTTCTTTAAGAGTATCACAAAAAACTAAGAAGATGTAGCATAATCACACAAAGCAATTTTATTTAAATCATTTTTTTAGCTGCCAACTTTCTAATATGCCTAAAAACAATGAAAAGACTAGATTTATCAAATTTTGAGTATTCAAGGAGAGAGCAAAACATTCTTATGTCAATGCATGTCATTTCTATAACATTTATTAGAATATTTAGGAATGTCACTTATTTCAAGTCATTTCTGATTCAGAAACTAAAATATCTAAACCTAGCAGGCCAACAGCTTTTTTAATAAAACTAAGATTTGCGCTGAATCAAAGAGAAAAAAAAAAATAGAAAAGTACTATCAAATTTAGTTTACTAGAACTGAAATGATTGGCGTCATTTCAGATAGAACTGAAATTTCTGTACCTAAAAGCCACCCTGGCTCCCTTGATGCTAATTTTCTCTGTGGTTCCTTCTTGAACATTGATGATTTGTGAGGCTGGCTCAAACTTGTATTCTTTCATCATTGGTCGAAGAAAATATTGACCTGGGTTCTAATAAAAGAACATAGGTTTTGATCAAGTTTTTTGTGTTAAAACATCGACTAACTGATTCATTAAATAAATGTACTGAATCCAAAATAAGCACAAAGTCCTTTCCATACCAAAGAAAGCAAGTTGTTTTAAATTAATTTCAGTTATGTTTATAAACAACATGTTCACCCCTTGCCAAATTTCCTGAAACAAAATGCCTACTGTCTTCCTGTGACCATATGAACTATCATATAACAATGTACAACTATCATTTAAGATTCAATAATATCACTATCTTCTGTTTCAGTAAATGTGCAACAGAATTCCTTTAATTTATTTACAATTAACTGCCCAAGTTTATAACATAATCTTTTATTGTAAAAAATAATAATCTTACAATAACCTGTCAAGTAAAAAAATAATAATCTTACAATAACCTGTCAAGTAAAAAAATAATAATCTTACAATAACCTGTCAAGTAAAAAAATAATAATCTTACAATAACCTGTCAAGTAAAAAAATAATAATCTTACAATAACCTGTCAAGTAAAAAAATAATAATCTTACAATAACCTGTCAAGTAAAAAAATAATAATCTTACAATAACCTGTCAAGTAAAAAAATAATAATCTTACAATAACCTGTCAAGTAAAAAAATAATAATCTTACAATAACCTGTCAAGTAAAAAAATAATAATCTTACAATAACCTGTCAAGTAAAAAAATAATAATCTTACAATAACCTGTCAAGTAAAAAAATAATAATCTTACAATAACCTGTCAAGTAAAAAAATAATAATCTTACAATAACCTGTCAAGTAAAAAAATAATAATCTTACAATAACCTGTCAAGTAAAAAAATAATAATCTTACAATAACCTGTCAAGTAAAAAAATAATAATCTTACAATAACCTGTCAAGTAAAAAAATAATAATCTTACAATAACCTGTCAAGTAAAAAAATAATAATCTTACAATAACCTGTCAAGTAAAAAAATAATAATCTTACAATAACCTGTCAAGTAAAAAAAAGTAATAAAACAAAAGAAAAAGTTCACAACTCACTAGTCCAGTGAAAATCATATGACCATCAACTCCAGTGACATTGTTTGACCTGTACTGATGGTCACCACTGAGAGAAAGTAGTACGCTGGACAGTGGTTGACCAACTTCGTTCTGCATCTGTTGAGCAGTGAGCTAGTGGTCGATTAACTCATATTATACTAGGAAATTCATATTTAAAAAATGCATTGGAAACAGAGTGGTAAAGATTAATTTCAAACATCTGGGTTTAAGTTTTAAGAGGTTGTAACAACATAATAAAATAGTTCAACTCAATGTTAAAATGGTTCAACTCAATGTTAAATGCAGTAACTAATTGTCGATTCAATGATAAGTATTTTCTCGAAATTGTTAGTACTTGTCATACCATTGGTACCAATATATGAATTAAAAATTTTAATTAGACAGGTTACCTGAACAGCTATTTCTCCCAACTTGGAGGCTCTAAAAGACATGGAGTCATTGCTCTCTCTAGACAACACAAAGCCTTCCTTCTCAGCCATCACTGTGTACTTCTGTTCAGCATGCAGTGGGCCCACTCTGATAATTATATGCTAATTAATATTTCTCAATATTCAGTTAAGTAACATAGTCCATTTAATTGTTCACACAATTGTTGTTTTTTTATTATAAATTACAATTGATACAGATACATAATAAAAAGAACATATTATGTGTTTAAAATAACAAACAGTTACTTAAATGTTTCCTGGGATAATGCTATTAATTTTGTTTCAGACATCTATAATACCTCAAAGTGCCAAGAATATAACTAATTAAATGACTGAACAATGATACTTACTTGTATTTTCCAGTGGCATCTGTAGTGATTACGATTGGTGCCATTGAGCCCTCCTCATCTGACACAGTCACTGTTACTCCGGACAGAGGTGGCTTAATGCTGCCATAGATAAACACGCCTTTGCGACCAATAAGATCAGCTATTACACCAGGACATGCCTCTGTAAGCAAAAAAATATTATTATTATTTAAGCTAATTAAAAAATAAAGAAAGAAAAAAAAAATCATTTGGCCTACCTATTAATTAATTCTATGAAATGAATCCATTCTCTTTCTTTTGTGAAAATTATAACTTCAATGTATAATCTGTTTTCTAACCCAGTAGGAATTACAAGTCAAATGAATGTTACAACAGGGTGAATAGTATTTTTTTTCTACCTAGAATACAGTCATGCAATAAATTATCAGTTAGAAATATGTACTAGAGATGCCCATACCTCTGATTCACTAACATGCCACTAAGAATGGGATAAAAACTGCTACTAAAAAGTAATTATTTAAAATAGAGTAATCCAAAAGTAAGTCAAATGTATATGTATTAAAGACAGATGCTTGTTTTGTTCTTTCTATCTCATGGGTCAACTAGCACTTTAAATTTAATGAGTAATTTCAAAACAATAATATTTTTAAAATCTTGTTTTTTTAGCTTCTAACAGTAAAAATACTGTATCGCTTGCATGTATCTATATAGCCATATATTATAGATTTAAATAGTTACATTTAGTACAAAAACTTCATCTTTAATTGTGACACTACACAGATTGAGCCAAAACACAACAAAGTTATTTTTGGCTTTACATTTTTTCAAACACATTTCATAATTTGTTTCTGACTAGACCAGGGGTGGGCAACATTTTTGTATCGAGGGCTGCATTAAAAAAAGTTTGGTAATGGCGGGCCGCATATATATATATCTTAGAAAGATAAGCTTGCTGTGTTGAATTTCTTTTAATTCATTTAAACACTGTATTACGATATTTTATAAATTGCTGTTGTCTTTTTATATCCCAATATCCCCACAAATATACAGTTTTACTTAATGTGCAAAATTTTACTTCTTACACTCGTGCATAATGCTCCAGAACTGTGAAACTATCTTACTAGTTGTTACCCCTGTGTGTGACTGCTGTCAAATTACAGTCAGTCAACATTGACCAGTGATTATACTTGTTTAGTTTCCACAAAAAATGCTTGCTGACTGAATAAGCAATTTATGTTTCGGAAGTTAAATGTCGGGACGAGCGAAGCCTTCCTTTGTGGAGCATCACCAGAGAATGCTGACCATGTCCTTCAATGGTGCATACTAAATCAAGGGACCCGAACAAGACGCTCCAAAGACTATTCGGAGAACTGCCTGATCTGGAAACCACTACGTGGTTCATCTTAGATATAGGATTACTGATCTACTGATCTGAACCCATCAACATGTAAAATGAGAACGAAGAAGAGGAACTGATGTATGTGTACCCAAATAGTGTGAACAGCAGCAAAGGTTTTTTAAGTGTGGAAATACAGCTTCTAGCACCCATAAAACTCCCGTGGTATTGATGACTGGAACTTCTCTTTGCTTTGAGTTATATCCTCTGGAGCTGAATCAGCTTCTCTTAATAAGTGTTGTACGCTTAATCATTTCACTAAAGATAGTTTCACCTTTCAGCAAAGGGAAAATGACAAAAAACTTTTTTTTTTGCTTGCCTGTAGAAATGTGGAGGTTTCGTTTGAAAAGATTTAACATGCATTTGCATTTCATATGTAAACAATCAATTGCGATAGCAGTTATAAAAAACATGAAATTTTGTCTTCCACTCTTATTAGAAATATTGGTATCAAAGTCACAGTCAATGTCCTTCAAGTAAGATAACTATTTCATCCTTGAGATATTATATTCTTCTCCTTTGCCTTGCCCATGCTAAGCTAGCGGATACATTGCATTATTTATTCATAAATCAGAACTAACCGTGGTTAACTCCCCGAGCTCTAGTATGTTTCATTGCTATTTATGTTTTGACAATTTAATGCTTAAATTATATGCAGCTTTGTGCAAACTTTCCTGTTTCAAGTTTATGGTTCTCAGTCAAAGATCGAGCTCCATCAGTTGTTACACTTGCCATCGTGTTCCAAGCCTACCCAACACTCAGACATTGTGTCTTGAATTGATGTATAGCCAACAAGCATAATCTTCGTTTTCTTAAAACTTTTTATAATGAGACAGTTTCAATAATTTATATAGATATTTTTTTAAATATTTGCATTTTTATATCTATATACTGTGGGCACATCTGATTCCTGTAGGTGTCGGCAGGCCCCATAAAACACCTCGGCATGCCGCATGTGGCCCGTGGGCCATAATTTGCCCACCTCTGGACTAGACCCTTAAAAAAGTCCCATGAACAAAAGTTATTTTTATTGCTTGGGCAACAGAGCTTCTCCTCAATTGAAGTCATATTGGGATCTGGCCTAGTTATAACTATTAAGCAGCTTAATGTGCTGTCTTTACTGTATCTTTATTAATAATAATAATAATGGGAAATAAGTTTCACAATAATACATTACTCATTATAAAACATGGAACAACAATGCAAGTGAAATGTACATTCATATATGTACATTATAATTTATTAGCAGATTCCCTGACCAAAATTATTTTAATTTTAAACTAGAAATGTCATGTAATAAAAACTGCTTTGTCAAATTTTGAATGTTTGAGAACTAAAATTTTTTACCTCCACTAATGTAAGCCTCCACAGTACTTGGATAAAACAAAACACTTGCAGACTTGGCTGACAATGTCAGAGTTTCACCAGATCTGAAAGGTGACAAATTAGCATTCACAACAAGAGACAAATTGAACATGCTATAGCTTAATGTTACAACTGCTTATTGTTATAGGTGGATACATTTTAGTTAAACATAGCCATCAGAGTAGCCCATAACTGAAGAGCATTTTACAGCTACTGTATATGATAAAGAGACCAAGCAGTGGGAGTAAATTCAAAAGTGACATTCACCTTGACCAATGAGAAAATGTGTAGACTGTTGGTGACATCACTGGCTTTTTAGTGCTGTCTTTGTCAGAGGCAGCAGCAGTGGCTCTTGCTTCATTGGTAGCAGTAACATTGGGCTTTAGGGGACCTACCACAACAGGTGCATCATCAACCGATGATCTGAAAGTTGAAGGATAACCTTTTGATTTAGCTAACATACACATAACATTATTATACACATGACAAGGTCTATGTTTAAAATTCATAAAACTAACTCTAGATAAAGGATTGTGTCATGAGCGATGGCAATAAGGATATTAAACAATTTTTTTAAATATGTAGGTAAGAGTTAGGGTTAGGGTTACTTTCTTTTTAACATTTATTATATAAAGATTGTTGAATTGACTTTCTAAGCCAAATCAACAAAGTCAATATGATCTTTATATTCATATTGATAACATTTAGTCTTTATAGGTTAAACAGAAAAAAAAGCAGGACATAAAATCTGCGCAACCAAAACAAGCAATGTAAAAAAATACTGTAAAAAAAAAAGTGCTTAATATTATCTTAAGAGAAGAGCTCCATATTTACAACTATATGTCAGCATTATATCTCAATAATGTAGAACTTATTTCTCTTTTTCAATATCAAACAAACTATTTAATTATCAATAATTAATTGAAAATTTGGTTAATATTTTAACTGATTCATTTTTTGTTAGGTACAGTAAATAATTGCTTAAAGTTTCAACTTGATCTGAGAATGAGTGTGGTAGAAATAATGTGTACAATTATCTAAGGGGACAAAAAAAAACAAAATATTTAGCCATATTTCTGAATACCATTGTCGGTATCAAACAAAATAATTAATTACCAATAATTGATCTTATTGGTTAATATTTATTATTGATTCATGTATTATCGACCAATGAATAATTGTGCAAAGTTTCAGTTTGATCTGAGATTGGGTGTGGGAGAAATAGGGTGTTCAATCATTTTACCAGACAGACAGAGTGAGTTGATATAAGCTTTGTAAAAAAAAAATTTAATCTCAAACTTGATTTGTTCTGACTAAAAAAAAGCTCCACTCCATCTATATTTACTAATTAACACATTTTTATGTTTTACTTAGCAAATAAAAGTAAAAATAATACATGAATTTCGCAAAAATTTTATTACCATATATTAGTTCAATGTGCCTTAATTTTGTACACCTTTGATTAGGTTCTTCTATGCTCTGAAGATAAATGTAGCCAATATGAATTATGACGCACAAGTTTTAGATGGGGCTTTCAAAGAGATTGATTGTATATGATGTCTAGATGTGATTGGAGTATAAAATGTGGATATTATTGAAGAGCCTTTATGGATGTAATTGGCAGGGTATGGGAGATAGATGGTCAAAGAAAGAATGAAAAGGAGGAAAAAATGGGAGCTTGAAGTAGACTAACCCCTAAGAGGACAAACAATTAAATTAAACAGGCCTTGAAACAGAGATTTACAAGGTTACCCTTAAAAAGTGTCCCCCCTGCTCTTATGAGAACATGAATAAAAGACCTGAATTCATAAATATGTCTATTATCTTTTAAAAAAGCTGAAGTCTTTATTTGCTTAACTTACTTGATAGTGACCTGAATGTCCTCCACTGTTGTATCTGTTGTAATGACTCCTAAAGCCAAATGCTGGATGGCATTTAATGTCAGTGTCAAGGGATTGGAACTGAACAACAAATGTGAACAATGTAGCATTCAGTATGTGACAAACATATTCTAGTTTGGTAAACTTTTACAAGTAGCTCTAAAATTCTATGGTAACTTGTACTTTTCTTTTACTTTTCAAGCTTCATTTTTCTTATTTTTCAAAAACATTTCTGTGAGTTAAAGAACCAAAGAAAAAAAAATTGACAACTTTTTCCCCTAGTGAATGGCCCATCCCCACCTCACACTTTTAGAATTACCAACAGAAAGTCTCATGTTTTAATGTTTCCCCACACATACTCTTGGTCTGTGACTTTTAGTATATTTTGTGTTGAATTGGAATGGGTCCCACTTTATAGTACTGAAGGATTGAGAACCACCTTCTCTAATGCCAACCACTTGAACATAAGCCAATTTTAGTCAAATAAGATAATTAAGTTAGAAAACTTAAAAAGAATAAACATTCACTATCAAAAGGTTACATTGGTGATGTCTCATGAAATAAGCAAAATGTAACATGTTAAAACAAGAAAAAAAGTAAGAAATCCACTAACGTGTCATAGCTGTAGGTTTCTTGGTCAAATCTGTGACAGGAATCTGGTGCCAACTGGTAAACACCAGGGTGAGCCAAACAAAACCGGTTCAAGCCTTTATCCAATAGGAATGAACCAACACTCTTTTCTTTTTTATTGTGGGCAAAATTCTAGGATGAAAAAACCCCAAAGTAATTTGAATTGAACAGATAAAAAGAAGTATTACAATAAGTTAAATCTTAAAGAAAAACAGCACAGGTGTTGTTCATGTAAATATGTGATGCTGGCAATATCTCAACAACTTACAATAGTGATTGGATGGGACACACTACACTTGAGGATGTAACCAGTGTGGACAAATTCCAAACCAGTCAGGTCATTGTCAGCTACATCCAGCTCTATAGACTTCTCTTTCCAGCACCAGTTGTCCAGCACAATGGAGGCTGTAGAGAACATGAGTGCAACAGCAACTGTGTTAAAAGAACCCAAAACCTTCCAAAGGAGAAGAGGCTAAGAGGCATATTGGATGACTGGAATATTTATGAATATTCATCATAGCAAAGTCATCAAGGCCACTTTGTTTATGAGTACTTTTATTATAAATATTCTAGACTAGATAACTTTTAAGTAGTTTTTTTTTTTTAAAGTTCTTACAATATAGACATGATTTAGTAAAATTCACCAAGTTTATTCATGATTATGGATATAAATGACTTTGCTACTTAAAACCTGATGTGGACTAGAAATTTTTAATTTCAAATTTTAGTTATGTTTGCAGAGCTCCTTATTTAAGCACCAAAAAAACTTCTCCCAGATATGCTAACATGTCCATAAAAGAAATTTTTACCAAAGTACTGAACATGGATGCATTACACTAAACTAATAATAATTATGAAGCCTATTAATACAATGAACTCTGAATGTATACTTTACTTAAATTAAGACCTGTACTTAAATATGAATTAAACACAAATTTATAAATGCTGCCTAAAGTCTAAAACATACATGAAACTGAAGAAAACAAAAAAATAAAGTACCTTTGTACTTTCCAGGCATGACATTGTCCAATAAAAATGTGGCCTCATTGCCAGACAGTTTGACCCCAGTTCTAATCTGACTATCTGTACGACCTACGGCATCAAGTGTCACCTCCATGTTCAGACATTTTTCTGGAATACAATGAAATTAATCACATTCTTCTGATTGGAAAAGCATATATGTATTGACTAAAGTATTGAGAGACATTTTTTAACCTAAAAAGATAGATCCTTTATTCAATTTTTAAGATGCCTGTTAGCTATTTGCTTTTCGTCAATTTGTCAAATATCTAAATTTAAACATGGAATCTTCAGATTACCTCTCTACTGCTGAAGCAGTTCATCTTTAACATTATCTAGCATGAGGTACATACCCATACACTTGACACTGCCAGATATTTTAGCTCTAAACTGTGAGAAGCTGACATCCAATACTGGCTTACTGGACACTGTGACTGTTCGTTCAACTGGAGTCAAGGTTAGGCCTGCTTTGATTTCTGCTTCACTCACATATACCTAACCAAAGAAAGAAATTACATTTATGAATGTTTAATTTCAGCAAAATTTCTAACCACTGCCATGTTGGCTAGTTTTAAACTGTCAGATTCTAACCACTGCCATCTAAAACTAAGGTCTACGAATCATTACTATTACTATTTAGAAAACACATTTTTGAAATATTAGATATTTGAAGTTATGATGCTATTGAATTGCCAACTGGTGAAATACACACACAAACGCACAATTAAGTTTTCACACAGAACCTTAAGAGGAAGTGATAAACTCATACTAATGTTTATAGCACTTGTAAAAAGAAAGTATCAGCAGCAATGTCCTATAGCATTTTACTTTAAAATTGCATTATGTTTGTTTATATTTAAGTAACCTTGGTTAGACTTAGAAAATATGGGGAGTTGAAAAAAAAATGAAGGAAAGGAAAACCCTCAAAAACAGGATTTCCAGAGCGTTCTGGAAATGTGGCATTCCTGATTCCCTATCACTCCACAATATAACTATTGAGTAGAAAAACTAGCAATGCTAGAAGATAATAAATGTAACCATGACAACCAAACAGTAAACATTAAACATCTGTGTATTACCTTGACTACATATTTTCCAGACTTGACCATTTCACAAAACACTCCATTGGAATCAGACAACACAGATTTGGCATCCGAACCTTTACCCTCTGGGTAGTAAATGATCCTTCTCTGGCTGCTAAGCTTACCCAAGCTTTCAGGCACCCTCTCTATAGTGACCTTGCCACACATGTTGAACCTGCAAGAAAAATGGTTATTCAACTATAAAGCATTATTTACTTTTGCAATGTTGAAAAAAGAAAGTTCTACACAGTATTTCATTACTGATAAATGTAAGGTAAGGACCCTTTTCAGATCTTGTGATCTGTGGGTACAGTTGATTTATAGCTTATCAGTTTCTTTGGCAGTTGGTTAATAAGGGTGTCATGTGGCCAACACAACAACCAACTGCCATTGCTTCCTCAACATGTCAGGTACCCATTCAAGTTAAGTAGACTCAAGACTCAGCAATGTCCTAATATCCTGATTTTTTAAATCCCAACCTTTGAACCCCTCAGTTCAGAATATTAGCTGGATAAGCTTCTAAAATTGACCTTTGAATGGACTATATGTGCAAAGTCCTTTATGCTTCTACACAAAACTGCTGAGCATACAACCACAAAGTATTTTTCAATATTCAAGGATAGATTATAATTTATAATATTTCTTGTGTTCCATTGCTTTCCTTTTTTTTTTAATAATTATAGGATTTCACTGACAAGTTATTAGGTGTGTGCGCAACGCTTCTTTTACTAGACTAAATTACTATTAGGTAGATTACACTAAACCACTACTCACCCAGAAGCTTTGAGGTTAGGTAGATTACACTAAACCACTACTCACCCAGAAGCTTTGAGGTTAGGTAGATTACACTGAATTACTACTCAACCAGAAGCTATGAGATTAGGTAGATTACACTAAATTACTACTCACCCAGAAGCTATGAGGTTAGGTAATTCTGGAGTCTTGGGGTTAATTTCCACTGACATTTCCTCAAACCATATGTTGTCAACTCGAGCATTCAAGCTGTAGGTTCCAGTTTTCATGTTTTCTAGATTAAAGGAACCATCTGCAGCACTCACTGTCTGCTCTTTGCCATTGATTATTATTGTAGCCTTAGGAATGCCAACTCCCTGAAAAGCAGCCAAATACATATTTACAAAAAGGACAGCTAACATCTAGTTCAAAGAAATTAAGTCTCTTATTATATTTTTTATTCACTAGTCCTCTTAATACAGGCTTTTAGTTTCAAAAATATAAATTTAAACTTTTTATTAAGGACAAAGAAAAAAACGTGTCAGGTAGATTTAGATAAAAACTCACATTTTCTTTGTCCAAAACTTTCCCACTGACAGAAAATCCAGCAACTTCAAATTTCTCCTAAAATTAAAATATATGCATATTTTAGTAAATAATTATGAAACTTTGGAAGATGACTTGACCACTAGTTTCAACTACTAAAACAACTATTGAATATGTAAAACTAAACATTCTAAAATCTCCAAATTAATGAAAGAACATTCCATATGAAATTTGAAATATTTAATGCGTAAGTATAAATACCTTAAGTAAAACTGATCCATGACGCACTTCAAATGGGAGTTTATCTGGTTCTACATCGAATGTAATGTGGTCACCTTTGTAGAATGGAACCTAAAAAGACAAAAAAAGTATTCAAACACTGTAATTGACCATGTGGACAATCAGAAGTCTGTCACAGGTATAAAAAAAACTTTAATATTTAGAAATTCATCATGCATATAATTGTCTAATTATCTGAGAAGAACAAACAAAATATCTAAAATATGTCACCAAAAAGTAGGATCCACTTGGAACCACTGGAAAAACAAAAGTCCCATCATCTTTAGATGTCACATAACAAATGGGAGATAGCTTGGTCTCCTTAGAGTTAAAGCCTTTAGGGACTCCCTTTTCACACTGCGACACAGTCTGTAAACATTCATTATAAAAAATTTACACATTGTGATAGGTTACATATGGTAACTAGAAAAATAAGTTTAAACCTCAAGAGCTTTTGATTATTTATTGGCTAAAGTAAGTGGTATTACTAAGTGTTGCCTTACACCATGAATAATAAGGACAACCTATTGACCATGTGCTTAATATAAATTATAAAGAGAGGTGAATAATTTCTGAAGCCAATGGCCTAGAATAGTGTAAAATAGTCAATGATCTGCATACAAATTTTGATGAGTTTTCATTTTTTACATCATCACAGATTCTGCCAATATTTATCAACACGGAAACACTCTAAAGCAGGCATGTCAAACTCGACGTTCGGGGGCTGCATGCGGCCCGCAACCACTTTGCGTGTGGCCCGCTTAGCCGCCTAAAAATTATCAAAATAATGTTAAACTCTTATGCTAGAAAATAAGAGATGACAAGCTACTTGAATCGAAAAATAGTATTTGTTAAACTGAACAACGGGAGTGTGTCTGCAGTGAAAGCAATTTAAGCTACATTTTGTCAAATTTAATTGCAAGCCATAGTAAATCAGTTAGTGAATGTGATTTTATGAAGGAGTGTGTCGTTAAAGCCGAAGTAATTTGCCTAGAAAAGGTGAAAGCATTGACAGAAATAGCATTAACTCGGAACACTGTGGCAGATAGAATAAATGACATGTCAGTCAGATTGCGTGAACAATTAAAGATTTTGAATTATTTTCATTGGCTCTCCATGAGTCAACTGATGTAACGGGTGTAACACAGTTGTCTATATTCATAAGGGCCTGTGATAGGAATTTTGAGATACATGAGGAGCTATTTGAGCTCTGTTCTATGCATAATGCCATAACAAGCGAGGATGTTTTGAGAAATAACAGGGGTTGATATGGCAGTACAATTTACTTTTGGTAAAGCTAGCTAGTCTAACAATGGATGGCGCACCAACCATGAAATGAAATGGTTTTGATGCAAAGTTACTTGCAAAAAATAAGAGAAACTGATGCTAAGTTTAAATTTTCTCATTTTCAGTGCATCATTCACCAAGAAACATTCTGCACACAGCAATTACAGTTCCAACATGTTATAAGACCGGTTTCAAACACTATCAATTTTATTAGTACCTGTGGCTTCAATCCTCACTAATTTTCACTGTTTCTGGATGACATTGGACACGAATTTGATTGTGTCCCCTACTACACAGAAGTCAGCTGGCTCTCATGTCATAAAGTATTGAAGAGATTTTTTGCACTTTGTGAGGATATTGTATTGTTTCTGAACATGAAAGGTGAACCTGTTGAACATTTCCAAACTGACGAATGGATTCAGGATTTGGCATTAGCAGTTGATCTCACCTGCTAGACTTGAATTTGAAACTTCAAAGTAAAGACAAAATTGTCACAACTGCAGGTAATCATGTGAAGTGCTTACAAGCAAAATTACGACTGTGGATAAACCAAATATGAAGAGGAAATCTTGTTCACTTCTCAACGTGTTAGGAACTAAAAAGATTAAATACGACTACAGCATTTGATCAATATGTCTTACACCTGGAATCGTAAGTAGATGCTTTCAATGGCCATTTTCGTGACTTCGTTCCATACGAGCAGGAATTTTCGTTGTTTGTATCTCCATTCTCATTTGATTCTAAAATTGCTGCTGGTAATGTGCAACTAGAGCTGATAGAATAGCAGATTCTTTGTTGAAATCAAAGTATATAGAATTGGCTGTGCCAAAATGAAAAAGTTCTTTTCCATAATGAAAAGCACATCACCGTTCGAGATTATCTCATCAATATTTGTCATCAGTGATGAACGTGTCGTGTAGAAGACAAACTTCAACATGACATTAATAAGCTTGTATCCTATAAAAGATGTCAAGCATCAGAACAATGAAAATAATGCGTAATCATATTAATTTTAATTATGAAAATAGTACTACACATTTAGCTAACTAAGGGACAGGAATGCCATTAATTATTGTATTCTTTTGTTTTGTTTCTAATTTACATAAAACTAGTAGGCTGTTTTGCAACTGATATTTGGATGTGACCCCTCAGGTCATAGTAAGTTTGTATGCGGCCCATACACCTTAATGAGTTTGACATGCCTGCTCTAAAGTAAACTTTTTAGATGGCTGGAACACTGCTGTTTAAAACGTATCAGACTATCATTGTTAAGCCCTCTACCAACAACTTATTCCACCAGTAATAAGAATTATAATGGTGGCTAGACTAGATATACTCAACTTCTTAGACTGTAATAAAGGTATAAAAAATATATTGTCAATGAATTTTTTATTATCAAATTAATATTTTCTTGAACTGATTGTTCAGGAACCATCTCATTAAACAAAAAAACAACAAAAAAAGAAAAACAATGTTAATGAACAAGAACAATTTTAAAACTCCTAAACTTACAGGCAAAGGCTGCGTCTCGGAGTACAGAATAAAATTCACAGATTTCATGGGTTGACCATCACCAGTTACTTCCCCCTAAATGAACAGCACAAAATAATCATTCTTAGCTTTATAATTAAGTTGATTCTGTTTTGTTTTCATTTGAGACAATTCTGAGTATGTTCATTACGCAGAAAATGAACTTTTCATGGCTGTATACCAGATGCTTTAGTTTTAATTCATTAAAAATAATTTTTTTCCATAGCTTTAAAACATGATTGTACAAGTTAAATAAGTAACAGTAAACCTGCCCATAGAAAAATGTCAAGTCACATGACATGACAGTATTGCAAAAGTCATAATGACCAACTACATTCTCATTTCCCTACTAAATTCATGATACATTCTACAGTGCTCAGAAATAGTATTTTAAAATTTAGAGTCTCTCTCCGGGACTTGACACCTAAGTTAAGAAGTACCCAGTCATACAATTTCTGGGTTTAAGTATATGTGTATCAAGGATTGGCCTCTTTGATCACAAGAAAAGTTGCAATGGGAAAAAGATCATCGCTCTGGCGTAAAATCCCAAAAACGGTTTACAAAAAGAAATTTTAAAATCTGTGTGAACTTCTGTGTCAAAAAAACTTACCCTGACATCATATCCACCAATAATTATACCTGCTCCAATGTTGACTTTGTCATTCTTCACTTGCACAGTTACTTCATCCTGAAGTACAAAGAGTTAAGTTATAGTCTTGGCATTGATAAATTAAAACAGATTTAGCTTAAATTAAATAGACCCATCAATCAGTTTTATTGACATTTTACAGGGTATGAGTTTATCTGAGTCTTTAAGAATAAAAGCATGTTTAAGGAAAGTAACAATTATTAACCAACTAAGATTTTTTGATAAAACACACAAAATACACAAGACAGGGTTAGTAGCACTTTTCCATGACAAAATTTTAGAAGATTTAGGAGGTTTTTTAAGGATGAAACATATGATATATATATATATATGTATGTATGTGTGTGTGTGTGTGTGCGTGTGTGTACTCTCTGTGATGGAAATGTACATTTTTAGTTTCTATGTGTATCTTGTAGATACTAGAGTCATGGTGTGGATTTAAGTTAATGTTTTAGTCTTTTATTAACTGTGCTTAAATCCTCCTCATAAAAAGAGCATGTAATATGCAGGCCTATTTGTATGTTTATTTGACATTTGTTTACTAAATAATGGCTTTTGATTGGGGGGGGGGGGGGGGGGGGTATTAGACCTATTGGCCTTTTTTTTTTTCACAATTTTTTTTTCAACTTTGTAGTTTCCCTGGCTTTTACAACCCAATTAAATTTTACAGACTTTTCACTGCTGTGTGTGGAAAAATTTTGTTAGATCTACAGTAGATCTAGACTCTAGATCTTAGTTACTAAATTCGCTGACTTTTCGCGGCTGTGTGCAAATTATTTTTAATGCATCTACTGTAAATCTACACTCTAGATCTAAGTCATTAAGATTTGCTGCCTTTTCACGGCTCTGTGCAAATTATCTTCACTGAATCTACTGTAAATCTACACTCTAGATCTAAGTCACTAAATTTGCGGGTCGCCTGACTTTTCACTGCTGTGTGCAAATTATCTTCACTGAATCTACCATAGATCTAGACTCTATAGATTCTAACTCTAAGTCACTAAATTTAATGGAATTTTCACGGATGTGTGCGAATTATCTTCACTAGATTCTAGTGATTTAGCGTAATTCTAGAATTTAGCGTATTTCTAGAGTAATCTAGACATCATTAAATTGACTAAAATTTACAGAGTTTCCAGGTTAGGTGCGAATTATCATCACTAGATCTAACTTAGATCTAAATCTAGATACTATTTCTAGCTAGATGATTTACGGACTTTCCACGTGAAGTCACTCTTACTGTTACAACAAGAAGATTTAAGGTGAGGGAGGGCCCGGAGGTGTGTAGCCTACACATTAGATTAGAGAGCGTCTTCAGTCAAAAGAATAAAAGGAAACAACCATTACTACGCTGCCTGCAGGTGAAATGCTTGTATCTTCAATCACGAGGTCGCGCTTCACAAGTGGGTGAAAGGCGGTGTAGATGGGTAACTGGTCAGCTCAATAACACAGCCAGCCAGTAACGTCATGCGACCAGAATGCCTAGTTACGCTGTTGTTTTTTTCCCCCATATTTTTAGCAAGAAATAAGCACAATTATATTTAAAAGAAATATTGGGTAAAAATTTTAGGAGAATTCTGGCAATTTTATGATTTTAGGAGACTTTTAATTTTTTAGGAGATTTTAGGAGCGCTACAAACCCTGACAAGATCGTGTATACAGATTGTTATAAGTATAATTTAATTGACAATTTATTTGAACTCAGTAGAAAATACAGGTTGTGAAAGTGGCACAGCTACATTCTGAAAACAACTATGTCTATCAGTCAAGCAAAATCACAGTCACATTTGTATGTTTAGAAAAAACAACTTTTGGTCTTAGAGCAAAACACTTAACAATAAAAAATTATTTTTTTTTGGTATATATGCCACTTAAAATCATAGGCAATATTTAGTCTTAAGGAACAAATAACTATAACTATAGTAGGCTTAGTAGCCTACACTCATTCAAATAACATACCATTCTTGTGCACACCTATTCTAAAAGCTGTACATTGATAATGACCTATTCCTAAGCAAAAAAGTAATGTTAAATGTTGATTTCAAAGTTTTTAACTAAGTACCTTTTGAAACTGCCATACAGGGTGTGATGCTTTAATTTTATAATCTCCAGGCATGACATTTGAGAAAGAAAAGCTGGAAAAGAATAGCATAGCAAATGCTAAATACAGTCAATGCTCCCTGCAAAATGTGACACAAATATTTGAAGTATACAATACTCTTCAGTAAATTGTAACTTCTTCAATGCAAATTCAAAGTATTACAACAAGCCTATGAAATAAATTACAAAACTGTTTTATGAATAGCATCTATCATATACAAAATATGCAAACAAAACAAATCACTTTGGAATTAAATAAAACAATTTCTGAAAAAAATATATACTCACACTCCTTGATCTGAGGTAAAAACTTTTTGATGAAACTCTGGTTTAGACAGTGATAGCAGCTCAAGTTGAACACCTGATGGTCCAACAATTTGGCCAAAACTTGCAACCTTAAACATTAAAAAAAAAAAAAATGAAGGTTCTGGTAATCAGCAAGTCAATTAAGTCAATATAGAAGCACAAGTGGATGGTGTCACTAATGATAATGAAAGAAGGTATGTTTCTGTTAAACTCACCAAGCCACTAATAGAGAAACCAGTGAACTTAAAGTTGATGTCTTCTCCCTTGCTACAAGGGTCATTCTCTCCGTCAACTTTCAGCTCCACGCTAACTGGTTCTGTACAAGTAGAGCAATGAATGATAGACAATCCTAACACATTGTTACTTTTTCTATCACAGATACAACAGGGTCATTCCATGTCAACTCAACCAGTGGTGTTCACCACACCATCTCAGATCTTCCTGAAATTTACAGGGTTTGTAGTACATTCAAAGTTAAGTAATTCCTGAAAATTTTAGGTCATTTGGTCAAAAACTTTCTGAGATATTATTTTTTAAAGTTTTTAGGGTTGTCGCGAGTTCGCGTGACTTTTACATTTTCGCGATATTTGAACATGAATATTTCAAAAACTAAAAGAGATATCAAGCTGAAATTTTCAACATTCATTCATTATTTCATGCTGAGTTGAATGATGTTTTTATCACAAATGTATCATGCATACAATATCCCCTAAAAATGTCCAAACATTGCACTTTAGACAGTTTTCACCAATATTTGACCTGATATAGCCAAAAACCTATGACACATGGAATAATGTTTGTTATATCATTAGTAAGTACCAAATATGTGTTTATTATTTTCATAGAGAATTTATGTTAATTAATAATAACTTACTCATTGTAGGTACTGTTGTGCCTCACGGTCATCAATTTTAGTGCGCATTGCAGCCAGAGATGACCATGTTGACAGTAATTCACACTTTTCATATTTTGCACACTTATTAACCTCAGTAAGTACTAGCTATGGTGAAAATTTCATGTTGGTGTCTTGTCTCCTTTTTGATAAAAAATCTGCTTGAAATCGCAGAATTTTTACACTATTGTGGACCATAGTAATTTTGAATTTTTGAAATGTTATCTTATATGGACTGGGTTTTCTTATTGTGAATTTCATTTTTTACATGCCAAATTGATTCTGATATGTTTCTAAGTGAATATTTTCAAATGAATTTCTTGTGTAACGTTTGATTGCCAAACCATTATAAATCTAAGGCAAAACATGGGGAAAAAATTTTTTTTCAATGGTTTCTTAAAAAATCACTATGTTTATGAGTTTAAAGTTAATGCAATCTAAATAATAATTATTAAAACAACTTTTTTAATATTTGATCTTTGGTAGCCTTTGCTAATAAGTCACATGGGCACTCATTTCCTTATCTTTCGCCATCTTGTTATTGATATTCGAAAGCAATTTCTATTAAAATCTAATATTTAATTTGATTATTTCAGTTTCTCTAACTTTTTAATAAACAATTTGTAACTGCAATCTTTCAAGGGATCCAAACATTTTTCCTGTCTAGTTGAATAGTAAATTTGTGATGTAGGTAAATTTTTGTAATTTTTTAAATAGAAAACATTTATAAACAATTACACATACACTAAAAGTTTTATTGAATTATGAGAAAGTAGCATTTAAATTTGTATTTTTTGGGGTTGAATTAGTATGGAATTTTTTATGTATATGATACAGAATCAATATTTACTGAATATGGCTGAACTGCCATTGTGCACATTTGGACAAAAATTTACTGTATCTTATACATAAAAAATAATAAATCAATTTGGCATGTAAAAAATGAAATTCACAATAAGAAAACCCAGTCCATATAAGATAACATTTCAAAAATTCAAAATTACTATGGTCCACAATAGTGTAAAAATTCTGCGATTTCAAGCAGATTTTTTATCAAAAAGGAGACAAGACACCAACATGAAATTTTCACCATAGCTAGTACTTACTGAGGTTAATAAGTGTGCAAAATATGAAAAGTGTGAATTACTGTCAACATGGTCATCTCTGGCTGCAATGCGCACTAAAATTGATGACCGTGAGGCACAACAGTACCTACAATGAGTAAGTTATTATTAATTAACATAAATTCTCTATGAAAATAATAAACACATATATGGTACTTACTAATGATATAACAAACATTATTCCATGTGTCATAGGTTTTTGGCTATATCAGGTCAAATATTGGTGAAAACTGTCTAAAGTGCAATGTTTGGACATTTTTAGGGGATATTGTATGCATGATACATTTGTGATAAAAACATCATTCAACTCAGCATGAAATAATGAATGAATGTTGAAAATTTCAGCTTGATATCTCTTTTAGTTTTTGAAATATTCTTGTTCAAATATCGCGAAAATGTAAAAGTCACGCGAACTCGCGACAACCCTAAAAACTTTAAAAAATAATATCTCAGAAAGTTTTTGACCAAATGACCTAAAATTTTCAGGAATTACTTAACTTTGAATGTACTACAAACCCTGTAAATTTCAGGAAGATCTGAGATGGTGTGGTGAACACCACTGGTTGAGTTGACATGGAATGACCCAACAGATTTCCTTTTTATCAAGACAAATTACTGTAAGTTTATATTTAAAATGTTTTTTTAAAAGCTATTGACATTAAAAGAAACATATTTATCTGCACTAAATGCAGAAACTTGACTAAAAGATAGAACCCTACTAAGGAAGAAAATTTTAAAATTAAAGAATGCTTTAAATAATATGTTCCATTTTCTTAAAGGTTTTTTTGTGATCATGCAATTCGGTCCCAAAAGATAACTGATTAGGACAAACTTACCAAATCCCCATCCCTGTGGAGGCTCAGCCTTTAAAATGTAATCCCCTTTATCGTAGAGTGGTATAAGATAGTATCCAGTGTTGGGAGCACAGTCAGTTTGATACTTGATGCTCCCATGTGGAGTGTAAAGTTTGACCTGCAACAAAAAGTTTATCAAAGATAAAACATCAGTGTATACATTTGAATGAATCGAATGTTACTAGAACTATTAAATTTTATTAATCTACTGTTATATTATATTATATTTCTTTTGTGCAAGATCTATTTTCATGGGTTGTTCCATAATGAAAATATTACTGTCACCATCTCAAAGTTGGTGCCATTGAGTAGAACACCCTATTTCGATATGTTTGAGTTTAATTCAAAACACTCATGTTTATGAGAGTGAATACTTTTATTTTTACTTAACTTTGGGCTATCCAGATCCTTCATAGCAGTTAGTAAAGGGCAGTCATTGTAAGCAGTCACTAGAGAAAGTTAGTAGAGAACAAGATTTGATAGCAGTCACTATAGAGAGTTATTATAAAATCAAGAGTTATTTCCTCATTTATGAGAGGACATAATTATCTTCTTTTTTGAAGTAACGTCTATATTGATAAGATAAAAAGAGGTGTTTAAATATTTACATTACAAATCTTCATCCTAATAATGCCTACATTATAACATTGTAATATGAACCCAATGTCACCCATGACCATCCAAAATAATGCAGTGACAATTACTTTTAATAACATGGGCTATATGAAGCATTAAATTATTATATATGATTAAATGATGACTATTCACTACATCACCATAGAAATAATATAGATTTGATTCAGCAAATGCGTAATACTGCTGAAAAAGAATCCATATTTTCAATGGTCTTTTAGGTGAACACTGGCAAATCGTGATTCGGTCGTGACGTAATAGTAAGTACTAGAATCCAGATTCACCAAGATGCTAACCTTCATGAGTACCTAGATATTATAATATGAATATAAGATTTAAGATATCCACTCTCACTCTACTAACTCTAACCTAGATTTTAGATATAGAATAATCAGATTAATCTAGATCTATCTTAAATAAAATACACTTACTTTGTTTACATTAAAACTTTTGTAGCTGTTACTTCCAAAAAAAAAATTTTGATTGCTAAAGATAGGGCCTAATCTGAGTTTCTTTGTTAATCTTTTTTATTTGTTAATTCTTTGTTAATGAGGACAGTATATGATAAAAATTATACTTTAAAAAATGTGATCTTACTGTTACAACAAGCTAGCTGAAAAATTTAAAGGGCCCTCATTTACTATAGGCAACATTTTTACTTTCATCATGTAGGCCTTCTTTTACACTCATGTCCATCATGTAGTCTTGCTTGCTTATCTTTTTAATAATGGTCCAGATGTTTAATTGACATACCTATTGAACAGGCCATTATGGTCAAAGCTCTTTAGGGCCTTCCTCTATCTATACCTTACCCCCTTTTTTATCTACCCATTCAGCTGGATACTCTAGTTATCACCTAGTTAAGTGCTAGACAGAATGGCAGCTCTAGAAGTAATAAAACTTTATCAGACAGAGAACCATTACTTATAAAAGGAGAAATTGTTCATTGACAAGTCATTGTTTTTTTTACATTCATCTACG
Source organism: Biomphalaria pfeifferi (assembly GCA_030265305.1). Lineage (NCBI taxonomy): Eukaryota > Metazoa > Mollusca > Gastropoda > Planorbidae > Biomphalaria > Biomphalaria pfeifferi. The sequence continues at coordinate 36,314 of JASAOG010000241.1, forward strand.
CCTTTACGTAAACAAATTAAACATGCGACGAGAAGCGTGGTCGAGAGGCTAAGCGCGCTTGAACTTAGCTTGTCTTGGCTACCTAGAAGGGGGCTCGAGGTTCGACACCCGACTCGGGCAGAGTTGCGTTTACTGAGCGCCTAAAGGCAACACGGAAAACCAACTCCTAGATACCCCCTCCCCCCACCGGTCCACAAATGAGATTGGACCAAAGCGCTCTGAGCATGCTATAAGCATGAAAGTAGCGCTATATAAAAGCTATAATAATAATATATAATTAAATATATAATATTAACAATATGTTACTATCCAGTGAACGATTTGTCTGTGAATGAATTGTCGTGAACCAACTGTCTGTGAACAAGTAGTCTGTGAGCAAATTATCTGGTGAACAAATAGTCGGGTGAACGAATTGTCAAGTGAACGAAAGTCGTGAACGATTAGTCAGTGAACGAAATGTCAGTGAACGAATTGTCATGGAACCATCATGATCATGATCATCCCATAAACTAAATCTAATCAAGAATAGATCTGAATTATGAATTTTAATAGTCTAGACTAGACTGGTTATTCCAGCTACCCGTCGCCTCAGCGTGGCGCCTCCAGTGGAAACGTCTAGTAGTGGAACTAGATAGGCTAAGTACGAGTAGCAAATCAGTCCCCTTGCCGGACCCCCTGGGTGAGCTTTTGTTTTTTTTTATCTCACTCAGGGTAGGGATGGAACAAGTAGCCTGCACACCAGTCCAAAAAGTCTGCCATGCCGTTCTACAAAGAGACCCGTGGCTGAAGTGGCGGTCCCTGCACAGAACAGTGACGGTTACATTATAGGAATATAATATGAGACAAACTCCCCGCAGTCAGCGCTGTTCTCTGCCACTTGTAGCGAGTGGGCTCCAGGAACGAGGACAGTGCGCTGTATATGCGCACAGCACGGTTTTAGCCCATTCAACCAATACGGCTGTCTACTGCCGGGAGTCCTCAAACAGGACTCGGGATGGAGAATTCCTTGTCCAGGCCTGGTTGTTGGATAAAAGCCTTTCTAACGACCAGCAGGATAATGGCGCCCACGTAGGCGCCAATTCCATACTGAACTTCACTGAAGGTGACTAGTCTAGTCTAAACTTAAAACTAGATCTATCATCTAGTGATCATTTAGTAGTTAGTAGTAAGTAGACAGTAAGACACTAGACTTGACTAGACAGTGACTAATCTAAATCTTAGATTATAATTATAATACATTATAATATTATTCTAACTAGACTAAGACTAATACTAATAAGACTAAGACTTAGAGTAGAGAGTAGTCTCAGTAGTTACTCAGTACAGTAGTAGTACTACTAGTAGTAGCTTAGCCTGGCTTAGGCCTTAGTTAACTTAGTACTCAATTAGTCAATTACATTACTCAATTAGTAGTAGTAGTAGTGTGAGTCACTATTCACTTAACTGTGACTATTGACTAACTGGTGTAACTCACTGTAACTGTTACTCATGATTATGATACTCAGATACTATAACTGTAAGTACTAGTATTAACTACTAGTAGTGTAACTACTCAGTCTAAGTGAAAGTGTGTACTGTAACTGTAAGTGTGTAACTGTAACAGTGTAACTCCCAAGTCGGCCTAGTGTAAGTAAGAGTCTAGAACAAGAATAGTCTAAAGTCTAGAGACGAAGAGTCTAGATGACTACATCATTTGATGATACTATCTGAAGGCTGATACTAATGAATAAATGATAGATCTAGTATCTAGTTGATTATTATAATTATAACTTGATAGTGATAAATCTAGATCTCACCTCAACTAATGAATAATTTATATCCACATCAGATTTTACAAAACCTCCACAGCCAAACACTCCATCTGCCCTAGAACAGGCAAATGTAGACACGAAAAAAAAAATATAAGCTAATAAAATGGACTTCATGTTTAAGTTTTTAGATCTAGAGTGGCATCTAGAGAATATTTTCTATTCTAAAATAATGACCGGATATCAAAGGTGGAAATCGTAACGGAAGTTTGTATTTTTTACTTATCCTTGCTTTTAGCAGTATTGAACAAGCTGGGTGTTTTAACTAGATCTTGATATTTTGTCGTCTGTCCAAAATGACCAGTGGCGTAGTCAGTAGCGGTCTTAAGTAGGTGGCAAGTGGGGCAACAGCCCCAGGCCCGCGCCTGAAGGAACCCAACGCCTAAGGGGATTCCAGCGATAGGAGATTCCCATGTCACCGTCTGGTTCGAAAACAAGACCAGTTCTCATTAACTACAATTGTAATATTTTGGAAGCCTTTCCATAATAACAATAACAAATCAATAACAATAACATGGCCGTGAGAAAACCCGTGTTTCAGTTGAAAAAAAAAGTGGAGATATTTTTTTCATTAGAAAGTCTGATTTGCGAAATAGACCACTGTGGCTCCAATTGTACACTTTGTTCTTATACCAAAGACTAAAGGCAGTATTTTCTTTTCCTAGTAAGTTGTTTGGAACGATAGCTACTGGAGTCCAATTAGCAAATAAAAGCTGCTGGGACTGGAACCATCTTATTGGTAATAAAATTCAGCAGGTTTCTGTAAATCAAGTTAAAATCTTTGTAAAATTTTTTAATGTTTCGGATGTTCCTTCAGAGTGGAAGAAAATCTACTTCCTAGTCCAAACCTCCCACATGACGAAGGGGGATGGCAGCTGGCTGGGTATGAACCCTGGACCATTGAGACGACCGAACAACAGATCAGCGTGCATACCGCACGGCCAGGCAGCCATCCATACTTATAAGTATGTGTCAGCGTGGTTGGATTAAGCTCTGATAATTTCTAATGGTAGCACAATGAATAACTTGATGCTAGAACAAATTAGACAAGAAAATTGCAATGGCGCACATTCTTAACAAAATTATAGCTATAGTTTAGTACCTTGCCAAAAAAATTAACAGCGCATTTCATTGGGGAACAGAGAAACTTAATGCACCTAACAACGGTCAGTTTTTAGGCTTGGTTGAGATGCATGACAAATTCGACCCAAGCATATAATAATATCTTCAATGAATTAAGAACGCCGAGATTCACTATACCAGAACCTCGAATATAGGATTCAAAACAAACTTGTAGACCTGATGGCATATTTTAATGTCTTCATTGACTGCACGCTTGATGTTAGCTACAAAGAGCGGATGTAAAAACATAGCGTTTTGTGGACGTATCGGATCCAGAAGTACGGAACACTTATAGAGTGTATTTAAAAGGCCAGTAGTACATTACTTACGTAAGGTAGCATGTTTTGTAACAGAAATAAGGCGGACGATCCCGTTAGCGTGACGTGATACGATATATACCTATAGTCTGCCCTTACTGTTCAGGACCCCGAATATGACTTTTGCCTAGGGCCCCGAGCACTGCTAAGGCCGCCCCTGGGCGTAGTAATCATGGCGCCAAGGGGTTCAATGAACCCAGGAACAAGATCAATAGGGGCCCACAAAGGCAAAAAAATAAAAACAAAAGGTATTGATTTCTGGACCGAAGAACGCAGGAGGACCTAAGTCTAAGTAAGCAAGAAGTGAAATCGAATGTAATGACACCATTACTTCTAGATGGTACTACCGACAAAAGAATGCCTTTTTTAAAATGTACTGATGCATATTGATAGCTAGATTTGTTTTACTCAATGTAAGGGGCTCCACAATCGTATTCTTCAACCCGGGCCCATGAGAACCTTGATACGCCACTGCTTATGTATGACTCTTTTTTTTATGTCCTTACAGGGGATAAACAAGGGACAATGCTGACCAGCGCACCAACTTTGGATCCTTCAACAATCCACCTATCAGCAAAACAGAATCAAGCGAACGAACCATTCAACAAAAGGCGGCCTTAACAGTAGGCCTATCCCTTACCAGCTAGGGAGGGGGCGCTTCAGTTCACTCAGCGGGATACGGGTGCTAAGCATTATTTCCTTAATTTGAAAGTTTAGAAAATTCAGATTCTGAGGTGTCTACAGTGTAATATTATCAACCATTAAATCTGCTATTCACTGTACTATATTAATGGAGCCCACATAATGGTAGAAAAAGAAATCAATGGTGAAATTTTTATTTGGGGTAGGGACGAGCCTTAAATGAGTGTAACTTTAAAGTAAAGTATATAAAAAAAAACAACAACAAGGTTACAAAGACAGTGTATGTGGAAATACAAACTCAAAAGTGGCCCCCGAAATGGTATAGGAATGGAATATAATGGTTGCAGCTTTCGTTTTATTGGGAGTTTAAACCTTAGAACCTTCTGGGATACGCGCATGGAATTTGTTGACTTAAGTTATCCTTAGGTTTTGTTATTTTAATTTTATTAGAGGAGTTTTAAATTCTTCAAACCTCACTTAGCCAAGCTCATGGAGTGTAGAAGCTGTTGTTTTTTTTAAAATGGGGATTTAAACATGAAATCCGTTTTTGGATATGATATAGTATTAATTGACTAGTAATCCTTCAGTTTGTTTTTTTATTGGAAAAAAGAGGGGTAACTAAACAAAAACCACTCGTGTTATTTAGTGACTAGCTTTGCTTTTTATTGGAAGGGGGTTTAAACCTCAAAACCCTCTTGGCTACATTTATGGAATAGGGAGACAGTAGGTTTTTATTGACCGGGGGGGAGGGTTAAACTGAAACACCCATTCCATAGCTATGCTCATGGAATTTGATGACTGTAGTTCGCTTTAGATTTTATTAGAGGGTTTTTCCCCCTTGGCAAAATTAGAGCACGTGATAGTTTAACATTTAAAGTCTACCCCAACCACCCTCCTCTAGGGAAAGTCCTGACCAGGACACAAACAATGGACCCTTTGATTTGAAAATTCCGCCTAGGAAGTAGCAGTATCAAACCATTTTAAGCTGCAAAATATGATATAGGATTCAGTATTTTGAGACAACTAGAGAGCTAATAACAGATTACCTCTGTTCAGCAGTGAAAATGTGTTTTGAATATGTTAGTGACTAAGCTTTTCCCCTTATTTTAGGGACTAATCTCAATGAATATAAATAAAAATTGCAAACTGTATAAACAATCAACAAAAAGAATATATTGAATTTTTTAAAATTTTTATTCGAGTTTGACATTAAAAAAAAAAGACAGACACCATCAATGTTTTTTAAAACAAGGAAAAGTTTTATTTTGTTCTCTAGTTTCTTTCTTTAATATCAATGAAAGTATTACACTTAGAAAAAGTTACTGCATAGAAAAAGTAATAGATGTGGACTACTTGAAGCTTTTAAATATGGGAAAGTATCAGATTTCTAAGTTATTAATCAAAATATTATTTCAACTGTTTTTTTCCTGAATGTCTAAAAGCAAAAGTCAATTACAGTAGCAAGCATTAGAAAAACTTTACAGTTTATATTATCTGATTTAAAAACATTTATGACCCAAATTACTGCCATTCTTCATATTCACCATTTGAATTTGTCACTAATAAAGGTACGTTGAAAAATGGTATTTTGTAAGAGATGAGACATAAACAAATAAAGAATAGTATCATGATAATACATTCATTGCAGTAGACTTCAAACAAAATAAAAAAAAATTACAAATTTAAAAGGCTCATATAATTTTACTGCTAGTTTATCAATATCAGTACATGAGTTTTATTAGACAGAGAATTTAAAACTGCCATTTTTTTTTTTAGGTTTATCCAGGTAAGTTTATTTCAAGAGTAATCATATCAGATTACTTCAATAGTTCTGAAGTTTGGAATAAACCAGAACACTATAAAAAGGAGCATATTGGCATGGAAAAAATAAAATAATCAGCTAATTTTCTGCAGCATTCTGGTCATATTCCAAACAAAATGTAACATTCTGGGAAAAAAAGCTCAATATCTTCCATGACGATCCCGTGATCTTGATCTTCTGCGATCTCGCCTGTCTCCTCCTCCTCCTCCCCTGTCTCTGCGGTCATTACCTCCTCCCCCTTGTCTATTACCCCTGTCTCTGTCTGATCTGCCATTCTCACGAGAGCTGTGTCGATCATCCCTGTCTCTGGTCTTTGAATCTTTGTGACCATTACCACTTGTTGGAGGCGACCGAGATCTTGACCTAATCAAACAAAATAATTTTGACATTAATAATAAAATACATGCATCTTTTTAAAAAGCAAACCAATGAGAGTCAAACTTACATTATTATTTAAAATAGCACATGTCATGCTTTTTGTCAATTATTTAATAGGGTATTTAGCAAATAAAAAACTATGTGCTTCTGAACTGAAAGTATTCACTCAGATTATATCTTAATTTAAATTATTTTTTTATATTTTATATAAATATATATATGTATACTAGCCTGACATTACCTGCGGCCTGCGGGTCTAAGTTTGTGTTTACTAATCTAGTGGATTGGATTGGATGTATGTTAAACTTAGCTAATGATCCTTTCAAGTTTCTTCTCGAAAATAAAATTAGGTTTGCGAAAATGGGTTTACCCGAAGCCGATACATTTATATCTATTAAAAACGAAAAGAGCGATAGGGATTATAAAGTGGACAATTAAACGAAATAATTTTTAGTACGCGATTCATGAATGAATATAGATCTAGGCCTATCTCAACTCAGCTTCGCAGCTTTCGTAAAAGAATGTAGTCTCTTAAAAATGCTTTAGAAAACCAAATTTGAATGTTTATTTGATCAAAATATGAAATGAATGGACTATAATTAGTATGTTCATGTGTTAAAGTATAAAACTATCTGTGCGAAGAGAAGTTTTATCATCTTAGAGTTGAATTAGAGTTTTAGATCTAGGGATGGGATTATAAAGTAAACAATTAAACGAATTCATTTTTAAGTATGCGATTCATTATGGTATTGTCTAATGAAAGAATGTTTGCCAGGAAATCTGTAATCACAAATATCAGGAACTAATTTATGTAAAAAATGCTTTTGAAACAAAATTGAAGGTTAATTTTATTATATAATGAAATCAATGGATCTTCTTTTGTATTTTCATGTGTAAAAGTAAAAAACTATGTGCGCAAAGTGTATTTCTTAAAATTAGATCTAGGTCTAAATCCTTTCAATCTTTTCTCATATCACTATTGTTAACCATGGCCTAGATCCATAAATACTATAGCTTTAATAGAGTCGGACAACTTTATTTTTTTTTTAAGGTCTTAAGTTTGTTTTAGGGCTACAATACATATACTACGGTCTATGTTAGTACCCAAGGACTAGTTTTATCAAGATTGGTCAAGCGGTTTTGATGTCTATAAGTCACATTCATACATACACCTTACTTTCTACTTTATAGTATAGATTTTTTTTTTTTTTTTACTAAATACAGTAAATATACTCTCAAATTTTAAGACATACCTTCTTCCTTTTTTGCGTCCATTACGACCATAAAGTTCCCTTCTGAGTTCACGTGAGATTGGCTTTAAGTGCATAAAATTACAGAAACCTCCTCGTGTACACTCACTGAAAAAATAAAAATAATGAAATGTCACTCATGCTAGAAATTAATCTTATAACTTTTAGTTTTAATGTAGTGAGACTTGCCTACCCCAAGACCCAGAATGTGGAAACATTAACGTGCAAATGATATACTAGACCTAGAATACATTTAAATTTAGATTGTAGATTGAATAGATCTCTATCTAGAGAGTTGAGTCCAAATCTATCTATAATCTAGATGTAAAAGATTGTAATAAATTTAGCTTTCAATAAGTCTGTAGATCTGTAGTCTGTTGATTTAGATATCTTACTTTCTAGACTAGATCTAGAATTAGATCTAATAAGTCACACTCACAATCTGTGTCCTTAAAACCTAAAATAAAACTTAGCCTATATAATAGCTTATGGATCTAAATTCTCTAAATCTAATTATTATAACAACATTTTTTATCCTTTTCTTAGAAACCAGTTAGAAAAATAGATCTATATACTATACAGATTGAAACTAGATAGATCTACATTGTCGCAAATGAAATTATTTGAATGGAGCACTAGGCTCATTAGCGCTTAATAGATTTTAAAACTAATCTAGATCTAGCTAAACCATCTTCTTCGTAAATTTAGTACACACTGAGTCTGGGAGGAGACAAAATGTAAACAATTAACATTTTATTTTGCATTCAGTATTTTCAGTATTCACACTATTAATAAGTAATGAAAATAACAGCTTTTTTTTTGGTGGAATTTAGACTTGACGGAACAAACAAATCGCCAATGCAGAACATGTGAGCTTTTTGGATGGTTTTGTGGGACAGTTATGCATAATGCGGGACAGTAGGCATGTCTGTGTAGTACATGCACCAGCCCATAGATATTTTACTTCATAGCATTATGAAGAACGAAATAGTTAAGTCAAATGGCAAGTTTAAACAATCTTGCATGAACAATTATACATGTACTAAGGAAAACATTACCCCATTTCATACTGCCTGCAGCAAGCCTCTCTGAAGTCTGTGACTGGTGAGAGCTCACAGTGGATTGGCCTTTGATTGAACCAACGATTGTTTAACTCCCCAACAGCTCGCTCTGCATCTTCCTCTTTGTGGAACTTGAGAAACAAAAGTATGAGATTGAAGTTGGCATAGCCCTACAAATAAGTAGGCTAGAAAAAAAAGTAAAGAGTGTTTTACTATTAAGCTAAATAAAATACTAAAAAAAAAAATTTATTAGTGCAAGCATATTTTTTCCCTCAGCCTTTGACGTTTAAAATGAAGCTTCACACTATTCATATCTAATTTAAATATCTAAAAGTTAAGATCTTTAGGCAAATGAGCTCTTGAATTATTTTTGAGTTAAGGCCTTGAAATAGCTAGTAAGAACTAATATATAACCTTTGAATTGTTATCTACCGATTGTTTTCTTTTGTAACATCCTATCTGATAAAATCATAAAACTTTTAAATCCTTGTTTTAAACTGCCATAAGTCTATTAGACATTCTATTCAATGATTTCACAGTGTGAAGAATTTTGGAATAACTCAAATAACATTCATTCATTTTAAGTTGATTAACTCTTTCTCTCTGTAATTATTTTCCATGATCCGACAGAATTATTCATTTTGCTAATTTGTAGTTCACTTCACTGTTATGATTAAACTTCAATAACTTTGCAATAAAAAAATATTTGTTTTTGGTATAGAATGAAACACGCTCTCTATATAACACAAATTAATGTTTATAAAACCAATTTATAATTTAATGTGGTCAACTCAACGATGATATCGTCATTTAGGAGAGAAAGAATTAATAATAAGTCTTAACAATAAATTCTTAACAAAATCTACAAACGTTATTTTAAAAGCGTTACAACTATTTAATTAATAGCATAATATATTTCTTTCACTTCTATATTTAAAAACAGACAACAGGCTATCTGAACTTAGGTCAACTCAATATACAAAAAGACTCTAAATTACTACCAAAATGTTAAAAACTCTGTAGATTAGATCTAGTCAAGTCATACATAAATAAAAGTAGATTCACAAATATATCATATTGTTACATACCTAGACTACAGATCTAGCTTGTTACTAATACAGACATGCCTACCCCCAAGACCCAGAATGTGGAACACTCAGGTTGAAAATGTGGAATTTTGGGCCCCAATGTGGAACATAAACGCATTTACATTTGTTAGTTATACTGTACGCAATAAATATTAAATAAAACTTCAATTATATTACTTTAATATCAATACTAGTTTGCTTCTTATAAATTAGATGTAAATAGTATAATTAAAAGTAAGAAAACCTTTAATTCATAACTATGTCCTTTGTTTGAAATCAATAGTTCTAACTCCTATATGATGAATTCTAACCAAAATGTATTCTAATAACCAAGACTCAAATGTTACAATCTATTTTTATTTGTTGTTACTAGATTGACTAGATCTAAATCTAGTGACTAGATCTAGATTATTGATTATCTATCCTTTTCTAGGGCTCTATCTAGTCAATCTAGATGTTGTCTCTAGTTCTAGATCTAAAATAATTTAAGAGTCTACTAGATCTAGATCTACATCTAATAAGTCCTCTAAGTCTAAGAACACAGATTATAATTAATTATATAATTATTATAATAAATCTAAATTTAAATATTTATGTATAGATCTATAGACTTATTGAGAACTAAATTTATTACATAATGATACATAGAAATCTAGAATCTAGAGTTTTAGTATCATCTAGATATAATTCTAATTCTAGTTATCTAGTGCTAGTCCTACTTCTAAATCTAGATACTAATTTAGACTAGATCTATGTAATAAGTAGATCTAGATCTATAGTTATAGCCTTATTTAGGCATTAGCCTTACTGTGTCTAAATTAATTAATTACATTTTGGTCTAGATCTAGAACTTTAATGACATATTTTTAAAAAAAAATTAAATCCTTTTCTTAGATTACTTAGAAACCAGTTAGTGATAGTCAGTGTTAGAAGAGATCTACTATCTAGTCAAGAGCCATTGTCTGGAATAGAAAGGGTTTTGTATGGAACATTTGGCTTATTAGCACATACTAGATTCAAAGAATAGATCTAGTACCTAGACCTAGACTACTAGATCAGTAGATCTATGTCTAGATCTAGCTAAAAACCATATCTTCGTAAATTTTGGACACACCGGGTCCGGGAGGAGATGAAATATAAACAATAAACACAGACCTATATATATTTTATTTCGCATTCAGTATTTTCATTTCGCACTATTAATAAATAATGAAAAAACGGCGATTTTATTTTTGTGTCGGAATCCAGACTTGGCGGAACAAAAAATCGTGAATGCGGAACATGTGAGCTTTTTTGATGATTTTGCGGGACTATAGGCATGTCTGCTAATAAAAACTTAAAAACCATGTACCATAAGACTTAACCCTCCAAGTATTTAGATAGCATTCAAAGGAAAAAGTAGTTGTCCAGTGCATGCAATAGATTTCTCCAGCATAGTTCAAAATAATGCAGGGGAAGAGTTGGACATTCCATCAAATTCGGTTCCTCTTGGTCTTAACTTAGATCAGTACACTTAAGGGGGAGACAAGAGGATTTGGGAGTCAGTTGTCGATTCATATTTTACTTAAATTAAAAAGTCTCAAGACAAAATGAATTATCACCTACCCTGACATATACATTTCCAACTAAATGATCTCCAAGGTTATCACAGACATTCATTTCTTCTATCTCTCCATACTGAAAAAAAGAAAGTTTATACTGTACGTCTTTATTATTTGGCTACTCAAATCTAAACATATTAAATGACTTAAGAGAAGTAGGGTTAACAGTATAAGAAAAAAATATTGTAAAATTATGAGTATCTATATGCAACCCTGCTTTGAGATTAACAAAAATCTATTACTACCCAACATGTTGAAACTAAATCAACAACATTTAATGTTTTGTTTTTTTAAGATAATTTTTGAAATGTGTAAAAAGTGATCAAATAAAGCTCTGCACCTTGTCTTCTAGTTCGACAAAAATTTCTTCAAAGAACTCATCATACTCTTGTTGGGCTTGGACATCATCCAACATTACTAAAAACAGAAATATTTGTAAGAGTCAACAATAACAGATAAATTAACTTGTCAGCCTAAACATATGGTCTAATTAAGTAATTATAATTTAATTAATATTCATGAGACATACTACTAATTAGAGAACAATAAGTTAAGAATATCTTGCTCACAGATTAACTTACTGTGAGAACCGTCTGCAGTCAGCGCAGCATTTTGAGGATTTAAGTAAAGATTCTGTAGAAGTATGGTCTGAAATAAAAGGTATAAAAAATAAAAGAACAAAACAAATTCTATAATATTAACTTTGAACGGAAGTCAAGGGAAGCTATTCTGGAACTAATTAAATAGAGGCTATAAACAAATGAGTCCACTTTAAGAATGAGTCATTTGCACAAAATACACTTTTACACCAAACATCTCCTCCACATTCTTATTCCTTTGCAAATGTTTATTCAGAGAGATATACATCAGTTTCAACTTAACTAGAATATATAAGAAGAGATGAGTCTTGTATGTTTATAACAACATAATAAGTATCATGACCTGTATTACATATACTCAGTCATTTTCTGAACCTGTATGAGCAAAAAAAATATCTTTTTCTATATCTTTGTGAGTAAAATTCAAAGGGTCCAAACAAAAACTGATCATTAGCTAATTAGAACCTTTGTTGATCACATGACATATACAGGTATGTCAGAAACTGTTATAAAAATTTAAAGATAAAATGTTAATAATAATAATATATACAGATACATTATTTGTTTAGTATTTTGAAATTAGCTTACCTGACTAAAAGTTGGTCTGTTGTGAAGGCGTGAGCAACGATCACCATGTCGGCATGCTCCAATTTTGAAATAGAATGAGCAATTGACTCTGAAAATAAGGTTAAATAATGGTCAAGAATCATATTTTCAAATATTAGAATTATCTATTTTTTTAAAATCTAGAAACAAAATTTTATTTGCATTTGTTGAAGGTTAAAAAAAACAAAACAACTAAAAGCAATTTCCTCTTCATTTTATTTTATGTTAAAAAAAAACAACACATATGGGCTTTAAGCTGTTTGTGGATAATAGTTCTGGGTCGGAAATACCATGGACACCATGGTAGAAGTATGTGGTTGAGGTGTTGACAGGAATGAAGAGGATGCTTCAGGGAGGGTGGCGGTATCTAATGGAATGACACACAAATCATGAGGAGATTCAGACATGACAATTGCAGCTCAATTGCTTCTGGAAAGGTAAGAATATGTGTGACATTTGCTAAAGATGTTTCTGTTGGGGGGGGGGGGGGGGGGGGAAGACAACTCTAGTGGGGTCATAGTAGATGATGATGTCTAGAGTGTACGGGACCATTGATGAAGATACCTAGGGGCCGGGGGGAACAGGTCTCGTAAGCTAATGATGTGTCTTGGATGGTATGATCAAGGACGGACTAGATCAGTATTCATATAAACCTAGCTGGAGTATTAGTAAAGAGATCTAGAATATTCTAGATCTAGAAATTTAAAGTAAAAAAAAGATCTAAAATCTAATCTAGATCTAGATTAGTTTATGCTATTCGGACACATATTGGCCCAAATTTGAAAGTTTGACTTTAACAGCGCATTATTTGACAATGGTTCTACATAGAAAAGAAAATGAAGAATCAAAATCTTCTTTAGTTTAAGGAGAATAAGGATGACTACTTATATTTTTACCCCTAACCTATATTTGTTATTATATTTAAGGTCAAAGAGGACGTGTGTTTTCATTTAATTCGTACAAATTTGACCCACATTATTTGATTCCAGACACCATAATTTATTTCGGACAGTCTCTATATTTAGGCATCAATAAACTCAGATATTAATTCTATATTAACATTAACTAGATTTTAAGATCCCCAGGCATAGTCTCTCACATTAAATCATTAAGATGTTTTGAAATCATGCATAAATACGAACACAAAAAATAAAAATATGAACACACTTATCTACCTAAATTAGGTCACTGACTTTTATACCCACTTTTAGACTTATTTTATGTTTGCATGATTAGATGTGTGTTGAATGTTTGTGTTTTTTGTTTATTAATTTAATAAATGTTTAATACAGATCATCTTTTGTAGTATAGTACAGGTTAGGATAGCCATTCTTGCCTAACTGAATCCTCTATATTCTCTCTCTATAAATCTAGATCTATCTAGTAGGTGTAGATCTAAGCATTTAACTTCATTCAATGTACCAAGCTCACTCCAAACATTTGCCCATTTATTCTCTATTAAAAAAAACAACAACAAATGAACAAATATAATATAAGATCATTTTTATTGATGTCCAAAACTGGCTGTCCGAAATAAATTTTGGTAAGAAAATTGTAATTTAATTCGAACACCCTATTAATTTTTTTTTTATGGAATCAAACAACTTGGCTTGTGAATCAAATAAATCAGCTTCAAAAACAGAAGAAATATTGCCGAGCTCATTAGTATAGACTTAGCCAATCAAAAAATATAGTCTTAACCCTAGGAAGAGGTAAAGTCATCTGTGTAACAGGAAAAAGCAACAACCTGACTAACAAATTTGAAATTGGTTTTTCTTACATAAAAAGACAACTAAATGAAAGGAAATTGGGTCAGAATCATTGGAAAATGGACAAGCACATTATACAGCATGCTAGTTATATAATAAATATTAAAATAATTATTTAATGACCACAAAAACAGCAAATGTCTGAATTCATGTAATGTCCAAATGAAATAAACTACTATAGATCTGGAATCTACTCGGGCTACTGTCTTCTTGTCTCTTGAGTGAATTGAGTCTAGACCTACGACCTACGTACAAGATGACTAACTAGATTTAACTAGAATTACTAGATCTATTGATCATCTAGATCTACTACTAGTTACAGACTATGACTAGTGTAGTACTGAGTAGTAGTACTGTAGTGTAGTCTCAGTCTGTACTAGATTCTAGTACCCTTGATTATTGATTATCAATTTCATATTTATTATTAATATTTAAATATTTAATAATATTTAAATTATTATTAATATTTAATAATATTTAAATTATTATTAATATTTAATAATATTTAAATTATTATTAATATTTATTAATATTTAAATTATTATTAATATTTAATAATATTTAAATTATTATTGATATTTAATAATATTTAAATTATTATTGATATTTAATAATATTTAAATTATTATTGATATTTAATAATATTTAAATTATTATTGATATTTAATAATATTTAAATTATTATTGATATTTAATAATATTTATATTATTATTGATATTTAATAATATTTATATTATTATTGATATTTAATAATATTTATATTATTATTGATATTTAATAATATTTATATTATTATTAATATTTAATAATATTTATATTATTATTATTTAATAATATTTATATTATTATTATTATTTAATAATATTTATATTATTATTTAATAATATTTATATTATTATTAATATTATCTAAAAATACAATCTAATCTTTAACTTTAGAGGTTCAGGTTAGATCTAGATCACTTATAATCATAAAATGTTAAAGTTACTTAAATTTAAAAAGTTAATCATATTCAGAAGAGAAATGTCAAATACCCAAAATTTTTAAATTTTGAAAAATCTTAAAATTTAAAATGCTGAGAAAATAATAAATGATCAGAAATCTTCTCTCTAGGTCTAAGAGTCTCTATCAATTCTATGACAAGGCTCCAGAAAAAATAACCGTCAATAAGATCTAGATCTAGACTAGTAAAAATTATGTCCTGTGTTAATTAATTTATATTGTAAATTTAACTTTAATTAAGCTCTAACTTGTCTTTTTCAGTTCCAAAGATTGATGCCAAGTATTCGGCCATGTTGTTTGTTAATCAGAAGATTGTGGTTCCGATTTAAGCAAAAATGGTTTCTGGGAATGTGATCAGAAACAAAATAAAACATCAAGCCACCAATGCTAATATGTTTAAGGGTCAGTGACATTGAGAAGCGTCCATGGTTTCAATTTGACTAGAATTTACATCTGAAGTCAGTGAAGAGCTTCGAGAAGTGATAAAATAGATTTAGACTTAAGATCAACGCTTGACTAACATAGATCTAATAATACAATTATTGTTTGTGTGCTTGGGTTCGTTAGCTTAATGCAAGCATCAACACAAAGACTTTGAATTATATGATAGATTTTCATAGAATAGATCTATGACTATGATGATGATCTGATTCTGATATTAATTAATTAGGCCTATTAATAAAAATTATATATTGGTTAATATGCATGACTAAATGCATGACGCGTAGGATGTAATCATCTTCTTTTTTGAAGTAATGTCTGTATAAAGTGTATTATATAAGATAATTAATATATAATTTTTGGATGGCTGCCTGGTAGTGCGGTTTGCGCGCTGGACTGTCCTTTCGGATTTATCGACGGTCGAGGGTTCAAACCCTGCCAGCTCCCATCCCCCGTCGTCCTGCGGGAGGTTTGGACTAAGAAGTAAACTACCTTCAACTCTGAAGGAACATTCAAATTATGTAAAACATTTAACAAAACATTTTACTAATGGTGTTACTCTAGTCAAATGTGAATATTCGTTTGTTATGAATCTCACTGCTCTATTTTGTGTTTGTTCCAGTTTCTTAATGTTGAGGGGTCCCAAACGGTGGATGCATATTCTATTATTGGCCTAACCAAGGTTAAATAACATTTTAGTTTTATGTTCTAATTTATTTATAGAAATTTCTTTTAATAAACCCTAATGCTTTGTTGGATTTTTAAATATTTTTATCAATATTTGGATTCCATGACAGTTTTTCATTTATTATAACACCTAGGTATTTTGCGTTTTTAGTCTGTGTTACTGGTTTGCCATGAATAAGATAAGTAAAATTAGTTTGTTTTAGTTTTTTTGTTACTCTTAACAACTGACATTTTTCTGGGTGGAAATACATGCTCCAATTTGATTCCCATTTCTGTAATTCATCTAATTCTCTTTGTAAAATATCTGAGTCTTGAGTTGTTTTTATTGTTCTATGTATTATACAATTGTCTGCGAATAATCTGACTTTTGTTCCTGAAGTAATGCAATTTGGTAAATCATTTATGTAAATTAAAAATAGTAGTGGACCTAAGACTGTTCCTTGAAATACACCTGAGTTTACTGTTATCGATGTTGATTTAGAGCCATTTATTATTACAGTTTGTTCTCTCCCTATCAGAAAATCTCTAATCCACTGATGCAATGGACCACTAATGCCGAAATATTTTAATTTTTTAAGCAAGCTATGGTGGTGAACTTTGTCAAAAGCTTTGGAAAAATCTGCTCACTGCTCTATTTTGCTTTTGTTCTAGTTTCTTTATGTTTTCTTGGTTGAGGGGTCCCTAACAGAGGAAGCATATTCTAATATTGGCCTAACTAAGGTTAATTACCATTTTAGTTGTACGTTAACCTATTTGATTTTTAAACAGTCATAGCATACCTGGCATAATAATTCATATTTAATTTGTTACAAATAGATCTGCACAATCTACAGCCTAGTGACTTTCTATGTTAACTTAAAATTCTTGACCTGTATGGTGACATTTATGCACTACGCAAGACAGGAGGGTTTCTGTCCAGGGCTTTTGCAAGAGAGGATTTGAGCCTCTCAAGCCCTCACTCAAATGGAGTTTGATGATGATGATGTTAACTTATGGATATTCAAACCAGAAGACTATATAATTATAAATTCAATGTAAAGATTTTACCTTAAATTAAAATATACTTATCTTATCTTATATAATACAGACGTTACTTCAAAAAAGAAGATGATTACGTCCTACGCGTCATGCATTTAGTCATGCATATTAACCAATGACTTAAATTCTGCCAAGTCACTGGTTTTTCTGGCTAGCTCAGGCAACCCATTCCATGCTCTAATAGCACTAGGGAAGAAAGAGTATTTGTAAAAATTTGTCCTAGCATATGGGACGAGGAATGTGCCTTTGTTTTTGTGTCTTTCAGAGTAATATATTAAGTTTTGTTTTTGTATTTGAAGATTATGGTTCAGTGTTTTATGTATAATTGCTACTTTACTTTTGAGTCTTCTGTCCTGAAGGCTTTCTAAATTTAGTGATTTTACTAATGGTGTTACTCTAGTCAAATGTGAATATTCGTTTGTTATGAATCTCACTGCTCTATTTTGTGTTTGTTCCAGTTTCTTAATGTTGAGGGGTCCCAAACGGTGGATGCATATTCTATTATTGGCCTAACCAAGGTTAAATAACATTTTAGTTTTATGTTCTTATTTGATTTATAGAAATTTCTTTTAATAAACCCTAATGCTTTGTTGGATTTTTTTATAGTTTCATCAATATGTGGATTCCATGACAGTTTTTCATTTATTATAACACCGAGGTATTTTGCGTTTTTAGTCTGTGTTAATGGTTTGCCATGAATAAGATAAGTGGAATTAATTAAAATACATGTATCTATATCTGTATATACCCTTTAGGATTTAGGATATATTATAGAATATATTATCATATGGTTATATCCTCTGAGTATGATTTAATAGACAAGATCATGGTGACAGTTAAAGTGGATATGATGACAGATATCTATCCATATTTTAAATATATATATCATCATGATGAAAATTCGGATTTACCTCTAAAAAATGAAACTGCTATTTGAAATACAATAATAATGACAAATAATGGATTTTAGTAAAGATATTTTTTCCATATCAATGTAATGAAAGCAAGTTATATGAAACAATCTCAATCTCATTGATAGGTAATAAATTGTTATATTTTAAAATCTACTTTAAAGACATTATTCCATCCAATACATGCTCTTATGATTTAACAAATTTTCAAATAGTTTTTTTTTTACCTAGTTAGCATAATATAATAAGTGGATAAAGATCTTGAAAAAAAAACTTAAATGGCAAGTAAAGTAAAGAGTGCTGACAAAAATGTGGACACAAAAAGTAATGAAGCCATATTAAAGCAACGAGTTAAAGAGGTAACAGAAGTTTGAATTTTTAAACATTTTTTCTTTAGTTCATACATATATATTAGTGTATAAATCAATGTTTTTGAGCTAAATATTTTTCTAGTTGGAAGAAGAGGTATCCTCTCTGAAGCGCAGACTTGATGAGTTGCGAAAAGCTAAAAATACAACAGTTGTTAAACGAGAGAGAGAGATATTGGAAGTGGGTATTCCTCTAACAAGAAGGTAATACTAAGTTTAATAATTTAACCCTATGAGAAAAATATATATTTTTTTTTTTACAATGTTTAAATTTTAAAAATAAATTAGTATTAGTGACAGTATGTTTTAGACTCCCTATAAATGTTTACTAACTCAAATTATTATTTTTTTAATAGGCTAAGTTAATTTGTGTGGCAAATATATTATTTTGCTGTTATTTAGGCCTAATGATTATGACTCAGATTAACCATTATGACACATTATGCCTTCAAAGATTGAGATACGAGAAATTGAAATAGTTTGTTAAAAATAGTGAATATATAGTGAAAATTTTTTGGGTCTTATTCTTTTGGTTAGGAGGCACAGTAGTAAAGTGCTTGGCTTCCCCACTTAGGGGTCCTGGGTTTTAATCATGAAGACTGGGATTTTTAATTTCAGGATTACCTCTGAGTCCACCAAGCTCTAATGGGTAACTGACATAATAATAGATGGGCCACAGAGTCAGATGACCATTACTTCATGTGCCCCATAGATCGCAATGTCTGAAATGGGGGTACTTTACTTCTACATTTTTTCTTTTGTTTGGAGAAACTATAATAATTTGGGAATGAAAATTTTAATTCACCTTTCCCTTGATCTGTTGGGGCACATGCATGATTTGTCAACTGTCTTTTTGTCATTCCTCTGTCTTTTCCCTAGGATAGAATCTCTTTCAATGACAGGCCTTGCCTTTCTTTTATGTTGTCTTCCCATCTTTCTCCTTTGCAAGCCTTGAGGACTTTGTGATGTGGCCATAAAGTTTCATTTTTTGTTTTTTTAATGGTGGTTAGCAGGCCATTATGGGGCTTTTGTTATACCATTTGTAATCTCCTTATTTGTGATGGGGTCTTTCTAGGTGATACCTAGGATCCTTCTATAGCATCTCAATTCTATTGTTAGGATCCTCCTCTTTAGTTCTGCAATTAGCTTCCAAGATTTGCAAGCATACAAGAATGTGACCATGAGCAAGGAGTGCATCAGTCTAATTTTAGTGTTGAGGGCTATGCCTTTTGCAAATGCTGCAGTGGACTGTGCAATTCTGGCCAGTAGTTCAGGTTTGGTTCCATCATCTGAAATGATATCTTCTAGGTATTTAAAACACTTGCCAGTTCTTCACCTCCAATATGGATGCCCTTCTTGAAGCCCTCTTGGCTATTGCTCATAATTTGTGTTTTTTTGGGCCTTGAATTGCATACCATATGCTGCGGAAGTCTTGTCTTTGCGCATCACCAAGTCAGCTAACTCTTCTGCTGTCCCTGCCAGACCATCTATGTTGTCCGCAAAGCAATTCTTTCTCCAATGCTTACAGTACCTTCCAAATTCAATAGCATCTTCCATTATCCTTTCAAGGAAGATATTGTAAAGAGTTGGTGAAAGGCAGCATTGTCTCACTCCAATTGTGATTTTAAACCAATCCCCAATATTATTTTGAAGTACACCCCACTAGTGGCCTCTTGCACTTTTCCATTGTGCCCAAAGTCAAAAGCTTTCTTGAAATCAATAAAGACATGAAAGAGATACAGATGATGAGTTATTTCAAATGAGAATTAAAATTTAAACCATTTAAAAAAATGAAAAAAAGTGTTAGTTACAAAAACTTATGATAAGTTATAATGAACTTGTTCTAGTTTTGGTAAACTAAATAGTGGGTTATTTTTAATAGCTTTTTTTTTATTTTGTAATAAAATTACAATTAAAAACTTGTATGTTTCATTTCCCAGATATTCAAAAACTATAGATGAAAAAGAATTGGATAGGCTGCTGTCTGAAAAGGATAAAGATTGGCAGAAAGAAGTGAATGAAATGAAAAAAAAATTTGCAGCAGAACTGGAAATATTGAAAAAGAAAACCACAAAGGTCTATTTTGTTTTTTTATAATTACTTTTTTCATCTAGTCAAGAAACAAAAGGGTGGAACCTGGGTGGATGCGGTTTTCAAAAATGGCTCTTTTTTCCTAGAAATTTGACAGTTGTTTTATATCTTTAGGAAAAGAATTACTAGTTAATTGGTCACATTGGGAAAACTCTAGTTTGTTGGTTACCATTTTTCAAAGTATATATAAAAAAATTTATTTAAATTTTGCTAGAGGTCTAGACAATCTTGAACAGACATACATCAGGGGGTTTTCCTGCTTGTAGGCCTTATTCATTACATAGTTTAATAAATAAATAGACATTCAGGAACACCATCTTCTAAGTCTGGCTCTATAGGCCTATCATAAGAATTTTATGCACTTTTAAATTTATACATTCGTTAAAACTTAATTTTTTTCGTGCGTAGGGGAATAGGGGTGGGGTAAAATATGTTTCATTTTTGTTTAAACTTATCATTCATTAGTTATTAAGAGTAAATAATTGTTCTTACAAAACACTCATCAGCAGGAACTGTCTTTTTTCAATTCATCTATTCAGCTTGTGCATTCATCGTTAACAAATGTAACTTGAAAATGGATCTCGAAAAAGATTTTCCTAGAAATTTGACAGTTGATGTATATTATTGGGAAAAAAATTACTAGCTATTTGGCCACACTTGGAAAACTCTAGTTTGACTATTATAATTTTTATAATTTTTCAAAGTATAAAAAATTAATATAAATTTGGCTTTAGAACTAGAAAATATTTATCTTGAGCATACTGTGTCTTCAGGTATTTCCGCATGTTGCCATATTCATTACAGAATTAAATAAATTTTCCTTTTTTTAATAAACAGTTATTAAGAGCAAAATAATCGCTCTGTAAGTTGCATAGAGGAGGAATTGTCTGTTTTTTTTAAAATAGTTTTTAAGTTTTTTGTTAAAAAAGTATTTTTATTTTTAACTTGTTTTATTTGTTGTAATGTTGAATCAGAAAATAAAATCAAGTTGTAAAAAATAAAATAATATAATTATATACTTTTATTGTATTCTTAATGTTAATTAAAATTTGGTTACTTATTAGACTGGTAGGGTATTCAATCTAATTAAATCTTTTGGACAACAAGACCATAATCATTTGTTCATCTTTCTCAATTTTACTTATAATTACTGGCAATTACCGGTAAGTGTTGCAGATGCTCTTAGTCCTATTTAGTCTTCATTTAGTCCTTTTAATTTTTTTGTAATCTTTAATTTTCTGAGGATTTTATTTAAAGACCTCCAACAAGTTACAAGCATCATTCATTCTGAATTTCATTCCCATAGATTTTTGCAAACATTTTGAAAGTGAAATGGTTGTTTAATTTATGAAATGTAGATACCTGATAAAAACTCGACCTGCAATCATGAGACAGAGTTAGAATTTCTGCAACAGAGAAATGAGGTCTTAGAAAATGAAAATCTTGCTATCATGACTCAAAACAGAGAGTTGAGAGATCGAGTTTTTGTGCTTATGTCTGATTTGAACGTGAAAGAAGCAAAGTGGTGCGAGATGGAAGAAAAATTTAAGTCAGAGGTAATAGTTGTTTTTTTTAATACACAAGTTAAAATTAACATGTGCACATTCTTAGAGTCAAGCAAGTGCAGTAGAAGGAGGAGGGAAATAGTTTGTCAATAATGAAAATTTGCTGTTTTACTCAGGAAACAAATTACACTTTATCAAATAAACAATTTTATTATTCCATTTTGTACTATAACTTACCAGATCCATATAGTGACATCTATGCAGTGAATATTTATGGTGTTGTGTTAATTCTTTTAAATATGTTTGAATGCAACTTTATAAAATAACCTTTAACTTTTTTACCTTTACCTATCCCTTAGTCTGTTGGACAGTTGGGGCACCAGGCAAGACTTGTCGACCATCTTTCTCCATTCCTCCCTTTTTTTGTGCCTTGTTTAGAACCTCTCTCAATGGCAGGCCCGTCCATTCTTTAATGTTGTCCTCCCATCGCTTTTTCTGTCTGCCTCTTCTTCTTTTTTTCCTGGCACTGTTCCATGAAGGAAGGTCTTTGCGAGCCCCGTAGATCTTGTAATGTCGCCATAGGTTTTAATCTTTCTCTTTTTACAGTTAGCAGGTTGTCATGGGCTCCGATCACTGCAGTAACCGTCTCTGATTTCTTGTTTAAATAAATTCTGTAAATGGATTTTATTAATTGTGCATCACCTGCAAGCTGGACTACAATTTTAAGTCATCTATCTAAGTATGATGGGAATTTTTCGGATTGCCTGACTGTAAATTTCATATTGTCTTTAACTCAGTTGCTATAAAAGCAAGTCCTAACATCCAGATGTCTCATCATTTGACCAATAAAACATGAAGTACACTTGCTTACAAGTCAGATTAGCAAGAATGTTTTGTTGAATATTTGACATCATCTAATCTAACCAAGTGTGATAATCTTGAGTTGTTTTTCTCTAGTAGTCACGAGTGTCAACAGCAATGATAATTGTTTAGCCCTAAATATATGTGACTGTCTTTTTCAAGATCAATGTTTAAATATATTTCAAAAATTTTGTTTGGTCCTTATTATTAGTTATTTATATCAGAAATGTTTTAAGTTAACTTTTCACACTAGTATATACCCATTTTATTGCAAATAATTATTATTAAAATGTCTGCTTTGAACTTAATCCCCCAACCGAATGTCGTATTACCATTGTCACTTTTCAGTTGCTACATTTAAACTGTATGAAATGTAAATAATGATTTCAGGTCACCTTGAGTTATACCAACCCATTGCATTATTAAAGCACCTCAGCAGTATTTAGGCCCTGACCCAATGTATCAAAAGAATTTTTCAAAATAGGACTTAGAAACCTTATGTATAAGAACTATTGATTTAAGGAAAACAAATTGACTTTTATATTAGCTTTTTTTTCAGCTACAACGTTCCTGGGGAGAAAAGTATAAACAGTGGATGGATAGTACTGAAGCAAAAATAAGTGACCTACAAAGGACCAATGCCTTGTTGTAAGTAAAATTAATTACTTAGTTTTTTCCAGTTATTTACCTGTGTTTAATTTAAATATAATATCAATAATTTCACATTTAATCATACATAATTTTCTTCTCTTCTGAAAGAATGTCTGTAGTTTAAAAGATAAAATTTCAATTAGTTCTTAATTTTAAATTCAATTATTTTTTTTATCTAACACAGACGAAGTTATCTTAAAGACCATAAACCAACTGGACAGGATCCCAGCGGCCAAGAGCCAGACTTTGATCATTTGTAGCTGCACTGATCTGTCTATTTATTCTATCATATTTTGAAAGCATTTGAAAATATTACTACATGGCAATGTTCACACTATTCAAATAAGACCCAAAAAAAACAAAAAAAAAACATCTTAAACATTTACCAAATTCTTTGACAAGCATCATGTTAGTTAGTGTTATGTGCTTATGCATTGTGGTTGTTTTATGTATCAAGGATACCAGGGTGATGTAGTGCATGATGCAAGCGCTGTTGAGTATATAATAACAAAAATGTCACTGACCAATTATTTTTTTAAATTACTAGATCTATAGCACAGCTTTACCTGTACTTAGCTGAATATGCCAGAGTTATACTTGTTTACTATTTCCATATTCTTAAGATTTACTATCGGGTTTTTTGTTCTTGAAACATTATTTTTTGTTTAAAGTGCCTTAAACAAACAATTTTTAAAAGTCAATTATAATTGTTTCACTATTTTTATATATTTTATAATATAATATAAAAATGTTTATCAATGAAATTATATAGCTATAAATCAGCATTTTATATATGTATAATAAATTTATGTAAATTTATTATGTTTGTAAGTAATATATTTCTTTGTTGTCTATATATGTAGTTTTCACATTTTAGTTTCATTTAGCCTGACACATATTGAATAATATATTATTATAAATCATTAGAATAATACAATAAATTCACTGACAAAAAGTAAAACCTACGATTTTTTATTCGTCAAAACAATGCTTTGAATTTGACTAGAGTTATTGTTTTCCATCTATTTGTATGGTTACATAAAATGACAAAGCACTATAAATATTTATTGACTTTGTTCTGTGCCACATTAGATGCACCACATGTAACAAACAAGACCATTAAAATAGCTTATATAAAACATAAGCTGAACTGAATTACAACACAATTTTAATGCACAAAATGTTTATGTACATATCGCTTATTAATTTACAAAGAATAATGCAAAATTTAAACATCAAAATTTATACATAGGACTGATTTGGTTATTTAGAGAAAGTAACAAATTTTGAATGATCATGTCTTCATTGAGGTAAAGGTCTAACATAGACATAAGAATGCACTTTCCCTACTTTTTAAAAGTTTAAAATAAGGGCTAGATGAATTTTTCAAGAGTACAACTTGGAGAACAAGTAACAAGCCAAAATCTTCTTGATCTTTACTCGCAACACACAATATGTCCTGAGCTTGGTGGATCTTATTAGGATTAGCTGTAGAACTTAGCAAGTTAATTCAAATGCAAGACCATCCAAATATCAATAATTCAATAGTAACCCGAAAAATGAGACATCAGCCATGATAACCACTGTACTTGCATGACAAAATCATAATACAAAAAAAAAGTCTTAACATAACTCTGGTTCAATAATATCATTGATTATATGTATTCTCTTCAAACCTGCTGCATTGTATGAGGTGGGAAGCATACATCAAACAGAGCAACTGGTGATCATAATGAAATATAAGTTAAATAAAATAAAAGTATATTGCACAATCTTGTGGATTTGATGTTTATAACACTTCAATACATTAGTAAAGAACAAGCAAACAAAAAAAAACATGACAATAAAACAAAGCTACTCTAATACAAATATATATATTATATACAAAATGGCAGTGTTTTGATTTCATACAAAAGGCACTTAAAGAGAAATTTCATTTGTTCACAATCACAGGGGATGTAACTGAAACAATAGTAGGTAACTGCATGTCATTTCCACTAAAAGTATATTATGAAAAAAAAAAGTAGTTTTTGTGACTAGCTGAAATGTATATTCATAAAAATGTCCCTATCACAATATTAATGAGTATCGCATTGAAGCCTTGCCTTGAAGCTGCAGGGCACATGCAAGATATGTTTAAAGCTTTTTTTGCTCTTTTATTCATATGGAAGCTATAGGTGAACAAACAATGCATATCACAGCACAAGTGGATAAAAACTAGTCTACAACAATTTGTTCAGGAAACTTTGATTAGAAAGAGTTCACTCATTCAGTTCTTTAGTACATTATAAATGGTATGTAAACACAAAGCCTGATTGTGTAGTGGAAATGCTGAGTGCATCTTTGAAACTTCATCAAATTTGGAAATGTCCATCCTAGAAGCATCACTAAAACTCAAGACTAATGTAAACCAGACATGAGTTCTGTTCAGTAGATCTTGACTTTTGAGTTTCTTTTCCTCCACTAGTTTACCCTGAAGTCTTAACAGTTTTTAGTTCATGACCATTTGGTTGCATAGTACAATTATTTATGCAAGACTTGTAATCCTATGAGTAGGCTGGTAAGGCTAGTGATAATAGCTAGACAATCTCAGTGATAATAGCTAGACAATCTCATGACATCTCATATTTACATCTTTGTGAAGGTCATATGAAATACTTAAAATGTGCCGCAATTGTTGAGAGTATATTAGCAACTCAGAGGCTAGCATCATTAAGTTAATACTGTTGTTTTTTTTTCATGTCCTATTAGTTATTCCTTCATCTTGAAACTAAAAGTATACTATAAATTATAGCAAAAGTTTGAAACACTGAAGTACCTACGTTCAATATCAGACTAGATAGACAAGAGATCAACGAAAAGTGGACGGAAACCCACTAGTCCAAGCTTTTGTTATAAACTGGGCATTGCTCAAGTTCAATGTCTGCGAGCCATTGGGTGCCACCACTGTCACCAGCTGTGTGGGGCTGGTTGGTTGAGTGGGTTGTGTCAGAACAGTAGCCACACCTCCATCCCGTGAGGTGAGGGAGTGCAGTTGTAGGTTAAGTTGGTTGATATCAATAGTGGTTGGCTGTAGCTGTCCATTGGACTGTATGTGAACCTAAAATATACAATGTCTACAGTTGAAAAAGAATGAAGACAAAAATAATGAAGCAGATAAAAGAAAAACTAAATTAAGAGAAAAAAGTTTAATAATGATGACATGATTTTATTGAAAATTCATTAAGATCATTAAATTCTAAGTCTAAGCCAACAGACCATCTTTAGGACTAAAGAATTCTCTGTGGCTGAAAAGTTTAATTTTCACTTGAGATATTAACAAAAAATTTTTTTTTCATTACACTAACCCCATTTTTAAAACCAATTACTATCAACAAAGATTATTACCCAACAGGTTAAGCCACTAGTTTACAAGTGAGAATTTGTTTCTTGAATCCTAGGAGACTTATTTATTTATTCCTTTAAAGCTAAAATTTGATTTGAACAATAACTTCATACAAAAAGTTCAAAACTTTCAAATCTTAGGTTTAAATAGAAATTCTGGTTGAAAAGAAATAATGTAATAAAGCTATATTGTTGGATGAATAATGTTCCATATTGTTTAAAAGCAGCGCACAAATACTGACCATTGTTGGTGTGCAGCCTGTTGTTAGTCTAGAACTATTGATAAAGTCTGTAGTGTAGCTCTGTAGTTCACTCATGGCTTGGGTCAGGAGGTCAGCTCCATTCACAGAGTCTCCCTGGGAGACTACTGTAATAGGAACACCTTCATATCTCTCCATGCCTTGATTAGGATCTGTTCATTGTAAAGACATTAGTAACATCAGTCATTAATCTTTTTTTTTTAATAGAATGTATTGTAGAATAGTGCTGTGAGAAAACTTAATCCCAGATGAAATAAACAATTTTTTTTGATGAGCTCAGTACCCATAAAAAGTTCTCAAACGGCCAATTATCTTTCCATTTAGTTAAAATTTAACTCTTGAAAACCTTTTTTTTTTTCCATTCTGTCAGAATTTTTGAATATTCACACAATTGTTATTCGATATGCCTATTTATAAATGTCATACTGTTTTTTTCTGTTTGTTAAAACATAGACTTGTTATATAAAATTTTGTTGGAAAGATAATTTAAACTTCAGTGTTATGAATAGTCACTGGAAAAAAAGTTAGGTAATATCAGAGATGAAAACAAAAATATTTTTGATTTCTTTTAAAACTTGACTTACCCAAAAAGAATATCCCAAAAGACCTTATTCATTATTATTGTAAAAAAAAAATTAGACTGTATCCTAGTATCTACAGAAAAAACATATCACTGTCAAATATCAATATTGATCAATATTTAGACTTGTAGTGATTCTTTCAGGCTTTTTACTAGGGTCTTGCAGGGGTGATGCTCTCTTTTGTTAACTGTCCCCATTTTGTTTACTAGATCTAGAGGTGTCAAAAAGTAGATCTATTTCATTATCAGACTTGCATAAATCTGCAGGCTGAAAATCGCTTTCAAAGCTTCCAGGACAACTTTCTATGTCACTCATGTCACTATTATTCATATCTAAAAAGATCAGCAGTAAAACGGCAAGGAAGCCTAGAGCCACATAAAGAACTAGTGGGATTGTCAGCCATGATGCAAACTTGTGCTAAAAATTATTTAGAATAAGTTCTCGTGTTCCCATAAACCATTTAAGTGATTCAAAACGTGGATTAGAAAAGAAAAAGGAGTAAACAGGAAAGTTTACACTGCTAGCATCATTTAGGCATTGCTGCTCAGGGACTGGATGCTGATAGTGTCATTGTGGTCTTCTATCATTTTGACATTTATTACCAAGTGACTGCTTTGTCAGGCATTATTAAGAAACCAAATAATCAAATATACCTGCAACTGTGATAAGAAAATCAGGATGAGATTTTTTTATTTTCTTTCTTTCATGCACAGGTTCAACAAAATCTGGATGTAATTTACGTTGGTGCTGTAATAAAACTAAATATGTTATAGGAGTAATGCCATTAGTGAAATCAATGAATATAGTAACAAGACAAATAATTTTCTAGCACTTTAATTGGTTACAATGCATCAAACATGCCCAAAGTACAGTTCCCCCTTTCAAACCTATAGGGCAGATGATGTTAAGGTCATCTGTTTCTTGGGCCAACAAGCAGGGTGTCATGTGGCCAGCACAATGACTAACTACCTTTACTTTCCCCAACTAAAATCAGATACCCATTAGACACTTAAAAATCCTGAAATTCAAAATCCCTGTCTTCACCGAGATTGGAACCTAGGAAAACATACCCATCAATATGGCACAAAAAGTTCAATAAAACAGAAACATATATTTTTTGTTATTCACTTTGCACTATACATTCAAAGAACCAACTTGTTCTAAAAGCAAGGAATTACCTTAACTAACTAAACAAAATGCTGTAAGAACTTTTAAATATGTGAATGTACCATCAATAGTGATCAAATTGTAACTGACAAAATCATCAACTGTCACCCAAATGAGAGATGGATTCACAATTTCATTATGCTATTCCTTGCCCTACTAACTCATTCTGTCCCAATTAACCTTAATTTACAAATGTGACATCCATCTTTTTAAAACTCCTTGCAAAAAAGTTGTTTGGATAGAACTGAAGTCACATTTTTCTTTGCTCTGTTGTAATTGAGTCATTCCATTATAGCTGACTTTACCAAACTTAATGCACTTAATGCTGGGCCGAACTTAAATAAGTATATTTCAAATAAAAAAATATTCTGTTAATTAAAAGCTCCCATGTTTGGTGATCTCTGGTCCAATCTCATTTCTGGATAGCTTTGGGGGAGGGGGCAAGAAGGGTACCTGGGAGAAAATTTTCTGTGCTACCAATAGACTTTCAGCAAAAAACAGGGTCGGCTAAAGTCAATTCTAAAAAAAATCCTTTTCTATATTGGGATTCAAACTTAAGCCCCTCCACTCAGCCACAAGTTAATGAATGATTTTTTTTTTTGTTGAAAGAAGTCATTAGAATGCAAGAAACACAGGACTGTATAAAAACCAGTCCCAACTTCAGTGGGTATACGAAAATCTAATCTCTTTGTATTGTGCTGCATAAATGGTAGGCCAGCATGGGGAATGCCTTAATACATTTCAAAACTCCTCTAACTAATGTCTATAACAAATATCTATCAATGTCTTACCTGCAAAAGTTTAGCCTTGCTGGCATATTGTTTATGACAGAACTTACAACCATGGGGCATTGTGGTTACACTGCTCACAGTGTGGGAGAAGGTGGGGGTGGCTGTCTCCAGCTTTTTCCTGGCCGAGGGGGGTATTGGTAACCCTGGGTGATTCTTTTGGATGTGTGTTTTACGTTTGGAGGATGACTTGTAAATCTAAGAAAAAGCCAAGTGATGTTTATTCAAATAAAAATTGTGAGAAAAAATGTAAATGAGTATCATTTTTTGTCTGAAACACATTTAATATGGTACAGTACAAGTAAAACAAATGTGTGAACAGGACAATGGTAATTTGAACAAGGTTGGGCTTATTATTAACAATAATTATGCAAGTGACCCTCAGAACTAATTTATGAATAAAATACAAGCTATCTTAAAGATATAAGCTATCATATTCAAACTTGAATTTAAAGATGCTCTAAAATGTCACATTTGATATAAAGGATGCTCAATTATTTCAGATGGTCTCACTTACCTTATCACAATACTGACAATAAAAATCTTTCTGGGTTTTAAGGATTGGCAGGTTCAACTCTGGAACATTTTCTGGCTTAATTTCTGGGTGCCTCTTGGCTAAGTGGTTAACCAGCATGCCTCTTCGTTTGAAGCCCAACAGGCAGCTGTGACACTTATAAATGAAGCGGTGCCATTCTGAAGGAAGCACCTACGAAGTAATTTTAACAAAGACTAATTAAAGTAATTAACTAATAAATAAACTAAAAAGTCTAATAAAAATCAATTAATTCAATAAGAGTTCACTAAATAATGATTGATGGGGCAGGGGTAGAAAAAAAAGATGAACTTTATTCTACAAGTAAAAGACTCCATTTCTTTTGTATCGAAAAACAATGGATATGCCCAAAGGAATCACTGGTTTTGGTTTCTTTTCCTATAATCAGGGCAGAATCTGCTGTGACTAAACAAGTGATCCTGCAGCGTCAAATATTGTGACCGTTGCCACAAACCTAATAAAGTCTAGAATTTCTTGCCAATAATAAAAGTATACAAACTATTTTTTTTTTGTTTCATTAGCAGTTTAAAAAAATCAAACTTAGAAGAATCAGAACGGAAGTCTGTACCATTTTTTTTTCTAATAGAACAGAAACCTTAATTATTGTATTGTAATGTATAGTCATAGTACAATTTTTCTAATCATGAAAATTCAGTATCAATTTGTTAAAGCGAAAACATTGTAGCAGTAATGCACAAAACATTTTTTTTTACTCCATTAATTCATGGGTTAACTGTCTATAATAGCTTCTGAGTTCTAAAGTTTCATACCTTAGGTGTAAACTTGGTACTGTGTTTCATGTTGTGTTGCCTGGCAAACAGCTGCTGTTCCACCCTTTCCTTTGAATGCATCCTCCTGGTGTGTTCCTTCAGCTTGTCTTTACGCTTAAATTGACGTCCACATGTTTCACACATGAACTCTCTGTGGCTTGTGTGCCTGAGCATGTGGAGCCGAAGTTTGTCTAGTCTAGGAAATGGCTGAAATACCAAATAATGTATTACGCTATAGGTTTGACTGTTGAATAAAAATTTTACATCTTGACCACATCTAAAAAAAAATATGCTAGAATTGCAATAAAATCGCTATTACTTTGGAAAATCAGTTCCAAATTAGCGCTTGGAAATGAATGATCAACAACAGATTTCAAATCCAGACCATCTATTGTTCAGTGAGAGCCATATCTTGTACTCTAGTCCATGAAACTACCAGTGTATTATATCTTGATTTGATATAAACTGAATATACCATAAGCCATGTGAATTCAAAGTCACCAGGTCCTATGGTCAATAGATTGTGAGCACATCACAACATCCAGTGGTCAGTAGTTTGTGATTACAACTGTAAAAACACGTTTTTTTCTATCATGCTGCCCATATTTGCTTCTAATGCATTAAAAAATAAAACAGCTAAAATTTTCATTATTTTGCTCAAACCCACCTTAGAGCATTCTGGACATTCTAGCATTTTGTCAGAGTGAAATCCCTTGGTGTGCTTCTTCAGGACAGTGAAATCATCAAAGACTTTTGGACAAGACTTGCAAGGATAGTGCCCCTGCTCATCCATGTGTTTCAGAGCATGGTCCCTTAGGCTGGACACCATATCAAAGTCCTCATTACACAAGGGGCAATCATAATACTTTTTCTCACTGTGGATCTTCATGTGGCAGGCCATAGCAGAGTTGTTCATCACACGTTTTAAACAGACAGTACACTGACAAATGGGAAAAATAAATATATAGCATTTAATGTATATTTTTACAAGCAATATGTTGTAAATATGGGCATTCATTAGAATACTAAGAATATAATAATATTGAATTCTGAAAAAAACAACTAAAACAATGTCAAACAATAGACATTTCAATTTAAAAAAACATCTGAAAAATGTAAGACAATACAAACATTTCAATTAAGACCTTAAAACGATACTTAAGAAGACAATGTTCTGAGAAGGATTTTCACACTGATTTGTTTTGATTATAAAAACTTAAAAGGAGAAAACCAGAAACAGAAAGTTTCACTGAGAACACATATGTAATGAAGTGATAAAAAAAATTACATTATGATTAAATGTTTAACAACAAAAAATACAGAAAAAATTTTTCCACATGGGAAATTATTTTTCCATTGTCGAGTGTAACAGAGATAAGATATGATTTACCTGCAAGGGTTTTTCTGACTCATCTCCATGAACCATCTGGTGTTTGATGAGTTTCTCTTGAGTTGAAAAACGTTTGGAACATTTGGTGCAGTTAAAAGGCCTGCTGTTTTTTGTAGGCTAGTGAACAAAATAATAAAAAGCAGCTATAAAGCTTGTGATGGACCTTATTTATTTTTATTTCTAATCACTAAAATATAAATCATGGTGGAAATGTCACAGATGATGTTTGAAAATTAAAGAACTAACAAATATAA
Source organism: Biomphalaria pfeifferi (assembly GCA_030265305.1). Lineage (NCBI taxonomy): Eukaryota > Metazoa > Mollusca > Gastropoda > Planorbidae > Biomphalaria > Biomphalaria pfeifferi. The sequence goes on from JASAOG010000241.1 coordinate 69,080, forward strand.
TAGTTTAATGTGTATGTAAGCAGTTGACACAAATTAATTTGATCTAACAAAACATAGTAAGAATAAATTGTTTATCATTTAAACATTTGCATTTACAAAGTAAAGTAAATGAAGTAAGAAATGAAGTAAGAATTCACTGTTAAGCTTATGAAAGAAAAAAAAAAGTAGTGGTCAACCAGTTCAAAATGTAACACTGCAATCATAAACAGCTTTTCTATATGGTCTTATTCAACAAGTCTTACTGTTTAATGGAACTCATCTTAAGAATGACTTTATTTTTTCACTTCATAAATAAAATGTATCTACTTAGCATAATTTTGTAATCATTAAACACCAAGCATTTCTCTAATGGAATAATGTCAATATCATGCCACTGTACAATGCACCAATACCATTAATCTTTTAATCTGAAAATGTAATGTGTAACTTTTATGTAGAAACTCTTATCTAAAGGTCACTTCTACCTGAGCATGCATAGCTACATGGTTCATCAGACTTTTATGGTCATCAAACACTTTATTGCACTCTGGACATGCCAGCAAAATCCCATTTAATGCCATGATATTGGCCAGCCCTGAAGCATTATCTTGATCACCAGTTCCATCAGATACAGTGACACCAGTCTGTAAAAAAATGTATGAATATTACAATGAATGGCCAAAATGTCATTCAGATAGCAGGACATTTTAGCAAAAAGCATGCTATTTTTTCTTAAAATTAAGACAATGTCATATATTTTTGTTCTTAAAATTTTTTGTATTGAAATCCTGTTCTTTTAATTCCTACCTGTTCATAGACTATTTTAAAAACCCATTTGATTCTAGTTTGATACAATATTTTATATATACATTTTATACATTTTTATACCACTTATAATAGGATAAAGTATGTATTGCTCTATTAAAGAGGTAAGGTAATAACTGATAAATTTTAATACTAAATTAAAAAAAAGCATGCTCATTAAATTAGAAGTCAAGAATAAAATAAAGAAACAAACAAAACAATTACTATTTAGTCAGATGAATATTGTTGTTTTGCCAGATCAAAATGGCTGTAAGCGGTGATATGTTTGTCTGAAACTCATTTATGACCCTATTTTTACCCTGATAAATATTATACAGTGCTTTTGAATGTTTTCCTTTACCAAAGGAGAAATTAGATTATTTTTATTATTATTCATGTATTTTTTTTTTTTATATATAACTTGAATGGCTTGTGAGCATACATACATTGGTTTATGTATTAACTAGTATTACACATATGTATGCCTAGTGATTTTTTCCCAGGCTTTGTATTAGAACACCCCCTCTTTTTAATATATTTTAATAAACGGGACACATTTTAACGATCAACCTACCATACTTGTTTAGCCCATGAATTAGTGTATTTGTTACAATGATATTTAATGCCCACTCTCTCTTTCCTTCTCACTCTCTAGAACCCCCTTTCCTTTTATGTTTTTTTTTACCTGCGCATCATAATTTCTCTGACATAGACTTTTGACTTGATTTGAAAAGCCCTGCTTCATAATGCACCCCCAACAAATACACATGCTCATACTTATCATTAATTCTAGTATCTATATTATGTTTTGACCATTACCCCCCCCCCCCCCCCCCCCCCCATCCCCAATGGTTACATGGTTGCTTAACCTTTTTTTTTCCAATCTTTTATCTTAAAGCAGCAGGTGTATAGTATTAGACACCGCATACGTTTAAATATTTCTTTATACCATCAGTTTCAAGGCTTGAGAAAAAAAAAATGCATTTTCCGAAGCCCCCAATGGAATGCCACATTCCCATTCCCCTTTCTACATTTATCTTGGTGTTTTGTTCTCTAAATAAAAAGAAATATTGATTTGGTTTTATTAATTGTAAATGTTTATTTGACCCCTCTATCTCTCTCTAAAAAAAATGCTAAATGCTAAAATGCTATTAGGATTGTTTTTTTTATTTATTTTGATCATATCTAAAAGGAAGAGGAAATGACGTAAGGTATATTAAAAATAGTAGACTAAGGGAAAAAATTGCTTTAAAAATACGGAATTTGTGTGATAATTGTTTTATGATTTATATGTATACTGTGGCCTTTTGGGGAAATAGGGAAAATAAAATACTAAGTTTAAATAGAAATCTTGTAGTTTTTCACGAAGAGCGGCCATCAGGTTGCAAATATGTCAAGTACGGTTCGTAGTAAGCGCTTGGGAGGTAGAAGGAACCTGTGTACGAAATTTTATGTGATTCTGATTCTGTACAACAGTTTAATGATTTCTTAGTGTATCAGTGGTAATGTAGAAATATATAGTAGATATATTTTATTTTTTATTGTAAATGAGGTTATTTGTATTTGTGTTTACCTTATACTTGGTTAAATCTGTTACTAGCATGCATTAGTACAATTATACACCTAGAGCCTATAATCAGTAGTAGAGACCAGCATACCACTAGACCAGGAATTCTCAACCTGTGGGTCGCGACCCCATTGGGGGTCGATTGACAATTTGCCAGGGGTCGCCAGAGATCATTGAAAAAAATGGATTGTTATTGTCAATTCTTCTATTGTTGTGTGTGTGTGCGGGGGGGGGGGGGGGTGTCACGGCTAAGTGGGGGAATGTAAAAAGGGGTCGCCGAGTATAAAAGGTTGAGAACCACTGCACTAGACAAACTTGCCAGTAATCTTAAATCTCTAATCTTAAAACCTACATCTAGTGAAAGGCTGTTTGGGAAATCCTCAATAACAATAAGTCAGACTCATTTAAACTATATTGGCTAAGAGGTTACATATGAGGGGGGTGGGGTGGGGAGAGGCTCTTTAGTAGCTATCCCATTATAGGTCATTTAAAATGAGTTTGAAAAAAAAAATGACAAGAGGTAACTGTGATGATCTTATAGCTTTACTACATTATCACATTATCTCTCAGTGCCAAGACTTTAGTGTTGAAATTATGTCCTCCTACAAGTCTACTACCTCAGTTCCTTGTTCTGCTGCCAGTTTCTTAAACTCCTCCATCCCCAGGTCTTCTGCTGCATGCGTCAGAGTGTGCAAGTTGAGGAGAGAGGAGTTATCAAAGGTCAGGTCACAGTGAGTACACATCCACTCACTACCTCCAGACACTTTGCCTTGATGCTTGTACATGCCTTTCACAGTCAGAAGAGTTTTCTCAGAACATTGTCTTCTTTTGTATCGTTTCAAGGTCTTACTGCAAAAAGAATATACTATAAATGTTTTTAAATTCATTAAGTGATTATATTGTCGCACACTTGTATTTAGCGTGACGCAAAATCTGTGGTACTTCAACAATAAGTATTATTAGGACACACTGAGTGCACAGGGAAAAATTATGCAGATTTTTCTAGATGACATTGATTGGCATAAACTAGATATAATGGCTCAGAAGGTCATCAGTGCAAACTATTTTTCATTTCATGATCAACAAGAGGTGACCTTACTAAGTCTAAATCTAAACTCACTCAAATCAATGATATCTTTTGTTATTTATTATATTTTTTTAAAATGAAAATTACCTCAGATAAATTGTGGTTGATTTCTTTTTCTTCCACTGATAGCTGTCTCCCAACTAGAGGAAAATAGCAAATAAAGTTGTTGTTTTTTTCAAATGTCTAGCCTTTATATTTTTAGTACAAATTTTACAGTGATACATTCAATCTGTTAATGCACATTTCATTATTTTTTTTATCTAATTTAATATCTTGCTGTTAACTACAAAATGTTTTTATACTTGGTATGCTCAGTGAAATCAACAAAGACTTTTGGACAAGACTTGCAAGGATAGTGCCCGCGGGCACCATATCAAAGTTCTCATTACACAAAGGGCAGTCATAGTACAGAGTTATAGTCTTATAGAGCATTAAGTTTTGTAATAAGAGCATTTTTTCCTTTTTGCCTCTGGAATGATGCCATTAGAATCTACTTGCAAATAATAAACTTTGTGGTGATAGAAGTATGTTTTTTTGAATTTGTGAATTAAGTCTCAATTGTGATATAAGTTTGTCTACAAGAAATAATAAAATAAATATGGTTCAGTACATTTTAGAATTTAAAGACAGTAGTCTTTCCATATTGCAGGTCAGTTACTTTGGTTGCTAGATTTGTGCATGGCATTGTTAACAACTTGACAGTTTGTTTCAAATTTGTATCTTAGAGCCAGTTTACAAAGAAAACAAAAAAAGTGAGATATATTGTATTAATAGCGCATAACTTCAAATTTAATATACAAAGAAAATAAAACTAAGGGAAATCATAAATAGAAATGTAAATATATTTACACGCTTATTTCTGATGGCTCTGCGCCCTGCACGTTTTGTTTTCAACCTTCCTTTGACACCATCCTCAGATCCAGTCAAAAAATCCCCATCGTGATCACCATCTTCATCTAGATCCCTCATGTCTTCTGCATCATGAGTGCTGAGATGTTGCTGCAGGGCAGCAGAAGACATGAACTTGCGACTGCACTCAAAGCAGCCAAACTTGGCATCTGCTTCATCTAGAGCTGTAGTAAAACAGACGTTAGACAAATTTTGTTATCCATTTTAACTTTTTCATACTTGCATAATTTGAGAAAGAGGCCAAACACTTATGTGCTCCACCAGCAAGGGTGTAAACACTACGACCAGCCAAATGATAAATATAGCTTGTTAAGACAGATTGCCTTTGCTTCCTTGTTGTCTTATTAAACTATTTAGTTTAAAAACAATAAATATTAAGCTAATTCTTGGCTGTTTATTAAGTACCTCTCATATCCTCCTCAGTAAGTTCCAGAGTTTTTACTCCCAAATGACCAGCATAATGGGCAGCATACCACACCTGCAATAAATAGTAGTTTTTGATTTAACTTACCCATGAAGAAAATTAATTACAGTTTTGATAGCTTTTGTGTAAGTAATATGTTTTAAAATGTAATAATGAATTAGCATTCCTTTTAATATTTGTTTGTGAAAAGTTGTTGTTTTTTTGCATCTGAAACCAGTGATAGAAACAAATGTTGTCTCCTTACCTTCAGCTCTTGCTTGCTCTCAATTTGTTTTGTGACAGAGAAGTAGATACCATCTTTATACTGATAGGCCACCAAGTTTTGTTCAGCAAATGTCTTGGCTGGTCTTACAAATATCATCCAGTTGCACTTGTCTTCATCAACACAATCTAAATATTTGAAACTTCCATCAGGCAACTCTAGCTGGTTGATTAAAGAAAATTAGTTCCAGTTACAAAATAATCATACAAAGAAATCAAAGATTGTGGACCATTCTTACTAGCCACTCCTAATTTTAGAAGTTCAAAATGTTGAGATTGCTTTAAAAGACTTGAACAAAGAAATATTCAATGAGAGATTGTAATGGTCTCATTTATGAAGAATATCAAATGACAAATGGGTAATGTTAAGATATTCTACAACAACTTGGATCCAGGATTCTAAAATTGCGAACATTAGATTTAAAGGGGAAAAAAATCAATTTGTTTTTTGTTTATAAAATACATTAAATAAAAAACAACAACATATTTTGATAATTTTTCAGAACTGTTCAGAAATATTTTATGTTATTTTTGTTTTATCCCTATTGAAGGCAGTGTTTGTGAAAGCTACTACAGTGTGACTTTTTTTTGTGATAACCACTAAGCAACATCCTTTAACACAATAGCTCCTATTTTGGGCCTGAAATATCCTCTTTTTAAGACCTAAGCAAAGAGGGGTAGCTCTGAAAAAAAAAATCTTTAAAAATTTTTTTTTAAATATATAAAAAAATTAAGAATTTAAACTATTAAATAAATAAACAACATTAAAAGATAAATTGCTGTGTCTAGTTTTTAAAAACATGTACTTTTAATAACTTTGGAATTTTAAAAAAAATTAAAAATACTCATTTACTTGGGTGGGGGCTTATGCACTGAGTCTACGGGCATGTTAGTTCTAAAAATTCTTTAAAAAAAAAAAAAATGTGACACACATCTGCTTTTCACTAGAAAAAAAAAAAGTCAACATGCTCTCATTCTTTCTCTAAATGAGACATGCTGAGCTCTTTTTATAGGAAAGTTTAGAAAATAATAATTGTGTCACAAATTTCCAGACCGCTTTAGGCATATAATGTAAAAATTGTTCTGAACTGCTGTAGGAGCTACCGGGTTAATCTTATTCTGGTATTGTTCAATTGTGTTTAAAATGAGAATATCTTATTATGTCATAAATACAATTTTCTTGACGTATACAGTTAAATTGAAGTACAGCTAACATTTTGGTAATCTGATGTTTTCAGACTCTGACTTCCCTCCCCCTTTTCACTCCCATAAGTGTCAGACAATCAATATTTAACTGTAATATTATTTTTTATTTTGTATGGGTGGTCTGCGGTCTAAAATTCAAACTGATTGTAAATAAAAAGTTGAAAAAATTCTGGTCTATAAAACTATTACCATTAGGGGAAATGACTTTCTGGTAACTTGGTCAATGGAGTCAACAAGATCTGCCACTAAAGGCCCAAACTGTGTGTATTTGGCAATCTGTCGCTTGGCTTGAACACCATGATCTGCTGTGAAGCAGTCAGCAGAAATAAAAAAAAAATATTTAAATAATTTGTTATTATTTGTTAAATACAATTATTTTTCTTTATAAATGTAAAATGAATTAAGATAGTTAATTACCTTACGTTTTCTTGAATTTTTTTTTTTTTGCAATGATTTTTTTTGTTCTATTATATTGTTAATATTGCATGTGTGATCAGATCTTAGAATAAAATTTGTTTAAAATAGTAGGTAAAAAAATAAAACCTGGTTCTGTATCGCCTAGCTGAGAATCGTTTATTTTAATTATCTGTAACTGGTTAGGCAAACTGGCATATGCCCTGGTCAACACCACTCTATCTTGTATGATAGCAACTTTGTGAGTAGGACATCCATTCTCATAAACCTGCATGCAATCTTCACACCCTGAGTTTTGTTTAAATAAAATTTGTTACAACATTGATGTTATCAAAGAGAAGGAAAATAATAGATCAAATTATTTATTATTTTAAGGACAAGGTGGCTGAGTGGTAAAGTGCTTGGCTTCCAAACCAAGGGGTCTCTTGTTAGAATCTCAGTGAAGACTGGAATTTTGAATTTAAGGGATTTTTATAAACCACTGTACCATAGAAAAGAATGTAATTAGATAACTCTAAATAAATGTTTTCACAAAAATGTTCCTGTCCTTCTATGAAATGTAAAAATGTACAATACTTACATAGACATTGCACAGAGTAAGGCTGAGACTTGTAATCTTTTTTTCTCTGGCTTGCTTTAGGCTCAAGTTTTACTTTTTCAAGTCTTTTACTTTTACGCAAACACTATAAAACATGAAAACATTTTTGATTAATACAAGTTTTAGTTTTTAAAAGATTAATCTGCAAGTAACTGCTAAATAAATGACTTGTGGACTGACAGTTGACAGAAAATGTTATAAATATAAAAAAACTAAATTAAAATATCAAGGAGGTGTGAGAAAAAAGTCTGTCTACAAGAAATTTTGACATTGTTTTACAGCCCAGCAGGTGGATCAGGCTTTTTTTTTAATGTAATACAACAAATTTAGTCAGCTCTCCAACACTGCAAGTCAGAGACAAACAAACAAACACAAATATACAATCCTATTCAAAGTATCAATTAATTTCCTAAGCTACTCACCCCAACAACCCTGGCTGGCTGTCTCACTGAGTCCACTTTGGGTGTCTCATTGCTAGCAAATTGTTGCAATCCACTTGGGCCAGGCATTAATTCTGGGGTAAATGATAAACAAAACTTAACATGTGATAAAGCTGATAAAGTGAAGGATATTCAGTATACAAAGCATAGCATTACTTTTTTTTCAACACTACCTAAATAACGTTGATAATATACAAGACAAAAAAATGTAAAAAGTGTTTTTTTAAATCAATAAATGAAATAAAAAGTGACAGATGAAGAGGTAATGATGTTATTGTACTATTTAAACATATGGTAATAATTTTTAAAAAAAAGGTAAAGCTTCTCTTTCAGACCTTGCAATCTATAAGGCAGATTAAGCTTCAATAGATTCCTTATTTGTTATCAGAAAATGTTTTATTTTGGTATAGAATAAAAGGGAAATGAATGCTCTTTTTATTTAACACAAAGTTTATAAAATTAAACATTCATTAAATTTAATGACGTCAAATCAACGATTGTATTGTCAATTAAGAGAGAAAGAGTTAATGTACATCAAAAATTCTTTACACAGATTTGTACATTTTTACCTTGGCCAGAGTCTTGGGACATAGACACAGGCTGCATAGAGTCAAGATCACTGCTATTCAGTGCATGGCCCATCACCTCTTCAGAGCTGGCAGCTGCTTGCATTGTGGAGTGTAAAGTGGTCGAGTCCAAAGACTGCTCCTCATCAATGGTGTTGGATGATGTGTCCATGTAGTTTGGACTTCCTAGGTTAAAAAAATAAAATTTAAAAAATGCAAGTTTATTTTAATATGTGAAAACACAGTCAAGATAAATCTTGATGGATAAGCCACATACTTTAACATATAGAGAGTAATGATAAGCAAACAAAGACTCTTGGGGCAACCAAAGAAACACAGAATCTAGAGAGGAGGCTAAAAATATCGTAGTATTATTAATTATTTTTTTTTAAATTGACTGAAGACACAAAAGTTGAACACAAATTAAAAATTAATTTTCTAAATGTGTCCTTTAATGTTATATTATCAAAGCTCAATAAAAAAGGCAAGCACAACTAGTGTGATTCAAACTATACATGAGGATAACAAAAACGCTAGCAATAGAAAAGTGATTTGAATTGTTGGTGGCCGCATCTATAATGAGTAGGATGGGAAAGATAATGTGCTCTGCATAAATTGGCGGTAAGGAAGTGCAAGAAGATATTTTTACTTTTTAATAACTAAATTACTTGCTGCAATATTTAACCCTTAATTGATAAATATTCAGAACAAGTTTGAAAATGAACTGTACTAAAACAATGACATTGAACTCACTGGCGTGTTGGTAGTCATCTTCTTGTGTGGTATCACATTCTGTTGCCTCTTCAAAGTCTGTTTTGATCTGATTAAATACAATGCCAATAAATTAAATTATTAACAGAATCTATCAAGTCTGTAAAGTTATGACAAAAAAATACTCTAGGAATAAATAAAAAGAACAAAAGATAGTTGATATGAGACACATTTATTTATCTATTTTTATTCATCTTATGGACTATCAAAGCTAGAACATTGATTCCAATATGATAAAGGATTGCGAATTCTGATCAGATAACAGTTCTAGTGAAGTCAATGTCAGATAAGTGTATGTCTATTGCAGTTATTTTTTTTAGTCATCTCATATTGTGAGATCTGCATTAAGTTTATTTTGGTCATAAAAAACAAAACTTAGTATTTAACCATGAAAGCTTTGTAATAGGAGAATTGGAAGATAACAAAACAGATTGTACCCAGAAAAACCCAAGAGGACAAGACCATCATGAATATGGTGAAATACATGGCAGAGGAATGAAACGCCATATGTAAACCCTGAGCAAGGGGGATCTTCGAAGAGGTATATATGGGGGAGGCACATAGCTTCTGTTTTTCCCACATAAATAGACAAGAGATAAGCAAGTAAGCTAAATGCTAAATGCACATAAGAGGAAGAACTATAATGTTAGACCAGCGTTTATCAATCTTTATAGCTCCACGACCCCTAATACAAATTTTTTAAGCTGCGACTCTCAATCATAAAAATTTTTTGTTCATAAGCCTAAGTAAATGTGATTTAGCTAATGTTATAAAATTGTTATCAAAATTTATATCACTGATATACATGATTTTAATTCCATTGTTAGAGACCTAGCATAGCAAATACTTTATTTGGTGTAAAATAAATTTATGCTTAAATCTTTTATTGCGTTCATTTATTTACTTTTTTATTGCATGTTTAAAATATTCACGTTGCATATATAACTGACAATGATAATTTAAAAGTATTGCTAAGCATAGAAAACTTATAGTCTTTGACACAGTAAATGTAAACTACAAAATTGTTGCGACAGTATTTTCAAACATGCCAAAGTTATGGTTGACTTGTTTTTATTTTACTAAATTAGCTCGCACGGGTAGGGGGAACCTGTGTTGTTGGCTCAAGGCACCGTGTTCCACGACCAGACAGATGTGATTAAATGATCATCTAGTCGCTGGGGGAACTCCAGACAGAGAGGTTGGTGAACAGCCAATTCCTCATCCTGGCCACGGGATAAAATCCTTTCCCAGGCCACATGGTTCATAAAAGGTATGCGGTCATCTCAAACCATTTATGGACATCTCTACGGTAACTGACATTGAAGAGAAATCATATTTAGCTGCGTTGCTATTAATGTAATGCTTGTGGTGGTATCTTTGTTGCTAATATATATATATATTGATAAATTCATACAGTGAGTTACAATGAATTCTTATGGTGACTCATTCTGTACCTAACACTGAAATCCAGACCAACATCCAAGCATACTTAGAGCAGCATCTGTGAAGACACCACAAATATTTTTCCATGAGGTCTTTTACTTTTCCAAAATTTAACTAATTTTGTCAATTACACTACATGCTGTAGAGGTCAATACACGAGGTTTGAATAGAAACAAATCTTTACAATCACTACATATCTCAAGTAAACCAATAATTGTGAACAAAATACATCATCTGTGGATTTATCAAGCTTAACTCTTTACAGTTCTCTCCCTTGAAAATCGATCTTAAAAGATCGACGCTTTTAGGGCTTATTTTTCAATTGAATTTCCATTTTTTTACAATTTTTTTTTGGTTTAATATTTTTAATAATTATTTTTTTATTAATAAAACCCATAAAAATGCTATATGTTTCTATTTTTACATTTAAAAAATGCGAATGAACATGCGTCTATTTAAAAGTCACATCCGCCGCCATCTTGCTTTTTGAGAACGTACTGTATCTGTACCATACCAGTAAAAATCAAATAAAAATGTCTAGCGATGAAAATGACGCAAGTTTAGTGATGAATCTTCAGATGAAGATATCTGGGAGCCAGACAGCAGTGATTCTGACTCAGATATTGAAAATTTGAGTGATTTTACTTCACCCACAGACAGAGGCAATGCTGTGTAAGTATTAGACCTATTGTTTACAATAGAAAATCATTTGTTTCTTCTCAAAAATAAAAAAACAATGTTATTATAACTAGAAATTACTATTAGAATTATATAATAAACTTATCTAGAATAGGTTTATAGCCTTTGTACGCTTTTATTTCTTCATAATTGTTCAGTATGATAAACATAAAATAGTCACTCAATCATTGTTTTTTTACACCAATTTGGTTGCTAAGGGTTTGTTTATATTGGATGCACACATTGACATAGACATTACAACCTCAGTTTAGAAAGTTATTGTTACCATGTTTTTATAGGATGTAGATTAGATCTAAATTTATATATATGTATATATCAAGCAAACATAATAAATTAGCATTAAATTATTGATTTATAATCTAAGTAACTTGTTAGAGCATAATAATTAATTTTTTTTACTTTTATTCTTTCAGTCCCAAGGGATACAATGATGTGGATGAAGGACCACCAGCCCCAACACCAAAATTTAGACCAGCCAGAGAACCAGGAGTTCATTTGAATGATGAGATTCTGACAAAGGCTGGAGTTAGAAAGTTTTTACATCCATCAGATTTCTTCAAGCTGTACTTCACTGTCGACCTTGTCAATATGCTTGTGTTGTACACAAACAAATATGCTGCCCACTTCAGACCAACGAAACCAACAGTCTATAAAGGATGGTATGATGTAACTGTAGATGAATTTTATACTTTTTTGGGTTTGCTCATGTATATGTCTATTGTTTGAGCACCCTCTGTTTCCAAGTATTGGTGTAGGTCATCACTTTACAATGGTTTATGGGCAAGAAGCTTTATGACTAAAAAAGATTTCTTCAAATCATGTCCTTTTTGAAAGTATCTAATTTTGAAACAGAGGATCGTCAAGATAAAATAAGTAAAATTCGTTTTTTGTATGAATACATTCATAAAAAATGTCAAAAACTTTACCAGCCTCATCAAAATCTTTCCATTGATGAGAGAATGGTACAAAATAAAGGGAGATATGGTTTTCGGCAGTACATACGTGACAAACCAACTAAATGGGGGATGAAAATATGGGTCCTAGCTGACTCTCTTACAGGTTATACTTATGACTTTGAGATCTATGTTGGCAAAGACAAAAGTCCATCTTCTCGTTTTGGTTTGGCTTATGATTTTGTTATGCGTTTGTCTAACAGTATTATAAACCAGGGATATGTCATATTTTTTGATAATTTTTACACTAGTTATCAACTTTTAAAACATTTATAGTTAAAAGGTATATGTGCTTGTGGAACAATATTAAAAAATAGGAAAGGATTCCCTAATGCTCTAAAAGATGTAAAAACATTTGAGAAGAATTCTAATAGAGGAGATATGCGATGGGTTAAGGATGATGAGATTTTGACAACTCAATGGCGAGATAACAAAACTGTATCTGTTATGTCAAATTTTATGACAGCTAATGGTTATTCATTTGTCAAAAGGAGAACTAAAATCAATGGAGAATATAGGGAATTACTAGTGAAACAGCCTTCAATTATCAAGGAGTATTATGTGTATATGGGTGGGGTGGATAAAAGTGACCAACTCATTAATAAATACAATGTTTTAAGAAAAACTAAGAAGTATTGGAAAACTCTATTCTTTCATTTTATAGATATTGCTAGAGTAAACAGTTACATTCTTTTTCAAGAATGGAGGAAAACCCATTCTGACATACCAGAGCTCAAAAGACCTAACTGTTATTTACAGCTTGATTTTACAGAAGAACTAACACGTGAATTAGGAAAAATAGAAAAGTACCAAAGTGTTCCTACTGCAACAAATGTCAAACAGTCTAAAAGAACGACCCATTCTATAATCCCAGAATTTTCACAAACCAGACGTAACTGTAAATTGTGCTACCAAACTTTGGGGGTGGAAAGAAAAGTTAGCACTAAATGTGGGGAATGTGATACATATCTCTGTTTCCATGGTAAAAGTAACTGCTTACTAAAGTATCACCAATCTTAGTTTTTTACTTATCAGTTTGTATATGTGCCTAACTTAAATATGTTTGTTCTATGAAACTGGTTTTGTAATATTTTCTATGAATTTTACCTTTGGTAATTTTTTTTTTTGAAATTATTTTTTTCTAATTATGTCCCCTTAAAATGTCATTTTACATTTTGTTGCATAACTTTTTTGTTTTCTTTACAAATTACATTGAATTTGTTTCCTTTGTAGAGAAATAAATTCTCTTCAAAATAAATATGTTTGATTTAAATTTACTTTCATACTGAGTTTTTTTTTCTTTATGGTGTCTTTCATGTTTTTGATTTTTTTTTCAGAAAAAAAAATTGTCATTACATAATTAATTTAATACCAAACCAAAGTAAGCAGTTATATCAAATTTTCAATGGCATAAAATTAAACTGCATTCAATTATTTTTCTATTGACATATAATAATCACTATTTCACTAAAAAATAAATAAATAAATTCAATGTTTTTAAAGTCATATAAGCAGAACTAAAATTTCCGGATTTTTGGAAGAATTGTAAAGAGTTAATGTTAAATATTGGAAGGGGAGAGGATATCATATTTTCTGAATTAATGGATTGATACATTAGCAGACATGTCAATTTGTAGATAATGAAATTGAACTAAATTTAGTAAAGAATTAGGCTCCAATCATAACTCGAGGAATGTCTGGCCAAAGGCAACTATTGGGAATGGTGTGAGGTTTCATAGATCTGGCAATTCTGAGCGCTACCAAATAAAAAACTTCAAGCGCAAGGGCTGCTATGATTTAATTATGGTACTGCCTGGGTGAAGTCTGGATGCCTTTATCTGCAAAGCTAGAACATTTGTTTGGCCTCATACATTAGGCAGAAAGAGCTTCATTACAAATGATGCATTTGTCACCCCCAATTTTTAGTTTATTTTATTGATGCTTGTTTCAAAATAATTAAATCTAAGTCATGTCCCATTCCTCTATAATTACAAATGTAAAAGTATACCAAGCATGGTATAAATATGCTTGTTAAAATAGGTTAAAAACAAACAAAAAAACAACTTCATATGAAAAATAGCAACAAAAAAAAAAACTTTTCCAAAAGTCTTAGGAAACCCCTGCAAATGGTCATTTGAACCCCAAAGGAGTTGCTACCACAGGTTGAAAACCCCTGGGTTAGCTGCTCACCTCTATCTTGGGTAAAGCAATCTCGCTATGACTGTAGGAAGATGAGGCCATCCCATCATCTATGGAACTGCCTGCCATGTTACTTCCTTGGGCATGAGTTCCTAGTATACTTCTGACCATAGAGGTTGTACTGACTTCATTAGCACTACTTCCTGGCCCAAAGGGATTCTGTACTGAGTTCACATGGACCATAGTGAAAGCCTGCCCTGATTGAGATCCCTTGACAAAAATAAAATTAATGTTTCTTTCAATATATACATTATAACAAAATTCTCTCCTAAAACACAGAAACAGTTTTGCAGGTTTTGGTTTATAGTGAACATGTGTTGAAGAATAAAAGAAAAAACTTTTCTTACTATTGGTAACATACTAGCCTGGGCTTCTGAATTCTCAAAGCTTAGAGATGATTGACTAACAGTACAGTCAGATGGGGACATAACTCTCTGCACAGTTATTACTCGATTCTCTGCATCAAACACAAGCTGATAACCCTGTTGGAAATTTTTTAAAAATTTTAATTTGTAAATAGCTGAAACTAATTATTTTGTAATTTTATATCTGTTTAGAAATAATGACTTTTTGTAAATAGCATACCACTAGCATATACTTGTAGTGCACTGCGACTTAGCTTTCTACTTTGTTGCAATAAACACTTCTAAGATGGGTCCTAAAACAATGTGGATGTTATTTAAGTTACAAAATCTCTAATTATTACAATTTTATTTTATTCATCCATGACCGTTGAGTTTTCTGTAGTTTAGTAATACAATAGTAATAGTTAATTATCTCCAACATGGCAAAGAATGACTATTATTTCTATTTTATTTTTTCGCTTTACAATTGTGTGTTTCACACAAGTAAACAAAAATTATATATAGAAATACATAAAATAGAAAGTACATTCACTTGAACATTACAGTCTACCATTTCAAAATGGGGTGAAGAAAGGTTAGTATTATTCAATCATTTAATTCTATGGTGATGAACAAGTTTTTGTTTCCCTTTATTTCATTAGTGACTTACAAAAGGAAAAAGAAAATTAATGTTATGAAAGTGATATCTTGGTTATTAAAACGCTTTTATCCGCTAGTCAGGTTGAGTTGCTACAAACACTGGAACATCAACACAAGAGACTGTGTTATAATTTGTGATACAATAATGGAATACTTGTTTTCAATCAAAGTTCAAGGGGGTATATTTGCTGCCAAATTAGTTGCTGTCTTACTAGCGACATTAAAGATTTCCGACTATTTATTTAATCAGGTGATGAATGTTAAAAAAAACAACTAGCCTGCTGAAGAGTACTGCTGTCCACTACAGGAGCACTAACAAGCTGGCTGGCTGTATTCACAGTCACCTCATTTGAGAGATGTTGTGATCCAGAGTACGATGGTGTGGCTTCGCTGTCTTCACCAAGATTGCGATAATCTTGAGAGTTGATAGCCTGCCCAAATGTGGAATGAGCAACTCCCTGATAAGTATCATTTCTGTTCCCTTGTTGAGACACTTGAAAAACACCTAACAAAGTCGTAAATGAAAATAAATTTAAGTAATACTCTTGAAAACTTTCTGCTCTTCTATTTTTAGTAGAACAGAACTGCTTATAAATGCAAATCTCTCTTCCAATAAGAAAACGTTTTTATGTATATATATATATAGTTTTTAAAAAATAAAAGTGCTCAATCACAAAATATCACAAATATTTGCCTATTAATAATACTAATGTGTGTACAATACTTTTTTTTCTTTAGTCATTTAGTAATTAAACACCTTTCAGTTAATATGGAGTCATGCATAAATATACATAAATTGTGATGTTACTATTTATTTTTTGTAAATTTTATATTATCAATTTTTTTTACCTTTAACAGATAAACCAAACTCCTGTTGTTATTTTTTTAGGCCTACATTCTCATATATTAGCCCATTTGTTAAATAGTTTACAGTTGGTAACTGTCTTCTCTACTATTGTTGGTGAAGTGTTTTAAAAAAAAATATATGTATGTATACTAGATCTATATTTTTTCATTCTGAAACTAAACGTTGTTTATAGCTAGCAATATGTTTACCAGGGAACTGAGATCTCAGGTCCTGAAAGTGATTTCCATTAATTTGAGAGTGTTGCAGTTCCTGAACTTGAATTGAGTTGTCTTGGGAGCTAGTTGGACTCTGCAGTGTAATGGCCCCTTGCAATGAGAGTCCTTGTGATGCCAAGTTGATAGTTGATGGCAGAAAACTGCTCTGGTCAGGTTGCACCCACAGATGTTGCTGCTGCTGTTGCTGTTGTTGGTCAATGGTAACAGTCACCAAAGAGCTGAAAAAAAAATACAACCTACTCTTAAAACAAATTGTTGTCCTCCCACTCTGTTACTTCTACTGAAATTATACATTTTTAAGACCAAATATTGAAACTATCACCAAATAAGAGATAATATACTATTTACCTAATGAAACAAGCAAAATCAACATAAAGAACACAAAGCTGGTTATTTGCTAAGATGATCACCATGCATCCAAAGTCACAATATACCTTAAACTCCTCCTATGACTGTATCACTAAGCCAGTAAGAAGCTCTTTCACCATCAGTTGTTACTTATGTCGGTAGCATGTATGGTGAGACTGAATGCATTATTTCTTTGTTAAGTATGAAATAGTTATTTCCCTTTGTTTCTATTATTCCCAAGGTATGAATGTTAATACCATGCATGTTATATTAAATGAATGAGTTTGAGGTATGACAAGAAGTTATGAGAGTTAATTGTTTTCTGGAAGAGGACGGGTGTTTTTGCTGTCGCTGAGTTTAAGTTCTTCTTTACTGGATAGCTGGAGTTTATAATCATATGCATATTATTGATCTGCAGTGATCATAGTCAGCGTCCCTACTGAGCCTAGTAAAGGTTCATAGTAATAGTTCTTAGTTAAGTTTTACATGCCTTCTTGAATTTACATTATAAAATCTTACATGATCAGAGAAAGGGAAAGGAAAACTATGGCCATTGATAATCTCATCTGATAAGTAGTGAAAACACTTCCACAACTTCTTCCAGATATCTGTCAAAGCAGTGTGTTTTGAGTACTACGGCAAGTCCCTCTAATTCCACACCCTACGGACCCAAGATAAACATCTGACTTTTAACCACTCCCTATCAACATAGATGCTGTCTGTGCTCAGAAGAATGTTTTTTTCTTTCCTTTGTTCAATACTACCATACTGAGTGTTGGTTATGTTAGGATGACATCACACATAGCGTCTGCCTAAGGTGGATTAAAATGGGGTATTCAAAAGGATATGATACACAGTTTCATAAGGGTGGGTGCAGTGTCTACAGACTGTGGGTGTGTGGGATTTATTCTGTTAAGGTGATAATTTAAAGGTGTGTACCCTGTTCTTAAGTGGAAGATAGTAGATTACTCTCAGCAGGGGAGGAAATTAATACTATCCATTTTGTTTGGCATGCTCATTTCTTTGTACATGGCTTTGCCTGTGTTTCCTGATGCCCGTTGGTTAAGCCTCTCCTCTTTGTGATCGCTAGCTAACATTGACTTGAGAGAGAGATAGATAGTTTACTGGTCTGTCTAGTTGTTCCATGGATGACCCCACTTTTGATAGACCTTTCCTTGGTGTCGATCAGACTTTTCGTTACCCATGATGCCTTTGTGCTCAGGGATCTATTACAGTGTGACTTGTCATATTAAAATTTTAACATTTGGTGAAAAAAAAAATCTATATTTTGAGTGTTACTAAATGAAGTTGAGAGGACAGGAAAGAGCTGGGAAACCATTAAAAAAACTAGCAAGAGATCGTGGAAAGTGGAGTGTTTTTACTGAAGCCCTATCTTCAATGACGAACACAACGGAAAGATGATGATGTTAACTTGACTCATAAGTCTGTCACATTAAAACATTAATAATATGTTTATAAATCAGTTTTTTTTATGGTTACTTTATCACCTTAAAGTTAAAATGTTGCTCTGTATAACAACAAATAGAAATCCCAAACCACTTATCTTGTAAAAGTTATTATTAAATTATAGCAAACTCTCTTTTTTTTTCTATTAGATGTAAGTCCACAAAAGATATGATAAACGGTTTTATGAGGGTGGGTGCAGTGTCTACAGAGGATGGATGTGTGGGGTTTATTCTGTTAAGAGAGATATTAATCTACTATTGATTGTCTTAACCTAGCCCACCATATAGACATTCTTTTTCTAATTTACTGTAATTGAAAATCACACTAATTTAGTTCGCACCTTCATATGTAAGTTTTTCTTGAGTTTAGAAACTAAAAATCTAATGGATAAGCCTACTTGACACCACTGAACTTTCTACTAGACAATAAAATATTTCTACCCATTGCAAGAAAAGGAACTATTATTTACTTGAAAAATTTAAGATAAAGAAAAGATTAAGACTATTTGTTCATTACTATACCTATTTCCAATGCCTGAAGATTGTGTCATTGAATTCCTTCCTCCTCTTGACATCAGGCTGTGAGAGCTAGATTCAGCAGCACTTGAACTGGAGAGCAGGTTAGTAGAAGGCAGCGCGTTGAGCAGGCTGTTAGCGTTGATCTGGTTTAAAAGTAGTTGGTGCTGTTGATTCGGTGTGGTGTTTGGAGAAACTGTGTTGAATGTAATTATTTCATTGCCATTTTGATTCATTGTTAAAGGTAGGTTCATTGAGGTAGAGAAAAGGCTGGACAAGTTACTATTGGCCACTGCCCTGCTCACTGCAGCACCTAAGGCTTGAATGAGACCACTAGCAGAGTTGCTAACATCACAAATATGAATACCTTCACTGTTGTTCAAATTCAACACATGCCCATTGCCTAAAGACTGGCTGTCCATGATGTTATTAGAGCTGATTTCATTGGAATGCAACATGTTTCTTCCATTGCTGCCAGCTGATTGATTGGAGGTCTGGATACTTTGTTGGTGATGCTGTTGAAGTTGCAAGTGCTGCTGATGGTGGTGGTGTTGGTTGTGTTCATTGAGACTTACTGCCTCCAAGATAACACCTGAATCACTCGCATCCACCCCATTATTCAGGATCATATTCACATTGCCAAAACTAAGATTGAAACTACCACTGCCTGTAACTGCACTGCTATTTTCCTCTAAATTTACACTACTGCTGCCAACACTTAAACCAGATGAAGAAAACTGAATACCGCTAGCACGAAGTGTGTCCAAGTTCTCAGCACTTAGTGGAATCATTAATGCACTATCCCCATGGTTGACAGACAACAGACTAGATGATTGCATTTCTGTGGTTGAACTGCTAGCTGATACTTCATTGTTGGCATTGTTTATACTACTATGAGACATGTTATGGCAACTATTTTTTCTGTACAGATTATTTTCTGCCATGGAAAAGACTCTTCAAAATCTCACATAACTGAAATTATCCTCTGAAAACTGAAATATATAGGGAAAAAAATTGCTTTATTTGAATTAGCATGCATAGAAATTGAATTCAATTAGTTATTGACATATATTTTAAGTTAAAAAGAAATGTATTTTGGTAGGTCAACATTCAAATTAAATTTAAAACAAAGCAGTGGTGTGAATTGACTTTAAAACTACTTTAGGAAATAAATTTTCTTCACAAGCAAGCTATTTTTAAAGGGTCAAGACAGTGTGAACTAGTTAAAATTGTGCTTTTTTAGCATGGCGGTATCCCTCTAAAAAAAGTCATCCTAATTTTTTTTTTACCCAGTATGCAGTAGAGTAACATAACGCTAAAATTTGAATTTTACAAAAGACTTGTTTCTTAATTATTTTCCCAAATGACATTTTTCATCATGGTATCTATTGAAATGATGGAAAAGTATCGACTTCTATTGACACTTCGATTAATTTTTTTCCCTCCAATACTGTACACTACTACTACTACTACACATACATTGGGTGGCCGCTGGAATACCTGTGGTGTTAAAAAAACATGGGGTATTTTTTCCACTAACATTTTATTAGAACCCATGGAAAGTGAAAGTCGGACCTGAGAAAGTCAAGGGACCACAGTACCTGTTAATAGTAATCATTTAAACTTATAAAGCGCTGTTAAACAATGTGTAGACTCAAGACGCTGTGATAACATAACATAGTGAACATAAGCACAATAGTTAAAATGACAAAATGATCTAAAATCAACGACTTAGCAGAGTTTCAGTCACTGATTATCATGAATGGCTAGATTAACAAATGAAATGCTTAGGATGTTATCTTCTTTAGAAGTTACATCTGTAATCTATAAGATAAGAATTTATTTTTTTGTTATGTAAGAAATTCCCTTCCCCCTTTGTAACAAATCATAAGAAATTTTTATCCCTCCTTCCACAAACGTTCCAAAACTCAAAATTGGCACTCAAAGTGATCCTTTCAGGCAGGTAAAAAGGCAGGTTTCAATATGTTATGAAAATTATATGCTGTATCGGTTGTCGTTCTTGTGTTTACATGTGCTTGTAACTCATCTGTAAGAATGTGTTCCTGAAATGTGTGTTTTTTAGTCAGCAAGTATATCATTATCAACCCTCCGCCTATGCAATAAGAAAATCTATGCCTATGGCCCTGGACTAAGGTGAGGAGATGATATTGCTGAGCAGCCAAGCTATGTCCCTATGGGAAAATTCTAGACTCTCTTTCTCTAGTTCTAGGATATCTAAATATTTATTGAAGAGAAAACCAGAGTGTCTAGAATCTAGGTCTAGATTTAGAGTAAATGACGCTACTTGAACCACCAGTCTAAAATTTATTTTTTAAACATATTTTTTTTACTTTTTCTTTGCCACAAATCTCAATACGCTGCAAAGAAACTTCTTTGAAACACATAATAATGTATAACAAATGGATAAAATAATAATAATAACACACAAATAGTTATTTGCACAATATCCCTTCTTATATATATATTATATACATTACTTCAAAAAAAGAAGATAACTACATACTATGCATTTCATGTGTCAATTTAGTCATGCATGTCAATCAATTACTTAATGTATTATAGTTATTTTGCTTTTAATTCTTCTGTCCTGAAGTGTACGTAAGTTTAATGAATTTACTAATGGTGTTACTCTAATCAAATTGAAATATTCTTTGTTATAAATCTCAATGCTCTATTTTGTATTTTTTCTAGTTTATGTTTTCTTAAGTTGAGGGATTCCAAACAGAGGATGCATATATTCTAATATTGGCCAAACTAGAGTTACAATTTTTTTAAAATAAACCCTAATGTTTTGCTTGATTTTTTAATAATATCATTTAACTTTTAATTTTTTATTACACCTAGATATTTTTAGTTTTTTAAGTCTGTTTTAATTGCTTTTAGTTCTTTTGTTACTCTCAATAACTGGCATTTTTCTGGGTGGAAAGACATACTCCAATTAGATTCCCATTTCTGTAATTCTTCTAATTATTTTGTAAAAATTTTTCACTATCTTGTGTTGTTTTTATTGTTCTATATATTATGCAACCGTCTGCAAATAATCTGACTTTTGTCATAGCTCACCTAATGCAATTTGTTAGATCATAGATCTATATAAATTAGAAACAGTAGTGGACCTAAGACTATTCCTTGAGGTACACCTGAGTTTACTATGTAATCCTATTACTATTATTGGTGTTGACCCTCTCTTATTCTGTCTACAGTGGTCTACACCCTCCTTCCCAGTCTCTATTCACTCTTCTCTTTACACAATTCCATTTTCCAACATGTGCACATAATTCACATATTCAGTATAAAGTAACAAATTTCAAGACTTTACAAGTCTAGATCATTAGGTCTAATCATTTATTAAATTTCGGAGATATAGACATAGAATCTAGACTAGATAGATCTAGACTCTAGGCCTATTACTATTATTATTTAAAACTAGTCGACCCACTGCCTAGCATAAGCCACTATTTTGCAGGGCCAGCCTTAAGGCACCACAACCTATTAGACTGCAGTGGGCCCCGCAGTCATAGGCCCCACGCTAATCCTAGTTGTAAATTATTCAATTAAACCATTTTTATAACTTAATAACAGATTTTCGTGGCTTCCTGATTTACCAGGAGCTCCTGGAAATCTCCTGAAATTACAAAATATACGAAAAAGTCCTGGAAATCTCCAGAAATTATTAAAATTTTGAAACCTCATACAAATCTCCTGAAATACATTTAAAAAAATTGTCATTTTGGAGTGTCATTCAATATGGAAAACACCAGTCCTACATGCGATATATAAAAATGGCATTATGCATTACCCGTAATAGTGTAATCTGGCAAAAGAAGCTTCTCGTGCCTCAAACTAATGAAGAATTACTTAAGGTCAACTATTCTCATAGATAGATTGAACCATTTGGTAATTCTTGCTATTGAGCGTGATCTATGTAGAAAATAATTTTTTTTTTGATATACTGTATGACTTCGCTACACGCAAGGCTCGTAAAGTAGTTCTGTACATAGTAAAGAATGAATAAATTGCTGCAAAGACAAATTTATTTTCTAATACAAACTCTAAAATTTTACTAATTATCCGTATCCTACCCAAATCCTGGCCCCACGAAATCCGTTTCACATACAGCCCCACAATGGTTAAGTCTGGCACTGCTATTTTGTGACGGGTGAATACTACTTGTTCTCCCCCCCCCTCTTTTTTTCCCGTAGGTAACTCTAGTCCGACTTTGCAAGAGTGATCTTTCATTTACTTCTTGCATCTCCAAACTCTTGAGAATTATATATATATATATAGATTATTACTATACAACTGAGCTTAAAAACTTAATAACAGTTAATATTGTTGAGTTAACTTGTTCAATAGTAAATAGGCTAGGACAATTACCACCATAATTGTAATTCTAGATCTATATCTATAATTCATAGAATAGAAGTCATAGATCTAATGATATAGAGTAGTTTATGATATTCAAACACAATTGGCCAAAAATTCTAAGTTTGACTTTGACAGCGCATTATTTGATAATGGTCTGACATAGAAAATGAAGTATCAAAATCTTCTTTAGTTTAAGGAGAATAAGGATGACTATTTATATGTGTACCCCTAATCTATATTTGTTGTTATTATATTTAAGGTCAAAGAGGCCATGTGTTTTCATTTAATTCAAACAAATTTTGTCACACATTATTTGATTCCAAACACCAAAATTTATTTCAAACAGTCTCTTTATTTTGGCATCAATAAATTCACTTTTTAATTCTATATATATTGTTATAGCCCCTCACATGAAATCATTAAGACGTTTTCAAATTATGCATAAATAGGAACCCCAAAAAAAAAAATATGAACACACTAATTCTACCAAAATTAGGTCACTGGGATAGCTACTTCTACACAGACCATTAGACTTATTTTGTTTGCAAGATTAGCTGTGTGTGGAATGTTCGTGGGGGGTTTTTTTGTTTATTCATTCAATAAATTTTTAATACTAATACACATTATCTTTTGTAGTATATTGCAGGCTAGGATGGCCATTCTTGCCTAAATAGCTGAATCCTCTTTATTCTCTCTATACTCTATATAAATCTAGTCCTAGATCTATCTAGTAGGTCTAGATCTAGGCATTTAACTTCATTCAATGTATCAACACTAAACTTTTGCCCATTTATTCTCTATTTAAAAAATATATATAAATAATATAAGATCATTAACAACATTGATGCCCAAAACTGGCTGTTTGAAATAATTTTGGGAAGAAAATCATAATACAAACACCCTATTATGCCTATAATCATGGCCTATTTTAAATTTAAGGACCTGGAGTCTATTAATTTATTTTTTTGTATGGAATCAAAATTGGCTAATGAATTAAATTTAATCAGCTCCAAAAACAGAATAAATATTGCAGGGCTCATTAGTATGAATTGGTCACTAGTGTCATTACCATAGACATAGACTTAACTTAGCCAACCAAAAAATATAGTCTTACATCTTAGTCTTAACTCTTAAGACTTAACCCTAGGTCGCCTAGTAGGCCCTAGGAAGAGGTAAAAACAACAACCTGACTTACAAATTTGAAATTATTTTTTCTTACGGATTCATGTAATGTCCGGGATAAATAAACTACTCTAGATCTAGACTTCTAGAATAGAATAGATCTACTGACTACTCTTGACTATATAGTATAATTATATGGACATAGAACTGTGGGTTGGGGGGGGGGGGGGGAACGGGAACATACCATTCCGCTGGATGGACGGTAGATTCGTGGGGCATCTTATTGTCTTCCAATCCCTAGCTGCCCTACTAGCGTAGTATCAACGTACTGATTAAACATTATATCTTATCGATAATGCATATTTTAATGAAATCAGTAAAAAAATCTAATAAATAGATATATTACCTTGTATAATGATTAATTCCTGCTTGTTGTTGTTTTTTTTAAATCAAATTTAATAAATCTCAGTAGCTTAGACTTGAAGCAGCAAAACATTGATAAAATGGCCGAACCCTCTCACAAATTTAGTGGTTGAACACAAAACTTTGACCTTGCCAAATTTGCATAGAACATTACTGACCTATATTTTACTCTACAGTAAATGAGTGAATCATGGCATACAATCTTGATTTGTAAAGTTTCAGACATTCCTAGAGCCACGTCCTAGCATGGCAGCGGTCGGCGGCGGGCGAGTTTGAAACCGGGATCCCTGTGACGACAGTGTGGCCGTAATGGTCATGTGACTAATTAAATAAATTATACTTGAGTCTAGACTCTAAACAATAGTCTAGTATGATTTAACTTAATACAATAAGATCACCGTTAGACAATGACTATGAGTTTGAAAAGAAATAGATCTAGGCATATCTAGTATAGTACACTATTACATCGTGACCGAGATCGTGACCTGTGTCGAGGGCAGAATCGGTGTTGTCTTATTAACCACTTCTCTATCACTGATTGATGAATTAGAAGTTGATCAGCACAGAATAATCTGTGTAGCGTGTGACGGTCTTTGCGCCCCCAACTGTAATGGGCCTGGTTGGTTGATCGATGTAGATTGTATAATTTTATTATTTATTTTTCTCTAAGCCCCACAGGAGGGATTGGGGTTAAACACAAAACACCTCTTGGCTACGCTCATTGAATCTGGTGACTGATGTATGGAGTCTTAGACCTATATTGAAGAGGGGATTTTATCGCAAATTTCGTAGGGGGGTTTAAAATCAAATCTTCCTTAGCTATGCTATTGGAATTAGGGGATTGTCGTTTGCATTTTTTTTTTGTTTTGCTTTATAGAAGAGGGGGGTTTAACTACAAAACCCCTTGGACTGCGCTGGGGCATGTGATGGTTTAGTATTAAAATCTCTCTTAAAATAAACAAAATGAAAAAAAAATCAGTCACTAAATTCCTCCTCCCCCTGTTTTCATTAAAAATTAATGTCTTGAAAGATTTCATTTTTAATAAATTTACCCGTTATGAAAGTGTCGTCTGTTCCTTTTTCGAAAGTGCTATGCTTTTGGTAAAGAAAAAGTTTAATTAGCCACCACTTTGTCAACAGTTTAAAGGCAGGCCTACTCATATGTAGGCTATCTTTGACCTTCTAGTAGCCTAGGCTAAACCTTCCCCGCAAAAAAAAAACTAAAGTAAAGATAGGTAAAATAAAAGACATATGGCAATAGATCTTAAGCTGCACCTCTAAAGGCAATAATTTTAGACGAAAAAAAATAAATTGAATTGCACCAAAATTTTAGGCAAGAAACATTTTCGGAAAAAGAATGACCAAGTAGATTAAGTGAATGTTATACACATCTATTGGAAGAGCGGTGGTTAAGAGGTAACTGGCTTGACTTCCGAACCATGGGTGGCATGGTTCGAATCCTGGTGAAGACTGGGATTTTTAATTTTGGGATCTTTGGACGTCTCTGAGTCCACCCAGCTGTAATGGATGTCTGACATTAGTTGGGGAAAAGTAAAGGCGGTTGGTCGTTGTGCTGGCCTCATGACACCCTTGTTAACCGTAGGCCACAGAAACAGATGGCTTTTACATCATCTGCACTATAGACCATAAGGTCTGAATGGGGAACTTTTATACACATGTATTAAATAGCTTTTCTGTTGGTTCTTAAAATTTTCTGCACTCCTTTATGGCTCCATACACAGTAACTGTATTGTTTATATTCCTGAGATCGACATATCAGAAATTCAAGCTCACTTCTTTCTAGACTTTTTAAGATATTAAGTAGATCTCACTAGCTTTGTTCTCCATTAAAATCGTTTTAATGTAGTCACAACATGTCAAATATTCTGATTTTATAGAAACCGTCTGTGCAATATATACTTCCATTGTTTTTCTTCTTTACATCAATCATAGCAACGACTTCCTTGTCAATATTATTAGTACCCGGTTGCCATTGTTTTTCAATTTTCCAATCCTGATTACTATTCTTCATAGTCTTTTGATATTCTAATTTCGGACTTGTATGTCCTCCACTTATTAAGTAACTAATTTGTATTTCATTTCTATAGAATTAGTTGAAAATAGTTGACAACAAAAACATACAATTTCTTACTATTAAATGACTCATTCATCCTCAACAGGAAGCATCAGAACCATTATTTTAATAACTTTTTCCTTGAGATAATATACTCTCAATTTATGGAAAATTGACACACGACAAAAAGAAACTATCTCCTAAAACTTCTGAAATTAAATCATCGTCTTCAGAAATCTCAATTGTTGCTTAATTAATGTTCTATTCTACAAAATTTACATATGCCTGGAGAAAGTCGTCATTTGTTAAACAGTGACTATTTGGTTGGCATCCTGATATTACGATGCTAGCAACTATTTCAATAGATTCGATAAAGACCTTGTTAAAAATCAAAGCAGCGTTTATATACATGCAGCTAAAAGTAAGGTTTTACATCTGCTTTTAATATAAAGTATGATGTAACGTTTTGGACTATTTGTAGAATTTCATTTAAAAATTAAAATATGTTTAGCTGAAATATTTTTTAAAATATATTTAGATCTATTTATCAATTGTGAATAACATGTTCCAATGACACTTACTTTTTTTTTTAATTGTCAGTTATTCCAAAAGTGCATTTTTTTTTACTTGGGTGTCACCCCCTAACGGGTGTCACCCGGTGCAGACTGACCCCCCCTAGTGACGCCACTGCCTTCCAGCTCTCGACAAATCAAAATTTTCACACCTTATCTCCCCCCCCCCACACACACACTTGTAACAATTCGAAAGGGTTAGAACTAAGTAAGCAAACTCATAAGATGTGACCTCTAGATAATGTAAGCATGTTGTCTTAACAAGGTACGTTAATTTAACTTACCATATGTTATGATGTTGTTTTTACTAAGGTTGCACCGGAGCAGACCGCTCCGGTCGGATATCCGACCATTTTTCAGTATCCGGCCTTATTCGTCTCGCTGTGGATATCATGGCATGAAAGTTGACCGGAAAAACAAAAGTAAACTTTTAGTGCCTACATTTTTTTATTTTGTGTGTCTTAACCTTAACTAAGTGACCAGACATCAGTCTAACAGTGCAGAACTATCTCCAGAGGGAGAGCTGAACTCCCCCCCCCCCCCATTTATTTAGTCCATCACTTTGAATTTATAGATAGACATCTGACCCATTAAGTCGGAAGAGATTAAGCGACTTTTTAAATATTTTTTTTTTCGCAAAAGGCGTTAGCAACAAGACCAATCCAAAAGGTTCTTTTGGAGGAGACACTTCAATGCCATTATTGAGTTTATCTCCTTCTTAAGTCAGAACGGTCCAATTTATCCCAAAATAAATTATCGTCCTTCTGTTGACGTCTTTTGCATGAACAGAACAGGCCCGCTACTAAACAGGAAAATGAACTATGATGTTAAAGCTCATTATTTCAGTATCGGTCCGTCCCATCGCTTCTTAATTTAATTTGAACTCCTCTTACTTACAGAAATAGTGTATACTATATCCAATCAGAGTGAGTTTTCGATTGCAGAAAAAAAGCTTGGCGCTCCCCCAGACTCTCTTTCTAAGTGGATGGCGAAGTTTCATTTTTTTTTTTTGGACTAAGTGGGCGTCGTTAGTAAAAGAGAGAGAGAGAGAGAGAGAGAGAAAGGTAGAGATAGAGATGTTTTTTCTAGATATGAAATGTTGTCTGTTGCTAATTTTAATGCCCTTACAATCTTCCTGATTAGGTTCTTGTTATTTCATGCAACCTTTTCGTGTCCCTTTGTTCAGTGTCCTCTCTGCATCGGCTGTCATTTCATGGAAGAAGCGTTTCTTGCATTCTTTTAGCTCTTCTTTCAGGCTTTGGTTGATCTGCCCGTTCAGCTCCTTCCCTTTTAGCTCATATATCTGCAGACAACCATTTCCTTTTCCTCCTTAGAACCTATGCGCGTGTGCTTTTCCATATGTCTTGGAGGGTACGGCAGTGTTGCTCCAGGGTTTCATCTGCCACTAGTCCAGCAAGTTTCTTCATGTTGCCTGTCTTACTGATTCAAGACAGGCATGTTGTAAACAACCATTTTTGGCTTATGTGATGAGTTGCTAGTTTTTACAAACTCATAAAGAGCTTGCTAATTTCCATAAACATAATGAGGATGCATAAAAGGCACTATAATATGCCCGTTAGATTTCTCTCTTCACACAGTGAGTTCTAGGGCTATGTCTCCACAATAGTCAACATCGATGTCCACAGCTCTGAGGTCCCGTCAGATTTCATCTACATATCGGAGGTAATGGACGTCCTTATATATATATATATATATATATATATATATATATATATATATATATATATATATATATATATATATATATATATATATATATATATATGTATATAGGTGGGTGGTGTGACTGCAGTTAGGCTGGGAGTGTCATTGTATGGGTATGAAAATTTAAATATATGTTTTCTTTTTTAATGGAAAGATTGTACATTGCCCCATTTTGTTTGGAGTAACTTATCAATAAGTAAATCGTTCAAAAGTATATATATATATAATTATTTACGCATTTTTGTTTTCTATCTTCGAAAGGTACGCTCGCTCCCTTTAAAAAAAAAATAATTTCCAGTGCATTGCCTGGTATCACAATTATATTCTTTACTGCTTTTTCTTGGGTTGTATTCTACAATTTTCTATGTTTCCTGTTAGGCCATTCAGTATATAAAATGGATCTAGATCTATACAATTTTGATAAGGCAACGTCAAGATTTTACGAAACACAAGTGGATGCATACACAAATGAATAGCCTGCTGTCTATATTCTTATATTGTTATTCAAATATGACATTTAGTAGGCCTATTTTATAAAATGCAGACGTTAATTCAAGAAAGAAGACGATTACGTCCTAAGCGTGTCCATTGGTACTATAAAGGCAAATGAACTCTTTCTCCCTCTAGATCTACCTAAATCTACAACATTATAAAACAAAAAATCATTCCTAACCAAGTTAGTAAAGAAAAGGCAGTATAGGGCAAATGTGTACTATAACATGTTGGCATAGGTTTCATTAAAAGACATACCAAATGAAAAAAATGCAAGCCTAAATAAGGTCAATCGATTAAGTTCATTCAACAATAATGTTATCGATAATCGATTATTTTGGTAAATATTTAAACAACAAATTTTTATCCCAACTTAAAGATAATAAATATTAGTAAGTCATTATTTCGATATGAAGAATAATTGTAAATTGGTTAGGGTACTTTTAATCAATATTAAATTTGGCCTTCCTAAAATGACACAGTCAACTCAATGTAACCGCCCCTGTAGATTGTTCTATTCGGCCATTTTTGTTAACACTGTCAGGTAGCTTTCATGAGATTACATTAATCTTTTGTCATCATATATTTACACAAATCGTTAAACAATTTTTATGAAATTAAAATTGAATGTGATATGTTTCTTATTTATTTCTTTATATATTTAGCTTTAAATTTGCTTAGGAATGGTGTAAAGTGACATAATAAATCATGGATTCAGACTGTAGTCCGCTTTGTTTTGGTTTCCGCGTCTCCTCCAATTAAGAGATCTAGATTTAGATCTAGGCTTCTGGCTAGTTCTAGATTTAGATCTCCAACTAATCAAATATGAACGTACCAAATTTTATTCTAGCTCTAGATTAAAGATCTCTATTTCTGAATGTATTACTGTATAATCTAGATCTAGAATCAAATCTATGTAAAGTATGTAGTATGGCCCAGTATGGGGCTATAAAATTTAAAATACTTTTTTTTCATTCCTCTCAGTTCAGATTCAGGGATGTGGCTATCGATGGATCTGTACCTCCCTAAGGCCCAACCTAATAATGCTAAGCGATTTGGTGATTGGTAGAAAGACCATATTATATGATATAAATCTATAATATATTGATTGAAAATTACTACAGACTTAAGTCTTAAGTAGACTATCAGTAGATGATAGATCTTGTCTAAAATCTAGATCGTCATTCTAGTCAGTGTTTATTCCAGATCTAAAATTAATCTGCATAATCAAAGACACCTTCTTTTGTATATTATCAAACACCTCACTGTATTTTTATCAGTCTTTATTTTGATCTTTCTATACTTATACATCTAATTGATCTAAAATCTAAATGATTTGAAGAATTTAGTTAGATGCAAGATCTTTTTTCTACTTGGCAATAAAGTTCACTGGTATGAAAGCATCCTTTTTTGACTTCATACACATGAATGGGGGTGCTTTTGGTACTTATTACTATTGTATAGACCTATGATGTAGGGAGGTGAAATTCCAGAAGTTCCTGTGTCCGAAAAATGACGTAAAATCTTGAGTTTTCCTTACTGCTACATAGGTCTTTGAAATCGATTATGCTCAGTATATGTAAAGATATCATTGCTAAAAAGAGTGAATTCGATTACTTTTGATGATGAACATTTTTGTCTTTGACAATTTTTTGAGAAAAAAAATTTATTTAAATATTTTGCATTGAAAGTATATAAATTATTTTTGCTGATAGTGATACTCATCACAGATAAGTCATACCATGTTGATTTTTTTCCTGCTAGTAGTACATGTGTCTGGCTATATCCCTACCAATTTTCAGTTCGATCTTTCATCGTCGTACAAACTTTGAAAAAAAAAAATGTAACATTGACCTCAATTGGACTTTTCAGGTTTTATTTTTTTTTTATAGAAGATATTGTTTGTCACCAACAAGTGAAGTTATAATCTAATAGCAGATATTATTAGCTACAGATCTAGATGCATTTTATTTTCTGCCATCACAATGCCGCCATTTTATCCACACCTCTGATATTTCTTGTAGATCTAGACCCGATAATTTGTTTATTTCATCAATATTTACATTTTAAACAAGTGAAGTTCATATATAAAAATAGTCAGATTTGTGAGCTAGAAATTTACTACGAATACTAGATCTACTATTAAGTTTCTTATTAAATAAGTAGATCTATCGTTTACAAAACTCAATTCCAACTTTTGACCTGGGGGTGTGTCTCGCCGGCTGAGCCAGCGACAAGCTCTCTCCTCACTTGTTCCATGTCAACCAACGTTAGCTCAAAACGCCACAAAAAAAATAACTTTCTTACTGTTAAACATACAGTCATAATTTATACACCATTAGAAAGTTCTTTCAAAGTATTTTAACGATGTACTAACGAAAAATAGTTTTTTCAAAGATTTTTTTTTTTCACTTCCCTATATTAATGATGCATTAGTAGCTGAGCAAGATTTACATTTTTGGCTTCAAGATTGAAAGGGGAACATGTAGACCTCTATAGAATATTAG
The DNA here is from genome assembly GCA_030265305.1 of Biomphalaria pfeifferi. Classification (NCBI taxonomy): domain Eukaryota; kingdom Metazoa; phylum Mollusca; class Gastropoda; family Planorbidae; genus Biomphalaria; species Biomphalaria pfeifferi. The sequence goes on from JASAOG010000241.1 coordinate 101,121, forward strand.
TAATATTACACTTCCTTTGCTTTCCATTAACTATTTAATTTACTAATTTATTTAGTTTAATAAGAATTGAGGTATACCATTCTGGAAAATGCCACCACACACATCAAACACTATTTCTTTCTGTGTGTTCATGTAATTGTATTCAATGTTTTCTTTAATTTTTGTAGCAGAAAAAAAAACGGTTCAGTATATTTAGTAGACTAGATACTTAGTATCTAGATCTACTTGATAGATCTGTTGATTATTGACTAATCTTGTTACAGTTAGCAATAGTAGGCTAGTAAGAGTCTTAGTATTAAAGTCAAGTGTTCTACAATGTAGTTTTGTGCAGATACATTAAATCATTGAACATGGGATAAAAGTATGTTATGGGGACACAAAAAAGAAATGGGGATTTTCATGCCATAATAAACAATATATAGCTTAGGCACAAATCAATGGGTGTAACCGGTGTGAAATGCTAGTAATCAGTTAGCTCTAGATTATTCTAATCTAGAAATCTAGATCTAAATTACATTATATTTAAGAGTCAAGTCCATAGATCTTGTAAATTGTGGAGGCCATAATTTTTTAATGGTTTGTTAAACGTGTGGGGAAACAAAGTAGATCTAGAAAGTCCAGTCATTATCTAAACCCATTTTTCCCTTCTCTACTTCATTTTTTGACTGATACTGACTTGAAGATTCAAACCATTTTCACTACCCTAACCTACACATCTACATTATCAAGACATTGTCTTTGCATCCATGATTTGCAGTGACCTTGCCTTAGCTTAAGTCTTAAACCAACTCAAACTTTTTTCCTAACAACTAGATGGGTTTGCAGATAAAAATGGTGCTTGACTTATTTTCCCAATTATTTTTTCTTTCATTTTCTGAGGATGGTGAATGTTCCGTGGTGATCTTTTAAGCAATTATGTATTGTTTATGGTCTTGCTATGTGACGTTTCTTCAGGGTAAGGCAGGTACAATGCAAGTGCATTGAATTAAATTCACGCTAGTTTCTTTATATTGTCTTACTGATTCAAGACAGGCTTGTTGTAGACAATTTTTGGTTTGCGATGAGTTGCTGGTTTTCACAAACTCATAAACGGATTGCTAATTTTCATAAACATATTGAGGATGCATAAAAGGCACTATGCCTGAACCTTAGGGGCAAAGTTTTTACTTTTAAAAATTCGTATATTGTGACCTTTCAGTTTTATTTTTCTGACATTATATTATGATTAAAATGGAAAGTGAACCAGAAACATGCCAATGAATGCAATTTTGTATAAAAAAAAAATATGTATTGGCATGGTTTGTAACCTTTTTTTGTGTCTGATGCTTAGAGTTTATTCTATATTATAATATATAATACATCTATATTACCACTAGAGGGTGTCAGACTTCATTTTAAACATGATTCTAACACCCTAACGCATCCACAAAGCTTATATCAACTGTGTCTGTCTTGTAAAAAGTTTGTACATGTTATTTCTCCAAGTGATCTAATTAACTTTTGGTAATTAGTTTTGTTTGGTATCATGAACAAGGAGAAAAGATTGTACTTGACTGATGTGATGGTGTAAATTTAATTAGCCCCCATTATATTTTGTAGGTCGACGCTTTAAAGTTTGAAGCTAACAATAGATAACAATAAAACCTTATATTTTCATAATCGATTTCTTGGTATATTGGTTAGTGTATTAGCTTGGGGAGGCTTTACCCTTGTTCAATTTTTTAATATATAATGCATTTTAAAAAAGCAATCACCCAGATACCCCCTTTTTTCTCCCTCCACACCTTTCCAACTGGTCAAAACAAGTGATAGTATCATAGTGTATTGAGAAAGCTAAAAGTATGAAATAGCTCTAAACAAAAACTGTTGATAAAAATATTGTAATTGCACAGATTTATTATTGTTAGTCTAGATCTATTACAAATTTAATTATATGACTGATCTAAACTAATCTACATTTAATATAAGCTTTTTTTTTTTTTAAATTTTTATGTTTTTCTTGTTTATTTACCATTTTTATTAACAAAAAGAAATAATTATTAAGTCTTTAGGCTTAAAAAAATTAATTAAAAAGTGGTGCTAAAAGGGAAAGCTTTTTAACTTTTGACCTGAAAAAAAAAACAAAAATAAAATATTTTTTTAAAAATTGTAAAACCCCAGGTATTTCTATGGCATTCTACTCATTGCATTGATCAAACATATGCTGCATTTCAGTGTTCCTAAAATACAATGTCATGATTTTAACAAGTTTGAAATACATTTTCTCTTCCAGATTTCTAAATTAACAGATGCTATTGATGTGCTTTGGAATCAAGATTGTGTTTTCATACAAAGTACCAGATATATCTTGAAGGCTTCCATTTATAAGGATTTCTGAGAGATTTTAAAGACTTTATAGTGATTCTTCGTTTTCATTGTATGGTTATATTTCATGAGGACAACTTTAGATTAGATGAATATCATTTATGTTCTAACATTGTGGATATTCTTATTTGTGACAGACACTCATAGCTTCACTTAGTTGTAAATAAGTTTAAATATTTTTGTTAAAGTTGTATTACTTTGGTGAGACTATTTATTAAACACCTGCTATTACTTTAAGATAAGAAACTTTCAATAATTCATAATGGCAAAAGAGGAATTGAGACAGAATGATAATGCTAAGTAAGTATTTTGTTTTATTGATAATGATTAACATTTTATCTCACACTGATTAAATAGCATATCTAAGAGTTTGTGTGCATACTAGTTAATATTGCAGTAGTCTGGGTAAATTTAAATTTGTATAGTTGCTGGGATATATCCTTGTTTGAACAACAAAATGTCCAGATTTTTATTCACATCAAACAATCTGTTAGGATGTATAATTGTTTGAAATATACCAGAAGAGAGAAAGCTCATTGTTTGGCATAGTAATTAATGTAGCACAATAAAATAAAATAACAAAATACCTAGGTTACAGAGTAGGACTGAGTTAAAGAATTGTTATTCTAATGAATTTTAAAAAATTGCTAATATTTCTGGAAATAACTCGTTATTTGCTTTTTTTTTTTACCTAAAGTTAATAGTTTGTGTGAATTATTGTACATTTGTTAAATGTAATACATTTGGAGCATCAAAAATACAATAGATTCAAGCTACCCTAGCCTTACAGAAAAAAAAGTCTATTTATATATATTTAATAAATCTATTATATATATGTGTATGTATATAAATAAAATGCATATCACTTGCTCACTGATTAATTCACTAATAGTCATGAAATCTTAAAGTAATTAGTTAATATTTGTTAGGAATTTTTTTAAGAGAAGTGCTTAGTCTGGAAATAGTGCTCTGTGTTTTTGGCACAAGACATGCTAAAAGTCTCCCTCTTAAGAGGGTTCAAGTGGGGGAGTTCATGACAATGTGTGCATGCTATGTGCAACTGACTTGTACTGGGTAAAAAGTTGATGTAAAATATATTTTGAAAGGTGAAAGTAAATAGGTCTTAATATGTATTCAAGGCAAATACGACTGACTAGAGACTGACTAGATACGTTTGTTTGTGATGATAGTGGAAAACACAAGTTAATTTATCATGTTTATCAAGGTTTCAGTACAATTCATTTTTTTTGTTTAAAATTGTGCCCATCCAAAAAATCCAAACCTTTGAAATATTGACACATTTTGCCTTTGAAAAATGTGCTTATCCTGAATTTAGTAAACTCATATAGAAATTAAACTTTATAATCAACTCAATGGGCTATTTTTATATATAAAATTTTAAAAAATTATAATAAGGTATTTTGTCATTTAAATTATTGCTATCAGGTTGATCTAATTAACTTTTAATTCCCACCCAGTAAAAATAAAAGAACATAAATATCTAATGGAAAGCTTTTCCCCACTAACTATTGGAAGAAAATGTCGGACATAAAGCTGCATACTTTTTTGTTTTGTTTTGTGTGAATGATAGCCAGCTTTATTACTGCTGAGCTGTGAGCTCTTTTGCAGACTGTGCCAAGGAAAAATAGTGTGCTGTTTTCTTCAGTTGTTAAGCACTGCTGTACATGGTGTTGGTTATGTTGGGCTGAAGTGGAAGTAGGGTCTGCCTAAGGTGGATTAGGAATGGGCATTTAAAGAGGATATGGTTTACGGTTTCATAAGGGTGGGTGCAGTGTCTACAAAGGGAAAGTTAATGTAGAATTTCTTTTGATCAGATGGCAATTTAACGGAGGTGATGTCCTGTTCTTAGTTGGAAAATTGTAGATTGTTCTTTGCGGGGGAGGAAGTTAATACTGTCCAGTTTGTTAGGCATGGTCATTTCTTTGTACATGGCTCTGCCTGTGTTTCATGATGCCCATTGGTTGAGCCAATAATGATGAATGATAAAAGTTCTAAAAAGTCTCTTCATCTGTGACACAAATGAACTATTTTGAAATAATTTTTTTAGAAAGTATTACAATATTCTTTGTATAGCAACAAAGTTTGGAGTCAATTGATTTTTATTCCAGTGAGCAAGGTTGGAAGGCTAAACTAAATGTTCCTCCTCCAGATCACAGAATCAGAACATCTGTAAGTATGTCTAGCATTTTGATCAATTGTTCCATATGACATGATGTACCATATGTTAAACTTTGATTTTCATACTTGAAAGTTTCTCCAGTACTGGTATCAAAAAGATTTTGGTTTTATTTCAATTGTATTCACTTCAGCCATTGTACTTCAAGAACTTAGTAATAGAAAATGAATTGGAATAAGTAAAACAATTAGATCTATATCAACTTAATTAGGAAAAAATATTTTAAGTATTCTAGATCAAATTAGAGACCAGGCCTGCCTACCGTTATGCAAAATGCATATTTTATGCAAAATCTCCCCCAAAAATGACAGTCAGTACACAAATATGAAATTAATACGTCATTTCGTATCCTATTTTTTTCCCTCTCTTGACTAACTTATGAGCGCTCACGGAGGTCATGCTATGGAGGGGGTGGAACAGAAAAGGTGTGATGAACACTATATATATATATACACATATATTTGACAAAATTGTCGATCGTGCAAGTGTTACACATTCTGGTGCCAAACTACACATTTTGATCATCGGTGTTACACATTAGGACTTTTTTTTAGTAGGTAGGTCTGTAGAGATAATGAGATAAATTCATATTGTATTTCAAAACTTTGGAGAGAATATTACTTGTATCTAGATCTAAGATTCTCAGGTATGATTCCTTTTTTTTTTTTTTATTGCGGTGTTACAGTGAAAAAATGTGTGACACCATGTCTTTTAATGTCTCCTGTTAATTACTATGTAGCCTTTTCTCAAGACAATTATTAGAGATACTATTAATTCCCATTGCATTAATTGCATAAAAAATTTAGTCCATTTTTTGTCAAGCGTGTGGGGGGGGGGCTTTTTCTGGGACACCATGACCTATTTTACTAAAGTTGTATAAATTTTTACAGTTTTAAAGAAAATAACTTTGTGTAAATTAATTATTGATGTTTGTAATAACAGAAACAAACAAGCAGTGATGGGAAAAAAATTTTGGAATTCTGCTGATCCATTTTTCTTACAAAATAAAATCCGATTTCCCCCCCTATATTTCTGAAAAAAAAAAATCTGATTTTATTATTTTTCCATTTTCGGAAGAATGCGAAATAGTTATAAGACTTCATTGGTTTTTGAAAATGCGCACACACAATATCTATTGACAAAAAAAAAAGTTTTTTTTAAAATCTTGTTTTCTATAGCCACTAGTCCTAGATCTATAGCTAAAATCTAGATTTAGACCTTAATTTTAATACTTTTGTTCTAGATCTAGTCTTTGAATGGACAGTATCAGAGTTGTGAGAGTGCCCGCAGCTAGATCTAGACTTGTCTAAATGCTTTGGCTTAGCCCCTGCCTGTTGTTTTAACTTGTTGCAATGGCCGATGGCCCTTGATCTTGAACTTAGCCGTCACTCATTCCCTGCCGCTCTCCGAAAGTTTTGGGAATAGAATAGATCCAAGGACTAGATCTGTAGATCTAGTAGGCCTACTTTACAAAAGTGGACATTTGTGGTGGATCTAGATCTTTTGAGTCTATGTCTAGATCTAGATCTATATTAGATTATAAGTATAAGGGGAGAGAGTCTAGATCAAGACGATCATCATCTAATGAGAGGATTTTCAATAGATAGAAATTGATAGATCTATTAGATTTAGGTCTATATAGATTTTATTGACAATGAATGGTACCATTTAAAGGAAAAAAATCTTATATCTAGAAGCAAAACAATTTACAAAAATGACTATTTATTTAGTTTAGTAGATAGACTTGCTTACAAATGTACATTTAGATCTATAGTGAGTAGGGCCTAATATACATTAAAATTTTTCTATATTCAACTCTAACTTATAAACTAAAAACTACTGCTTTAAAAGGTGAGGTAGTACCTTAGTACTCGAGATCCACTTATTGCAAACGTTGAGAAACGACTTATAGATCTGCATGAAAGTGAGTCACACAAGGAATTTTCATATGCAGTTTTATTATTGAACATTCAAAACATTGCTCCTCATCTGGTTGTTCTTGCTTCAGAACTCAGCAGATTCAACAGCTGTCTCCGAGTTGCTTTTGTAAGAATTTTTTGTGAATCTAAGGAAAGTTCCTTTTCACTCATGTACAGTTTAATGACCAGTGAAACAAACATACTTTTAAAGCATTTAAAAAAAATCAAGCAATGTTTGATTTTCAAACACATTAATTCTTTGTAGTTGTTTAAAGCAATTGTCTATTATAGAAGGCTAAGACTGCCTGGACCCAGATATAAGCTGTCAAAGTCCTCTCATCTAAATGTGCAAACAAAAGTGCCTTGTATGCATTTTGTATGTATGAGTGCAGTAAAGCTCATGCAATGTAATAAATATGTAACATTATATAGAGAAAATATTAAATATAATTAATTCTACATAATTTAAAAAGAATTCAACAACTTCTTATTTGATTTGCGATTGGCCGGTTCATAAACCCGGTTGTAGAAAATTTCCAACTCTTGATGCACTTGTACATTTTTTACGACCAAAATTAAGTAATACTAAAATAGATATAAAAAGATATACATAATGCAATGAGATTGTATTGTTAACACATTTCAACAAAAATGTCTGCTCAACACTCCTTGGTTTTAGTAGAAAATTCCTTCAACCTAACCCAGGGGTTCCATGTTACATCAAAAGATGCCATTTTGTGTACTATTTCACACATTTTAGAATTATACTATTCACCTTTTAAGCTGAAAATATCAGTTTATAAATTAACACTAACATATTCATAATTGGAATTTTTTTTTTTTTTATATGGGGTGCAGAATTAGAAGTATTGATAAATGAAACATTTTGATAAATCATTAAATAATTTATCTGCCTTTATCAACACTTCTATTTTGTCATTAGTATAAATTATTATGAAGTGCAAGCATATGATGAAAATATATAACCAGTTCTGCTGCTGAAACTAGTGTGATTGATATATTTTTTCTGATGCCTTACTCATAGATATTTTCCCTATGATACTACAAAATTATTCAGGAATTATTGTTCAAAAGTCTTGTTAGCTATTGTTGTTAGACAAGCTCCTTTTTCTCTAATTGCTTAAAAGAATAAGCAAGATACCCTTGAAATTTGGGTTTTTAGGGGTCTGATTTTTCTTCCTCTGTTTTTTTTTTTTATCTGGATTATTAGTAGATTTAGATTTTGATCTAAATTTCTTTGCATTTGCTAGTTCTGATCCTGTAAGCAGCCATTTTGAATCAAAATTGGCATGTGAGACTTTCGCTTTACACTTGCACTAAGCTTTTTTTTTTTTAGCATGTTAAAGGAATAATAATCTTTTTAAAGTTAAAAGAAAAAGATCTTTTACATTTTTCAAATATTTTTTTTGGCGTTTGTTCACAATCATTAAAATTAATAATATAATCAGTAAATTGTTGTTAAATTTTGTAAAATAAAAACACGAGCTTCCAAGGCTCATTTTTTAAATGCATTCATTCCTTAATGTTTTCTTTTATCTAGAATAATATTTTTTTATTGTAACTAGAAATATTTTATGATGAAACAGCAACCTTTATATTAATTAAAACCCTGCAGTATATATTGTCAATATTAGATTATACTAAATGAACCTCTTTGACTTATCCAACTATTCTATTACAAGCTTCATCAATAATTACACCCAGACTCTGTGCATTAAAATGATAGGCCTACTAATTACATATTTAGCTATATTGGGGATCTAAATATTCTGGCTTTGTGTAGTGTTCACCCCTCCTTCACCCCCCCCCCCCCCCATTTTTTTAATTTATGGGGATTTGCAAAATTTTCATAGCTTCCTTTGATTACAACAAAGAAGAATGTAAATGTTTCAATTAAACTAAGCAAGTTTTACTGTTCACTAGTTTTGTGCAAAAAACTTTAGTTGGCATGCTCTTAATTTCAGGGTTGGTGAAAAGTGTATTTTGGTTTCAGGGTTTCTATAATGCAGAAGTTGGGTTTCAGGGTTTAGTGGGAAAATAAATGGCACCCCTGAAACAAAGAGCAAATTACTGTTATTAGCTTAGATTATTGTTAAAATCCCCAATAAAGTCTGCTTCACTTTTAAGATGTTTCTCAAATTTGCCACCAACCATAACTGCAATTAATCAAGACAAATTCTCAATCCTGTCCTTTTTTTTTTCAATATATCATTATACATCATCCTAGAGGGTAAAAAAGTTACTTGTCATTGTAGTGTTCACAAATGAAAATAATAGAGCTATCATATCTGCCTAAAAACTATTAAAAACCTTGTTTAATGTTCATAAAAAATTATTATAGTAAAATATAAAGCAATGAAATTATTAAAATGTTTTTTTTTCTTCTTACATGTAAATTTTAGGATGTGACCAACACAAAGGGTAATGAATTTGAGGATTTTTGCCTTAAAAGAGACCTATTGATGGGAATATTTGAAAAAGGATGGGAAAAGCCATCACCTATTCAGGAAGCAAGTATTCCAATAGCTCTAACAGGCCGGGATATTTTAGCACGTGCAAAAAATGGAACAGGCAAGACTGGAGCATATGCCATTCCTTGTTTGGAAAAAGTTGATGCTTCTAAAGATTTAGTACAAGGTATAGCTATTGCACAAATAATTATTTAACTGTAATACAAGTTTTATTTTATGGCTGTATTCATGATATTTAAGAATTTAACTTAAATTAAATTTTTCTTTTGTCATATTACCTTGCTTATATCAACTCTCTCTTTCTGGCCAAAATATTTTACATGCTATTTTTCCATTTACCCACAATTATTCATTGTCTGTGACTACACATGAAGCAATAAAAAAAATGGACCAGTTAGTTAATCAGTCAGTCATAATTAATTTTTTGTTTACGTGTAAAATGTACTAAAATATACAAAATTTATACTTTAAAACCAAGAGTAGAAATTTATATATCATTTATAAGCAAACTTTAAATATGAAATTTCTATATGTGATGCACTCTCACTCAATATAAACAAAGTTTTTAAAATGTAGTTTTTATATTTAATTTGTTTTATTTTATTTTTGCAGCTCTTATCATAGTACCTACCAGAGAACTTGCCTTGCAGACTAGTCAGATTTGCATTGAACTTAGCAAACATATTGGTTGTCGTTGCATGGTAACTACTGGAGGCACAAATCTTAAAGATGATATTTTGAGGTTAACAGAACCAGGTAACTATGTAATAAGCTACGAAAATCACAAAAATGTAAATCTACATTGAGGCTTATTATTCTTTGTTTACGTTTTACATATAGAAAGATTTTCAATCAAATAGTTGTTGAGAAATCTGGGTGTTTTTAGCAATTAGAAAAATATTTGGAACTGAGAGTAAGAATTGTCCTTTTAGTTTCTCTTTTTGTATTTAACAGCATAAAAGAGTTAAGTCTGTAAGCTTTTGTTAAATATTTAAATTTATTACTTTTTGTTTCAGTTCATGTAATAATAGCAACTCCTGGACGCATTCTTGATTTAATGAATAAAAACTTGGTTAAAATACAGAATTGTGGAACACTTATTTTAGATGAGGTAAAATCATTTCAGTCTATTCTATTCTACATCTTTTTAAATTGATATATGTAATTTTACTAATATAATTTTATATTCCTTTTTTGTAGGCTGATAAGTTATTGTCTCAAGATTTCAAAGGCATGCTTGATAGTATTATTGGTCATTTACCTAAAGATAGACAAATAATGCTTTACTCTGCTACATTCCCTTTAACTGTCGAGGCTTTCATGGTAAGAATGCATTTATCTTTAACTATATGTTAAGCAGACTTTTTGTAATAGTGTAGGTGGTTGCAGTAAGTAGTGCTTGTAATACGGTAATTAATTTTGCTGAAACTTGGAGTAATAAGAATAGCTTATATAACTTAGGAAAAATTGCCAATCATGAACAATATTTTTGAAAATCTGTTTTAGCCCTTTCATAAAAATGCTAACTTATTAATAAATGGATGTTTACATGCTCAGTACTGCAGTTTAATTTTAGTTCCCAAAGACTATCAAAAGAAATGCATGGTGGAAAACTTGTGTTATCATATTGTTATAAGGATGCTCCATGAAATTTTAGCACATGATGAAAATACATAACCAGTTCTGCTGCTGAATAATAGTATGATTGATATATTTTTCTGATGCCTTTTTCATGGAAATATGTCCTATTAGGTAACTATTGTAAGGGCTGGAAATGATTGACACTTGAGGTTTGATGCATTCAAATTATTCTGGAAATATTTTTCAAATATTAGTAGGATAGTTTGTTATTATGAACAGATGTTAATTACACTCTATGGCAAAATGTTTGTTGTAAAATGTTTTACATGTTTCGGATGTTCCTTCAGAGTTGAAGGTAGTTTACTTCTTAGTCTCGCAGGTTTGAACCCAGGACCATCAATAAATCCAAATGACAGTCCAGCACGCAAACCGCACGACTTAAAAAAGCTCATGTTCCACATTGGCACTTTTTAAATTCTGCTAATTCTGAATTTTTAAAAAAAAATCAGGTTATTTTATTTTATTTAGATCTTTGGAAAAAAATCTAGACAAGATCTAGATCTTACCTGAAGTAGTAGATTCTAAATTCTTGTAGATATAGATCTACTTCTAGACCATTATTCATTTTGCTCATTTGTATTTCACTTTCCTGTTATGATTAAACTTCAATAACTTTTTATCAGAAAATATTGTATTTGGTATTTATTTGTAGGAGAATGCATGCTCTTTTTACACAACATAAATTAAAGTTTATAAATCCAAAATCCATTAAGTTTAATGGAGGAAATCAACGTTGGCATTGCCAATTAGGAGAGAAAGTTAAACCATTAGTTAAGGCGATAATAATTTAGATAAAACTTTTGATTTCCAGAATTGGACATAATTAAGATACTTAAATAAATTACAGGTTGTCATAATGTTAATTTACATTATATATATCTAATATATAAGAAGCAAACTAGCATTGTTATTTAAGTAATAATGGAAGTTCTATTTATTGTGGTTGCAATATATGGTTGCAAAACTTAAACTTGTAAATGTTCGTCATTGGGGCCCATAATTCTTCCTCGTTTTCAACCTGGGTGTTCCTTATTCTAATATGTCTTTCTATATATATATATATATATGTATACTTAGTCCATCATTTGTAAAACATTAAATTTTATTTTGTTATGCAATAATTCTACTACTTTTAGGTAGAGTAATCTATTGAAACTGTGACAATAACCTCTAATTATCAATAAGAAACTCATCTATAGTTTTTTTCTATAGATTTAGATATTTGCTTTATATCTAGTAATTCTTTTTTCAGTTAAATTTAAAAATCTGAATAATCCCAGCTAAAAATAAAGAAAACAATTTATCCTAGATTAGCCTACAGCTTTCTATATGATGAAAATATTCCAGTTCTGCTGCTGAGCTGTTTGAATGACTACCATTATCTGATCACATACATTAAAACAGTTATTAAAACACTTTTGCTTTTATTTAAGTGTGGCTTAAACCTTAAATGTCCTTGTTTCAGGGAAAACACCTGAAAAACCCTTATGAAATCAATCTCATGGAGGAGCTTACTTTAAAAGGAGTTACCCAATACTATGCCTTCGTTCAAGAAAAACAAAAGGTTCACTGTCTCAATACATTATTCTCAAAAGTAAGTTTTTATTTTTAAAATAAGGCAAGCAGTAATGTTTATTTTTTTACACTTAAAACTTTCAAACTAAAAAATCCAAGTACTCAACATGCTATTGTTTTGTTTTTTTCTTTTTGTAGCTTCAAATCAACCAGTCCATCATATTCTGCAATTCTACACAACGTGTTGAGTTGCTAGCAAAAAAAATTACAGAACTAGGTTATTCTTGTTACTATATTCATGCTAAGATGAACCAACAGCATCGCAATAGAGTGTTTCATGACTTCCGAAAAGGACTCTGTAGAAACCTAGTATGCTCAGGTTAGATAATTTTCTTAATCTCATGATTCTCATTGATGCTAAGTTGACTTGATTTTACTGAAATTGACCATAAAAAATTTTAATTTCAAACTACTACTTCTGTGAATATATCCCTTTTTTTTTTTTTTTTTTTTTTTTTTTTTTTTTTTTTTTTGAGGAATCAAATGAAGAATAGTATTTAAATTAGATAAACACATTTCTGCTATTATTTGTGTTCAAATCTGATGGTCTAAGGTTATTTTATAGACCTATTTTAACTGCTGAAAGGCTCACATTATAGGCTAGTTATGTGTTAATATGCCTTTAAACTCTTAGTCTTATAATACTAGTTTTCATGTTTTGATGACATTATTCATTTTGTCAGTTTGTAATCTTATTATTTTTTCAGTTGTAAAAAAACAATAGTTGAAAATATAAGAAAAATTCAAACTATGTTAGAAATATATATTCATAATTACTGGTTATGACAGGGTTGGTAGCACTCCTAAAATCTCCTAAAAAATGAAGTCTACTAAAATCCTAAAATTCTCATAACAATTGCTAGAATTCTCCTAAAATTTTGTCCACTCTTCTAAAAAATTTTAACCAATATTTAAAAAAAAATAGAATTTTGCATATTTCTCTTGTTAAAAACTTTTTGGGGGAAAAAAGCGTAATGATCGCATGACTTTACAGGCTGGCCAGTGACCTGTCTAGTCTTTTACCCACTTGTGAAGCGCGACCTCGTGATTGAAGATGGCCTTGGCCCAAGCAAGCATTTCACCTGAAGGCAGTGTAGGAATGGTTGTTTCCTTTCATTGTTAAAGATGCACTAGATCTAGTTTGTAGTGACTATTGTCTATAATTAGAACAATTACCAGCCTAATGTGAAAGTACACCCCTCCGTGCCCTCTCACCTATAATCTTCTTGTTGTCACAGTGACTTCGCGTGGAAAGTCCATAAACCATCTAGCTAGAAATAGTATTTAGATTTTAGTGAAGATAATTCGCACATAACATGAAAACTTCATGAATTTTAGTCAATTTAATGATCTTGATACAACTAATGTCTAGATTACTTTAGAAATACGCTAGATTCTAGACTTACGCTAAATCACTATAATCTAGTGAAGATAATTCGTACACAGCCGTGGTAAGTCCGTGAATTTTAGAAACTTAGAGTCTAGATTTACTGTAGATTCAGTGGAGATAATTCGCACACAACACAGTGGTGAAAACTCCGCAAATTTTAGTGACTTAGATCAAGAGTCTAGTTGTACTGTAGATTTAAAGAAAATATTCGCACACAGCTGTGATAAATCCGTAAAAGTTATTTCGGTCGTAAAAGCCAGGGAACTACATAGTTGAAAATGAAATTGTGCTGGAAAAAAAAACTTAATAGGTCTAATACCCCCCCACCCCCATCCAAAAGCCATAATTTAGTAATGTCAATATAACCAGAGTTACCTACAATTACGCATCTTGCATATTTTGTACACAAATGGACTAGAAAATACGCAAGTACGGTTTATCACCTGAAAATACGCATTTCCCCATCTATGGCACCCCCCCTACCCCTCGAAAAAAAAAGTAGTTTATGCTAATCCTATATAGATCAGTGCATCAATTCCTGGATATGGACTATTCTTAATTAATCTACCACGCTTTTTTTTTCACGCGCTGACGCATGAAAATTTAAATGTTTAATAGATCTTACTAAACTAAACAAAAGTTCTTTTCGTTGTTTCAGTTTATATGAATTCTTCAAACTGATTGGGAATTAATTGATTGATAAGTTCTTATTCATCTAGGCTGGTTCTAGAACTAGATTTAGATCAAGAGATATTTTACGATGTCAGGCATCTATAATTGAATTTACACAAATCTGATTCTATTCTAGATCTAGGCTAGATGTGACCATGTGCTTACTATACTAATCTAAATGAAATTACATCTAATAATATATTTAGAAAACTGACTAGATCTTGGTCTAGTAGCTCAAGGCTCTGGATATCTGTAACTAGATCTACTTAAAAGCAGCAATTTCTGACATCTTATAAAGAGATTTATTGATCTCCTTATCATTTATGGAATCTAAAATAAAAAAAGAGGGCGAAATTGGCCTAAATTCAAAGAATGAAATCAGGGGCATTCAAGTCTGTATTTGCAAAAGATTTAATTATGCTGACAAAATGATTAATTCTTGATTCCTTGTGCCCTCCTTCAATACTTGTTTTTGTTTTATAATACAACTTCAAGCATCAGAAACCAGAATAAATAGCTTTATGTTAAAACAGCTATTCAGCAGACTCAATAGCTCAACTTTTATATTAGAAATGAATTTAATGACTAATAAGGATGCCCTGGCTGAAAAATAAAATCTTTAAAAATGTTTATTATTAGTGATTGTAGAGGATGCCAAAGCTTTCATTGCAAACTCTGCAAAGAATGGTCTGAAAGAACTGAATTCTTTCAAAATGTGATAAAATATTTTCAGTGTATGGATAACTTTTAAAGAAATTGCATATAAACAAAACTACTTTTATAAAATTTGATGTCACTGATCAAGCTATGCAAACCATTAGATCTGGTTTTAGACTAATTTCACCTGTAACAAAAATTCTTTTTTTTTTTAAATGAATTTTCTGTTGCGCTATTATGGGATGTGGAATACATTAGAGGCATTATGATCATAAAATCATTCCCATGTGACAAGAACGGCATCATTCTAACTTAATCTACAAAGATTAAAAGTGTAAATATTTTGACAAATGTACACAATGTTATGCTGTGTTAGGATTGCTACATTTCGTGTATGTTACATGCTTAAATGAGTATATTTCTTTATATTTAGGAAAATACACATTTACATCTCAAAATACACATTTCCAGGTCTGGGAATACACATTTCCCTTTTGGCATGTAGGCATCCCTGTATAACATACAAATAGGCCTATATATTATAGGCTATGTTTATGAGAAGGATTTAAGCACAGTTAATAAAAGAATAAAACATGTATTACCTCAAATGCCCACCATGATTCAAGTATCTATAAGATACAAATAGGAACTAAAAATGTACATTTCCACCACAGAAATTACACATTATGACAGCATCTCTAAGAATGTTTATTTAAAAAAAAATGGAATAGCAACCATTTGTAATGTTCTTTAATAAATATTTGAAAAAAAAAATGGTTGGTTATGTTTTTGGGATGACATTTCATCCTTATAAACCTCCTAAAATCACCTAAAATTTTGTCATGGAAAAGTGCTACTAACCCTGTTATGATAAATTACAGAACTATAATAATTTAGATTTTATTCAGAAATAAACCTTTTGGGCTACTTACAATTCAGTGCCACTTGGACTGGTGAAGCTATGGTGACAATTTTTACAGACAAACCATCATAAAAAGAAAAACTTCAATGCCCAGCAGATTGAAATTTTTATGTAACAAGAAAAAGACTTTACCTCCATTATTAAAATTAAAAAAATAAGAAATTAAAATATTTGGTTCAAACCAGGTTTTAAACCTGTGACACCATCAGCTGCTTGAACATACGATGTTTCTAATTCTGCCAGCAGGCTATGCATGTTTGTGATTATTTATGTTCATTATATGGGCATTAGATCTAACACTAGACCTAGACTTCTGATTTAAAATTTGTAATCTATATTAGATTTATGTAAAAAAAAATATAATTGAAGATTTAAATAATCTTTAAATAAACTTAAAGCAACTTTAAATTTATACTCTAGTTGTCACGTAATATTGGTACACTTACGGCTGACTACACGTTTTCTTTTTAAATTATTATTGAAATAATTCCAATGATAGGCTTTTAAATCTCTTTAGGTGATGCAAAATTTTCCTGAACATTAATTAAACTTTTGAATCAGTAATGCCTAACTTTCAGAAATTCCCATACGCATTAGTTCTTTCAAGAACGCAATAGTCCTTTGAAAACCAATGTTGGCTCTAAGTCTAGTTCTCAAGCCAAATTTACATATATTTTTTTGCTTGAAAAAAATTATAAAGGTCAAACTAGAGTTTTCCCCATGTGGCCAATTAGTTAGTAATTCTTTTCTCAGCGATATACATCAACCATTAAATTTCTAGGAAAATAGTTAAGAGCCATTTTTGAGATCAGCGTCCAGGCTAGTTCCTTGCAGGTTCTACTTTCCATAAAATTCTGACTTGAATAGAACTTAAGAAAAATAATTTGTTTGCAAAAACAAAAGGTAGGGCAAAAAAGGCTCATTTCCTAGATGGTCCACAGTAATTGAGTTAAGGATATGCTGACAAAATAATTTGAAAACATTTAAATATTAACATATTATCATTATGTGTAAATTATTTTGAAATTTGGATAATAAAAGTTAAAACACACCAGACTTTCTATTCCATATAACTGGTCAAAGTGTTTTGTAATTCAAAATAATATTTTTTAAAAAAGTATCCTTGTGTTAATAAAAATCAAATTTAAAAAAAACATTGGAAAACTATAAAAGAAAACCTAGAACTTCTGTTAATTGTGTAACAGACTTTAAACTGCAAAATGTATATATATTTTTTTTATTTAAATAAAAGAAAAATGTAATTGTTTGAGGTATATTTCTGTTTTGTGTCTATATCTTTTGCTTAGTATATTTCCATAGAAATCTTTTTAATGTTATTATTATTGGCTACTTTTACAGATCTATTTACTAGAGGTATTGACATCCAAGCTGTAAATGTTGTTATAAACTTTGACTTCCCTAAACATTCAGAGACCTACCTGCATAGGATTGGTAGGTCTGGAAGATATGGGCATCTTGGTGTTGCTATAAATCTAATCACATATGATGACAGGTTTGTAATAATCTTTTATTTTTTAATTGGTATAAGTCTTATTAGCTATAGTAATAAGTTTTATGTAAGGACAGCTTAAATCCCCCTACGGTTCAAAATTATCGATTTTTTTATAACTGAATGTTATACAGCATTAATTTCTGAACAATTTGGTGTATACAACGTCCAAATTCAAAAGTATTTTAAATATTTTTTTATATTTTGTGTACTAACTTAGTTTTTACCACAGAGGTTGTCCTTTTTTGCTGTTTTCTCCTATTAACCATTTTCATATTTTTTTTGTTCAGAGATGGTGTAATAAAAAATGTATTAATGATATTTTGCCTTGATATTTGGCACAAGTAATGTTGCATATACAAGTATGAAAGTGAAGCAGAATAATTACAAAAGGTTGAAAACTTTTTTTTCTATGCCTACCCCCCTATAAAAACTTGAAATAATGGGCCACAATCATGTTTAGAGCTGTAACTTTTTTCTATTCAATGAATATGGTTCACAATCTTCTACTAGTATTGAATAATCAACAGCTAAGTTTTATTGAACTAGATTTAGTAGTTTTCAAGAAATCTTGACATGAAATTAACTATTTTTTAAATATTTTTAGCTAAAAATAGCCCTAAATATATTTTTTTCTCAAAAAGCTAAGATATATAGAAAAATTATTTTTCTTCTTATTTGCATGCCGCCCACACATAATTAAAAAGCATTTTTTATAATTAAAATATTTAATTTCTATTTGGTGGTTTAAGCTGTCCTTAAATTTCATTTATTTATATATATATTTTTTTTTATTGTATCAAGTTTTTAAGCAGTCACTTTTAACTTTTATTTAATTTTAAAAAATGTTACAGCAATTTTTACATTATTTTAGTGATTTTTGTTTGATTGCTTTTATTGGCCATTGTCACATTCATTCAGCTTATGTTACATAGAGTAACTTGTTTCCTGCTTGATATGGGACAAAACTTTCATTAGTTAAAATACAATGTATAAATTGGAATCAAGAGATTCTCCTCTGGATACAATGATTCAATGTAATAAAACTCATTTATTGAAAAACTGAGTATATTTAAAATAGAACTACAATTGAACTGGTTGAATCTACTAATTTCATCTAGCCTTACATATTCTATCAACTACCTAGAAATCTCTACTTAAAATGTTAATCTATGGATGATAGGGAAGAAACTTTTTATGTTGGTATACAAAAAATATTTTGTGTATTTTATTTGTGTGTTATTATGATGAAAAAATTCTATCCAGTTCTGCTACTGAGCAAAATGATTGATAACAATATTCTGATCACTTGAAAACAATGACTTTTTATGCTTTTTTTTTATATATTAACATTAAAACAAAGTGTTTAATCTATGATTAATCTCTATTCAATTTACAGATTTGCTCTTCACAAAATAGAACAAGAGCTGGGTACAGAAATCAAACCTATCCCAAAGACTATTGACCCGTCCTTATATGTTGCTGAAGCTCAGCAAGTAGACCCTGAAGCTGAAGAAGAATACTATAGACAACAGCAGAATCAACAGCAGCAGCGAACTAATAACAATCATCAACAGCAAGCGCCAAGAGGACAACCAACTCGCCAGCAGCAAACTGTAGCTTGAATTCATTATAGTTTGCCTGCCTAGAATGTGAAGTTCTTTTGTTTTTTTTTCATTGACTAAGGATTTTTTAAATTTCATTTTGGAAATTACAACAGTTTACCAGAATGTGTGAAAAGTTGTGCCAGTGTAAAAGTTAATTGTGGTATAGTTTTTGACTCAATGATATAATATGCTTCCTTACAAATCGCTCCTGACTCACAAATGAAAATGGGAGTCTGTAATGGTCAAATACTCTTTTGAGAGCTAATTAAAAAAACTTCAGTTGAGCTTCCAACACTAAAGAAATGGATGAAGATAAAAACTCATGAAGTGTAAAATACCTTTGTACAGAATCGCGTGTGAGGTGTTTTTGAATGCATTATTTCTCGAACATTTGGACATCATTGTCCTTGGTGATTTATACAGCTGACATGCATTGTGGAACAATATGTGATTCATTGTTAGTATTGATTGTCATGTATCAGTTTTACAGAATCAGATGATCTGAATGCATGGCAACAACTACTTTGCAACGCTGCAGCACTGGTGCAATTAATAAATAAATGCTTTGTTCTGAATTCTACTATTTTTTTTATCAACACATCAGATGGAATGGCTTTTGTCAGAACAAAGTAGCAAAACGATTGTGTTGACCTTTAACATTACTTGACCATGCATGTCATAGGACCAACACTTCTACTCGTGATCTGCACGCATTCTTTTGACCAATAAGGCAGCAAATGCTTTTACTTTTCTATTCACATGCTACTGATAGAGATTTGGAAACCATTCTAGCTCAACTTAACAATTTAGCAGTGCTTATTTCAATTACAGACCTTCATTTGGATAATCTTTCTCCACCCAGTGATGTGCTATAAAAGTTGTGTAACTTGAAAAGCTTATGACATTGAATGCATTAGTTGTGTGTGTATGTATGTTCTGATTTTTTTTTTCATTTGGTACTTAATTTTTATTGAATAGTGTAAATTAAAGAAAAAAGCATTTTAAAAAAATTTAAAAAATACTTTACTAGATAGGTGTTATATTTAAGGGAAAGTTGAGTTTAAAAAGTGTTTTTCAATGCTGAAAGTGGAAAACCATAATGCCCCACCTCACCCCAATAGTTCATTTAATGAAACACATTAAAAATAAATTTCAAACAGTAATTCTTGTACACTATAAACAAGGTTATCTTGTTATTTATACATATTTATATATATACATACAATAAGTCATTTAACAAAGCATTTCTAATTGCCATACTTGCTTTGAGAAATTTTGCTTCCCCTATTTTTTTTTTTCCTCCCACTGTGTGATATGGTATGTATGTTTCATTCTATTGATTGTGAGCAAAGATTGAAATTGTAATATATGTTTACTAGTTCAGAAGAGACAGAGAACTTGTTTAAAAAAAAAAGCAAGTTATTTCTGTCAAGAGGATGTGTTAGTTTATCAGCTGTGTTGAACCTGGTTTTGTGTATGTCTGTTTGGATCAACTTATTTTTAATGCAAGAACTTTTTTTTTTTTAAATATTTGAATGGATGTGAGAGTAGTAGTGAAATTCAGTGCCATTTAGTTCCTGAGCACTGTTGAACTTTACCAGAATGTTAAAATATTTTTTTTAAGTGTTGTTTGTTGGTATTTTCCCAACCCAATGTTTCACAATGTTGATGTAAATAAGAAATATCTATGTAAAATCTAATTTAATACAAACTACCACATTACATTGTCATCTCTTGGATAGAGATGAGAATAGTGTCATGTTTATGTTAAGTTTTTCAACATTTCATCTAAACACTCCGGGCAGTGAGGTGTAACCAGTGTTTGAAATTATCTCTATAACTTAAGCCTATTTGTAAACAATAACGTTATTTGGATTTTTTTAAAAACAGGTTTCTTGAAAAAAAAAAATAATGCTACAAGGTTTTACAAAAAAGTATAAACCTATTGCCTAAGATTTAGAGGCTTTAGTAAAAGGTTTTTCTTGAGGTAGTCTTAAATCATCGTTTTGCCACTAAAGAAACCGTAATTTTACAATTTGCATAGAATTAACTATGTTGAGAATTGATTGGCTAACTAAATCTTGTTATAGTACACTTATCTGCCCTGAGTTACTCACTATTGCAAACAAGATTAAGATATACAATTTATATTCTATTGAAGAAGTTAATGGTACCCCCATCCCAGTGCCAGTGGGTGAAAAGAAGCTTAAGTGTTCCCTTTACTGGGATCATATTTTGTTAGAAATTGAGTTAACTGTACATTGGCATTGGTTACATTTTGTGTGTTTTTTCTTATTAATTTTAAAGAAAATGTGCTCCTGCTTAATTCATCAAAGTATTACTGAGTCAGGTAAACTAGTGTTTAATTCATGTTTGTTTACAGAATAGATGCTTATAAATGTGAGTGATTGATTTTTGAAAAGATTTTGGACTATCTCTTGGTCATGACTATTATTACAAATATACATGTTGGGATAGTTAAATACCATTGAGCTCATCAAATCTATTATGTTTTTATTAGTTTTAAATCTCTGATTTAGAGTAGACAGAGCCAATGATAACATTTCCTTCCAAAAGAGTAATAAAACCCTGTACCAAATAGTTTACCACAAAGATTAGATTTTAGTATGGATAAAATAATGAAATCCAACTTAACATTCTCAGACAGAAGGCATTTCTTATTTCTGTCATGTATCTGCTGTTCATCTTGAGTTTCCCATCAGTGCCTTTGGTTGTGTTTGTAATGCTTGACTAATTCTATCTCAGGATGTGTGTAGTTAGGAAGAATGCTGTTTATTTGGCCCATTCTTATTCTGAGGAAGCTCAAGATGTTAGGCATTAAGTTCTTCTCAGTGGTGATACAGTGATCCTTAGTCTTTTGTTGGTGTTATTTTAATGTATTGAATGCTTTAAAGACATAATTATAGCAACCATCCAATGTGGTTTTGCAATTAAATTTAAAAAAAAAAATAGTGCTTTAGCAGTTCATCACTGCTACAGAATTTTGTTAGGTTTAAAAACTACTGTTTTTTGTTTTAAATGTTAAATGATACAACAGAGCATAAAGTGTATGGATTATATTAACATGCCCAAGTTGTATGGTGATATATATGCATTATTTTATGTTAGAAAATTTTATTTGTTTTAGGCAGTACTTTCATGTTAAGTTACAATACTAGGGTCTATATTATTAACATTTAAAAGCTTTTTTTTTTTTTTTTTAAATTGTTTTAATGTTGTTTTTTTATTTTTTATTTTTTTTAACAAAAACAATTTTCAAGAGTATTGTCGAAATAATTAGAAAAACAAAAATTGTAAACAATTCTGAACATTTTGTTCATTTAACATTTCTGAAATTAGTTTCTACATTACCTAATTTTTGTGATGTAAACCTGACATTTTTCCTTTCTTGAACTTTTTTTTTTTTTCCTTTCTACTAACACCAGTTACCAGATAGACAATCTATTCATTTATCTCTAAAATTTATTTATGGCTTTTTTAGGCTTATTTCCTAATCTGGCAACTGATGTTGAAACTAGTGTACACAATACACTCTTTTTTGGAGTGGCTTGGAACATGTTTGACAAGTTTCTAAAAGACAACAAAAAAAATTGTGTGTTTCAATTAAAAAACACCATGTAACTGTAAACATCTTTTTGTTTTCCACACCATTCAAAAATTAAAAATTACAATTTGGGAACAATTTTCAAGTGGTTAAAATGTAACCACTAGAAGTGGTGTGTGAAGTCTGTCAATGTCATGTCTTGGTGAGTGACTGTCTTGTTAGTTTTGTCTTGTGTAATTGTTTCAAACAGTTCTGCAATGATATTGACTAGAGAAACAGTCATTGCAGTATGCCACTAGTCAGTTTGGCAGAACAAATATGTCTTCGTGGAGTGAGAGTTGTGGTGAAGGGTGTTGTATTGTCATAAGGCTATACCAGTGAAATGCTAAAACACTTTTAAGTCCAAGGGCGACCTGGCATAAAGAATGTTTTACATGGTTGTTGGCCAGTTTGTTTCTGTGTTTAACCCTCAATTTTTTTTTTATCAACTGAAAATTTTGTGAAGAATTCAATTTGATGAGGGATCTATGTTATGTGTTTTTTTTTTTGCTTTCAAACATTCAAACAAGTTAAAATATGATACAAAATTTGTTGTTTTGAAAGGGAGAAGAAAAGGGGGGGGGGGGGCTAAAAGTGTATTTTTATTATTTTAAGAAATCTTGAATTTTTTTTCTTTGCAAAAAAATAAACTAATTTTGAAAGCAACAGATTTGTAACTTGATTTTCTGGTGGTAAACCAACATATTGGTAATGTTTTACATCTCATATCACTTGTTTATTGATTTATCACAAGTACTGTGTGAAAATCTAAAATTATTTTTTTTTAAAGCCTGTCAAGAAGGTAACAAGGCTTTTTTATAAACCTCTCACGTTTCACATAATATTGGCCCTTGAATTACCGGTATTACATTGATGCATTCCTTGGTGTCTTTTTTTGTTTGCATTACCCCTTTCTTTCACTCAACTTATACTTACCGGGATAGCATGTAAATGCTTGTATCCATAATCTCTTTGAAGATAAATCCTTTTGGGACATTTGACGGGAAAGGATTTTATCCCGTGGCCAGGATGATGGATTGGCTCTTCACCGACCCTTTTGTCTGAACAAAAACAACTCAACTAGATGATCATTTGATCACATCCGTTTGGTCATGGGTCAGCCTACCTTGAGCCAATGCAATTGTGATGCCCAACCTTGTACGTCCTGCCCAGCCATTTTAATTTCATACACTCAGTTCGCGGGCCACATTAACGAAAAGATAGACAAATGAAATTTAGAGAATAAACCATTTTAGGTTCATTACATTCCCGTGGCTCCAATAGGCCTACTTACACCCATAAGTCAATTACGTTACCAGGGTTTCAGGTGTCTTATAACGGAAAATGTTTTCTTTACATTAAGTGCTTGTAAACATTGTTTTCGGAAATGTGCAACGTTTATGTAGACAACGCGGCGTAGAAATCTATTGTCTGCATTGCTCGAAATTTCTCAATCGGGGAAGTCTGGCTTTGTAAGTTTCAGTTGGTGTCACCCCTCGGCGGCAATGGGAAGGATTTCGAAATCTGCTGCTGCCATTTAGTTTTGAATGGAGATTTTCATCAACATCGTCCACTCGTTTTGCAAGGCCGAAGTTGGGAGCCTATGAGGAGAAAAACTTAATTTTTTTTTTACTGCATCTTTGCGTTCCGTGGCGCATCACCGTATGGCGCGTCTAGTCCTCACTGTGGGACGGGATCGGACAGGGTTAGCAAGCCTTTATTCCATCCTCACCACGTGTGCACATACGAGTGGTACACCATTGGAGGCGGTTCACTGACAAATCGTTCACTGGATAGTAACATGATATATTCTCGACGCGTGTTTGTTTACGTTAAAACTTGTAGCCATTGTTTCAAAACTAGGAGATGGCCTAATCCAGTGAACGATATGTCGTGAACCAATTGTTGGTGAGCGATCATAAAGTGTGCATAATTTTTATTTCGGTTACCATATGAAATGGAATAGTGACGAAGCTAAAAAAAAAATAGTGTACAGCGCATGGTAAGCAACAGGGCAATGTTGGACTAGTCCATTTCGTTTCTTTGATTCAAAAGTATTGGGCCGGAAGTCGCTTTTTTCTTATATATCTTTGTATTGTTCAGTTCTCTTTTTAAATTAAACTGACATTATTATGCTATAATTTTAAGTGTACCTGATTGAGAAAAAAATTCTGCACAAAAATACGGGTAGTTGGGATATAACCCGATAGAGGCTATAAAAAGAAAAGACCTGAAAGTAGCGCGTGAAACTTCACATTTACAGTACTTTATTTGATGAGTATTTTACCCAAGATCTGTGTTGTTTTTTTAGGACTTGTTTCATTTACCCGGCATTTTCCGATACACAATTTCATACACAAAATAATTGTTGAAAAAAATTGTAGTTCATTTTAAACTATAAATGATTACTTAAAAAGGTGTTACTCTAATCAATTTTGAATATTATTTTGTTATGAATGTCACCGTTTTTGTGTCTGTTCTAGTTTCTTAAATTTTTCTTGAGTAAAGGGTTCGTTTTTCTCCTAATGGGTATACCTGATTTCTCCAAGCAGCCTTTGTAAAATATTGGTCCTAAATAATGCTATGTTTATAAACGAAAAATCGCATGGCTGCATTATGATGAATGTACGTGTTAGTTCAATATATTTTATATTACTAGGTAACTATAAATAAACGTAAGTTTAATTTTTTTTCTGTTAGATAAAGTCATATGGCAAATTTTTGTTTATATCCTAATTCTAAAAAGGAATAATAATAGAATTATACAGTAAAAATAATCACTAAGTTTTTCTTTTAATAGTTTTGAAAGTCTTGAGTTTGTGTTTTTGCAGATGTACTCAAGCTACACTGAGTCAGTCCATCTCTTCTAATTGTTTAGAAATGAGTGTAAAAATGTAGGCTTCGATATTTTTAGCCTGAATTTAAGAAGTTACAATCTTCTAACAACTAATATATTGCCTCTTCCATAAAATTTGTACTTACAAAATAAATTTATCCAATGCTCGAAATCCTGCTTGTATACTTAGGCCCTATTTAAATCGATCCGGTATCAATGTATTAAGTAGCAATAACCCCGCAAAAAAATTTAACGAAAGAAGATTGAGATGTACATATATTTTTGTGACTGTACGCACCGGTACGGGGTACCGGCACTTTTTTTCAATGTCGGGAAAAATGATTACTTTTCTTGTAATTCAACGTTAATTGTTAATTTATTATTAGTTGAAAGTTAGGCAATCTATCACTGAATACCGGAGCCTCTTTTTAATTATTTTTTTACAAAAAAAAAAGCACTTTATATACTTTCAGCCGTATTATTAAAACCACCTCTATGTGAACTTCTAAATCGTCTAGAATCTAGACAGTCATTACTTAAGACTAGATTTAAGTAGAGTCTAGACCTAGATTTAGTAGGCCTATTATAAGTAACAGTATTATAATGAATATTGTATAGATCTAGATTATAGAAAGATCTCTAGTTTAGTAGATTAAGTATAGAGTATAGTAAACGTATTACAGCATTATTAGATCTATGTCTTATGTCTATATCTAATAATCTAATAATTAACAAACTTTAGTCTTTATTAATATCTAGACTTTTTTCTAATAAAAACTGACTATAGGCATAGCATAGGCTAGACTCGGCAATCTAGTCTCAAGATAGAATCTATACTATTACTATATCTATTTGATTTTTATTTATAGATCTAGACTAGAATTAGATTATAGATCAAATATACTAATGGAGAGATGATATGAGGTATTAGCTAATAGCGTTGCACAAGAAACAAACCTGGGTTTTTCTAAACTCTAATACTTGGTATGTAATAGTAAAACAGCACCTACCTAAATAAATCGTAACTAGCAATCAAAAACCTATATTTATTGTAGTATATATAGGTCTGTGGTTGTATTTTATATAGCCTTATTAACTTCTATAGAGAAATGACTTTTGTAATTTCTTTTACTGAAAATTGGGCTATTCGCGTCTGACACATATAATTTTTATGAACAGCAACAAACCCTATTGATTAAAATGTTGCTATACAAACTGGGATTTGTACTATCGTGGCCAACGTATAGATCTAGAAAGTTTAGGTTATAATTGAAGTCATGATTTGTGTCAGAGGAAATGACGGAAGCCTATGCTAAATACGCTGCATGGACGCAAATATAGCTGTAGAACTAGTCTATCAAAAAAAAAAAGCAGAAACAAAAATTAACAGGGGCTTCAAAACATTTAATTTTTGAAATGTATTAGCTGTTCATTGTCAGTTTCAATCGGCTGTAGATCATTGCTGTTTAACTTGTTCTATAAAGTGCACTTGGTTGATTCACCAACAAAACAAAATACCGGTAGTATGCATTTAGGAAATCAAAAAGGCGCGAACATGTTTGTCAGCATAGCAGACGTGAGTATGTCATCAGCACTTCCGGCGTCCTTACCGGACTGGGCAGTTTCACTGATTTCCCTGAGCGACGTTAAAATAGCAACTAGACGAGGGAGCAACTTGTCTTCCGAGTGCTTTGTGTCCAGATGATGCAATAAATAGGTCACGACTGTCCAGTGAAGGTGCTCAACTTCTTTCCGGGCTTTAAGCTCACACCTGCCACATAAAGAAGACAATTCAATCTAACCATTTACTCGTTCTTTTAGAGTTAGGCAAAGTAATCTGGCTGGTTAGCTGAGGGCGTCGCGCGAATGTCATGGATTTGATGCCATACAGGCCAATTATGTTTATCTTTCAATAAGATATGTAGTTAACTTATAGGCCTACTATATGAACATAGCCTATAACAGGATTTTTCTTTTTTTTATATATAACTTAATATCTTTTTTGAGTTTTTGATAATTTAGACAAAAATGGGTACCGGTATCTTATCTTATAAAATACAGACGTTACTTAAAAAAAATGATTACTCTGCCAAGTCGTTGGTTTTCCTGGCTGATTCAGGCAACCTATTCCATGCTCTAAAAGCTCTAGGGAAGTTGGAAGAAGTATTTGTACATGTATGTCACTGTCACGAACGCATATTTGTTGACTTATCAATTATTAAGAGGGATTTGAATCTTTCAAGACACTTTTCAGGCTTCTGATTCTGAATCGTTGTCATCTAACGTGATCGTGATTGCTGCAATATCCTGGAGTCTTTTAAATCATATTGTTCATTGGACTTTGTGAACGTTACTGAGCCAGTTATCACCAATCTATATGCTTATCGAATAAAGGTTCTAAATTATCTGTTGATAATAACTTTTTTAATGATTATATTTTTTTTACATAACGGGTTCTCCAAAATGTGAACAAGACTAATAAGTTATCAATGGCTAAACGAGAAACTGTCCAATTAGCTGTAACATTTTTCGCTTCACCCCTAATAAATAGAATAAGTGAACGTTAGGATTATTCGTAACACACAAACAAAAAATTCCCTGTTTACTCCTCCCCCCCCCCCCTTTTTCCAACCAAATCCCCTTGTAACAAATCGTAGCAAAACTCAATACAACCCCCCCCCCCTCCTGGTAGAGTAACATAACAAGAACATTCGAATTTTACACAAGACGCATGCATTAATAAACGTTTTCTCCAAATTATCGTACAATTTTTCATCATGATATCTATAAAAATGATTGGAAAATATGACGTAGCTAGTTTGTTTTATTTCTCCCTCCCGATACTGGACATATACATCGGGCGGCCACTGGAACACCCGTGATGTTCACTAAACAAAACGCATAGCATTTTCTCCATTTATATTTATTGCGAAAGTCAAGGTACCACTGTACCTGTTATTTTATTTAATTTGTGTTTTGTTACTTAACAAATCTCCAGACCTCCCTCCTCAATTGTAGCAAATCGTAACCAATTTTTATTACCCCCCCCCCCAACCTATTTTTTTGTTTGACTCCCCTAGTCGTTACGTAATATCCGACCATTCCCTGATAAAATTTTTGAAAAAAAAATTCAATACCTGTCAGGGGAAACAATGCTTATAGCCTTTAGTAATGAGATGATCTCAAGGGACAGGTTGTGCTTCTTGATGATTTCGGCCATTGAGAAGGCTAACCTGGCATAGTTTTTACCCCAGCCTTTCTCCATTTCAGTCACATGAAAACATTTGCCTGATGGCATTGTAGCCACCTCTAGATCAATGTTGTAGCCTCTGTTTAGGAACAAAAAATGAAAAGAATGAATAGATTTATCTATTAGTCTATCTATTATCTATCTTTGTCTCTATCCATCCGTCCGCCTGAATGTCTGTCTATGTATCTTTCTAATTCTATCTATCTAATTCTATCTTTTTGTCTGACAATCTGTCTGTATGTCTAAAACTGAGGCTGCTTTATTGATCCTTATTGGGCATTTGATGTGATTACAAGAAACCTCTCCCCCCCCCCCCATTTTAAAAACAACAACATGCCACAAGAGGACAGACACAAAACACAAAGAAGTTCATTGAGTGACTACACACAGACGTCTTGATCTTTTTCAGGTTCCCAAGTTAACGAATTGCGCTGGAACAGTAAGGCACACATACACGTGTTTGTAACGTTCGGTTTTAGCCATAATGGGAAGTAGTCGCCCACTGATTTTAGGGAGGCTGAATGTTTGACCTATTTCGGATACATCCTTCATATTTTGAAGCCCAGAACGACGAGGGCATGGTTCGAACCCAATACCATTGAGAACACCGAATGACCAGGCAGCCATCGCGCCCTCTAGACGTAATTATGATAGAACGGGTGACGATTGTCCTAAGATTTTTTACGACTAAGCTGAGACATCTTTCTTGAAAAAGGTCATTAAAATCTAGTACGGTTGTGCGTCTTTTGTTTTTTTTTACGCTCATTCTAAAAGACTACACAAGCAGCGTAACAGTTTAGATCTATGTAGAATTGTATATATATATGATGTAAATTTTGTTGTAGTGATGTCGAAATGTTTGTCTATATTTAAGTCTTCATTGATGTCGAAACAAGTCAGACTGAGCTGTACCTATGAGCTTCAAGTAGCCACACTTCATCCCATGCATGTCTTAGAAGATTGGCCTGGTCTTCAGAAGGAAGTGAAGAGAATCCTGCGAATAATAAATAACAATAATTATCACCAAGCGTTTTACTTTCGTTCTGATTACTTCTTATTCGTGACCAAAGCAGGATCTCTACATGATCTCTACATGACCTCTACATGACTTATACATGATCTCTACATGAAACTAGTTTTACGACTTTAAAACCACTTACAGACAGACCTGAGTTACATGGGCTTCGAATGTCTCTCACGTTTCATTATCAGCCCTTCCCGCCCCCTCCTTCATTTGACTTTCACTATTCTTTTTTTTTTCTGTGAGCTAGAGATTCATGACTTCTCTGCATTCCTGCAGAGTAAGACAGCTTGACGCCGGTGCACTGCCTCGGACCGAGACCAATCATCACAGTAGGCAACGTTGCATCCTGTGGGCATTGGAGACCAATAGCTCGTTGTCACGTCACAGGTCTGTACGGCGTGGGAACGAGCTATTGGTCAGTTTTGAGGCCTTATATAACAATTGGTCTCGCTCGGACCCCGATTTGAGATCTTACAGAATTCCACTCCTCCCCCGCCCCGATCTCTTAACTGACTGAGGGAAAAGGGCAGAAGTATCTCTCTCTCTCTTTTTTTCTTTGGAGGGAGAGGTCACTAGTAAAATGTTGAGCTATTTATGTACCGGTATCATTTAACATGTAAATTATTATGCCATTGGCTTACAAGTTTTACCCCACAAGGGAGGTAGGCCTACTGGTGACTAAAGTTTATTGTTTACGAAGTAGAAAAAGTCGCTATAGCTTTCTTTGGTAAAAAAACAAACAAACAAACAAAAAAAAGCAGACAATTATATCATCTTATTTGCCCATCCACCTCTTTCAATGTCTAATTCACCACATTTCACTCTTAGGCCTTACTCTACTCTGTCTGACTGACCTATCTCTCTCTCTCTCTCTTGCATCCATTGATCTCTCTCTGCTTCCTTTCTCTTGCAAGTTCCCTTCTCTCTCTTATTCATTGTATTATTTCACTTTATATACCTCCCCACTTTCTCTCTTTCACTTCGTAATCGTTTCTCTTTTCCTTCAATCCTAACCTCTTTCCTAATTATCTCTCCTCCTTCACGCTTTTTCTCTAACTCCTCCCTATGTTCCTAACCTCTCTCTCTCTTACTCTTTGTCGCACTCTTTTTTCTTTCTCTTCTCTTTCTTTCTTTCTCTCTTTCACTTTCTCGTTGAATTCTTCCTGTACTCTCTCTCTCTCTCTCTACCTATTTCTTACTTATCTCTCTTTGCAATTCTTTCTATCTTTCGCATTCTAATTTTTTTTCTCTTTTTCTCCTTCTCGACAATTCTCTCTCCTTCTCTCTTTCTCTCTCTCTCTCTCTCTTTTCTCTCTCAATGTCGATCTCTAACTTGTTCTAGCATCCCTAGACTCAATTCCCCGGCCCCAAACTATTTTAGATTTAATTGGTTTCACATTTAGGGCTGACGATTATGTCGTATTGTCTTGACCTACTGACACAATGCACTGGCACTGCCTGCTTGCGCGTGTTCGTGATTGTGTACGTGTGCCAGTGCACAATGTGAGAGTGAGTTGAGTGTGAGTGTGAATTGAGTGTGAGTGTGAATAGAGTGTGAGTTGAGTGTGAGTGTGAGCTGAGTGTGAGTGTACTTGCTCTAAACCGATCACACCATTACTGTGGTGAGCGCGAGGGCTGGTGTACCCAGTCTCAGATACAACTTTCTGAACCTAGAGATAAGGTTTGAACAAAAACAAACAGCTAATGAATCATTTAGAACTATTTTTACATGTGTGTCGTCCAGTGTCACTTAGCTATACACGTATTCTCTTTTCACCAGTCACTGACCTAAACGTTTATAGATTAATTTAATTAATTCTAGTTTTTTTTTTCTTTCGTATAAAATCATTAACAGTTAATAATTCAATAACGACATCTCTCTCTCTCTCTCTCTCTCTTTCTCTCTCTCTCTCTCTCTTCTGAGAGCAAACCCTTTTGTTATTGCAAAGCTTATATCAGCTCACTCCGCCTCTCTGTCTGTCTGGAACATTTTGAGTACACGTGACTTCTCCCACATCCCATTCTCGGATGAAGCTGAAACTTTGCTGCTCAATTATTCATGGTCTTTAACAAAATAGGAATCAGTTTAAAAAATTAACCAATTCATTAATTAATTATATAAGCTTTTTTTTTAAAAAAATTTCTTGTTTTTTTTTTTATAATAAATTTGCAACCATTATTTGTAAAAGACCAATAAAATTCATAGAACAGGCCTCTTTAGTAGCCTAACCATAATAACATTTCTCTCTGTAACATGAATATACACAACTTACTTGAAAATCATATACCAGTCGACCGGCGGCGTAGCATACCGGCCTTAGGCCACTGCAACCTATGCGACCGCAGTGGGCTTCGCACTTTCATAGGACCCGCTATAATTCAAGTTGTATAAAGTATTAAATTAAACCATTTTATAACTTAAAACAGATTTCCCGACGATTTATAAGGAGCTCATGGAAATTTCCCGAAATTGCAAAATATACAAAAAAAGTCCTTAAAATCTACGAAAATATATACACAAAAATTGTCATTATGGGGTGTCATTCCATGTGGAAAACGCCAATTTTATGCACGGCATTATGCATCAGCCGTAATTGTGTAATTTGGTGAAAGAAGCTTCTCGCTCCTCAAACTAATGAAGAATTACTCGCAGTCAACAATTGTCAAAGACAGATTGAAACATTTGGTAATTCTTGCTATTGAGCGTGATCTATGTAATCAAAATATACGAAAAAGTCCTTCAAATAAACGGAAATATATAGACAAAAGTTGTCATTTTGGGGTGTCACTCGATATGGAAAACACCAATCCAACGCGCGATAAATAAAAACGGCATTATGCATAAGCCTTAATTGTGTAATCTGGTGAAAGAAGCTTCTCGCGCATCAAACTAATGAAGAATTCCTTAAGGTCAACCATTCTCAAAGATAGATTGAAACATTTGGTAATTCCTTTTATATTGAGCGTGATCTATGTATTATTAGAATTATGATGATATACTGTATGACTTTGCTACACGCAAGGCTCGTAAAGTAATTCTGTACGCAGTAAAGAATGAATAAAATGCATAGACGAATTTATTTCCTAATACAAACTCTTAAATTTCACTTATTGTCCGCTTCCCTACCCAAACTACCACACCTAAACTCAACCACCACGCTTCCACTCAACCACCACGCCTCCACTCAACCACCACGCTTCCACTCAACCACCACACCTTCACTGAAACACCACAACTCTACTCAACCACCACACCTCCACTCAACCACCACGCTACCACTCAACCACCACACCTCCACTCAACCACCACACCTCCACAAAACGACCACGCTTCCTCTCAACCATCACACCTCCACTCAACCACCACACCTCCACTCAACCAGCACACTTCCACTCAACCACCACGCTTCTACTCAACCACCGCACCTCCACACAACCACCACGCTTCCACTCAACCACCACACTTCCACTCAACCACCACACCTCCACTCAACCACCACACCTCCACACAAAGACCACGCTTCCACTCAACCATCACACCTCCAATCAACCACCACACCTCCACTCAACCACCACACTTCCACTCAACCACCACGCTTCTACTCAACCACCGCACCTCCACACAACCACCACGCTTCCACTCAACCACCACACTTCCACTCAACCACCGCACCTCCACTACACCACCGCACCTCCATTCAACCACCACACTTCCATTCGACCACCACACCTCCACTCAACCACCACACCTCTTCTCAACCACCACACCTCCACTCAACCACCGCACCAACGATGCCTAAACTACGACCGTCGGGTATGGCCATGTTCGGCCCTTACTTCAATGCTATCCACTTCCTTGAAATACTGCCCACAGCGTGTAATGAAGCGTAGAGGAACTGTTCCATTGGACTCAACATCTTCTTGCAAGGATTCGGCCAGTGACCCATGTATCGGAAATAAGTGTGGTCTCAGCAGGCCAGAAAAGTTTGGGTATAACTGATCCAAGCCATTCTGGAATGTGTCTCCCAATCTACTTCGTGGCTTGGTAAGGTAGTGATCGTTAAAGTTTCCCATGATTCATGCTGTCATCAAGGAAGGGCAGCATATGTGCCTATTTGGCTTATAGGTACACCGAATCTAGATCTACATCGTAAAATAAGAACAAAACGGCTTCACTAGTTCCCTCCCGTCACGAGTGGTCACTGCTGACCTCGTGCCACATTCTGAACCTGTCGTCGGGCAGGTCATTAGTGAAGTCTCGTCTCCTTTTCAAAAGCTACGTCATTTGTTTACGTTTAAAAGGGTGGGGGTAGGGAGAAGATAAACAAGGGAGAGCACAAGTGCATGGTTCCAACTTCTGCTTTAATATCACGTGATAGTACATGGTGCGAATAATAAAGTAAAAAAAAATAATATTTTTTTGTTTGGTGAAAGGGTCGGGAGGGGGAGGGCATGGCAGCAGTTTCTAAAATGGGATATATTCGATACAATGCTAAAATTCAATAACAATCAACGTTGAAATACGAGGTCATTGATTATGCAAATCGCAACGGCTGAAAACCTATAAGTCTTCAATTCATCGTAATGTATAAAGCGAACTAAATAAGATTGTTACGGCCCTATGGAATTAATTATCGGCATCAATTTTCTCTCAATAATAATAATAATAATAATAACAATAATAATAATTAATAATAAT
Organism: Biomphalaria pfeifferi; assembly: GCA_030265305.1. Taxonomy (NCBI): domain Eukaryota; kingdom Metazoa; phylum Mollusca; class Gastropoda; family Planorbidae; genus Biomphalaria; species Biomphalaria pfeifferi. The sequence continues at coordinate 135,480 of JASAOG010000241.1, forward strand.
ATTGGAATTATTAAAATATCAAACAAAGCATTAAGGATTATTAAGAGAAATTTTTATAAATCAAACAGGAATATAAAACTAAAATGCTATCCAACCTTAGTTAGGCCAATATTAGAATATACATCCTCTGTTTGGGACCCCTCAAGAGTACACACAGAAACTATAAACAAAACGCCCAATAGAGTACATTTGATTAGAGTAACACCTTTAGAAAAATCCCTAAACTTAGAGACACTTCAGGACAGAAGAATAAAAAGTAAAGTAGCTGTAATTCATAAAACGCTTAACCATAATTTATATATATAATACTCAGAAAGACACAAAGGTAGAGGCACATTTCTTATTTCATATGCTAGGATAAATTCATAGCAGTGCTTCCTCTTTCCTAGTGCCATTAGAGAATGGAATGGGTTGCTTAAATTAGCCAGGAAAACCAACGACTTAGTTGGGTTTAAGTCACTGATAAACATGCATGACGAAATTGACACATGAAATACATAGGACGTAGTTATCTTCTCTTTGGTAGAAACTCCTGTAATCTATATCATTATATAAGTTAATAATAATTATAATTTTTTATTCATAGTCTTGGACTTAAATAATTGTGCAAATTTCCTCTTTATCCGAGAATGGGAAGTGGGAGACAAACATGTAAAAGACTCCTGACAGACAGACGGAGTGAGTTCATATAAGCTTTGTAAAAAAAAAATGATGGTAAAAAATGGTTGAAGGGGTCATTTCCGTACGGTAAAACTGTTAAAACGATGTACTCCATATAGGCATATAGTCAACTTCGTAAACAAATGTAGGCCTACTTGGAGCAATTTTTGAATAGACTAAGGGGAAGAATCTCCTTTTAACTCGTTCCTTCGTGGACACAGACATTATAAGCTCAAAAACCTGGACACGGATCTCGAAAACGGCTCTAACGATTCTCCTAGAAATGATGTATATCGGATTAAGAGCTACTAACTTGTTGGCCAGACTGGGAAAATTCCCAATTTAAATTTATTCCTTGTGCTCTCCTTAACTTGCGCACGTCATTTCCTGTTTTCTCTGCACGTTCGCTCTCTGTATCTCCATCTGTTTATGCCTCTGTGTCATTGATTTCAAATGTAATCTTTCTATCTGTACTCTTACATCACAGCTGTGTCTACCACTTTTACAGACACAACTCAAAAATTGATCGAATATCAAACCGGGACTAACCGGGTTATTGCTGAAAAAAAAAAGGCTAGATGAGTATTTATCGAAAGGCTGAGCTAGGCTCTTGACAGCTCAGTGGTTAGGCGGTTGGCTTCTAAACTCTAAACCAAGAGATCTAGAGGGTCCAATCTCAGTGAAGACTAGTATTTTGAATAGCTGTATATTTTGGACGCCCCTGTGTCCACCCAAGTCATGTGGGTGCCCGACATTAATTCGGGAACGTAAAGGCGATTGTTCGTTAAGTCGCCATAGAAACAAATGAGCCTTTCATCCTCTGCCCCATGGATGCTATTAGTAGACATTGAACTAGTTAGAGCAGTCTTATGTAGATCAAGTTCCGTTGAAATTTGACAGTAAATGTTTATATTCTTTTTGTTTAAAAAATGTATTAAAATTTAAAAACAAGCAAAATTTTAAAAAAAAATAATAAAAAGCTTATATTGAGTAAAGGGAGCTGTTATATCTCTAATTTTTGCACGTTTTATCTCCCATTTTTATAAATAAGAAAATTAATTAATTACCACTAATTAATTCATAAATTTTTTATTTTTTATTTTTTGCTTCATATATTGTCATCGACAATGAATAATTGTGCAAAGTCTTAACTTGATCCGAGACTGGGAAGTGGGAGGGAAAACAACTGAAAAAGACTCCACCCAGACAGACAGAGATACTAGAAGCTTTGTAAAAAAAAAAAAAAAAAAACCATTTACAGTATAACGCTGAGACCTTATTATGTAAATTTAATAATAACTGTCAGGACATATAGCGTCACAGCTGCGTCACATTTTAAACTTCTTTCTTTTTTTAAAATTGTCTGCCACTTTTGTGTACAGACAACCTATTTCCTTCCCTCATTGATTTAGTGTAAGTCTAGATAAAAGACCCCAGCCGATTATATCGATTCGTGTGTGGCTAGATTAACATTTTAAAATAGTAAGGGCTAAAAAAACGACGTTTCCCCCCCCCCCTCCAGCCTCCACTCTTTCATATTACCCCCCTCCCCTAGAGTTAGGTCGAAGAACTGCTCACGTTGTACAAACCCATATCACAGGGTCAGAATGTAGCGTCAAGGAGTGAGGTCAAAAACTAAACGTAGCCTCAGAGGCCAAAAAAAAAAAAAAAGAAGTTATTGTCTCGTTGCAAGTGAAAGTCTGTGTGCGTGTTATTGCGCTTGGGTGTGAGTGTGTGTATGAGCGTAATAAAATAGTGCGACAGTTAAACTGATGTCACCTGGTCAGGAGGGTAGCCCCCTTAACGTTTCTTGAAACTAAATTCTTGGTAATACGTGTTTTGAAAGTTCAATATATCTGAATTACACAATTAGCTGAGAGAGAAAGTGTTTCCTTTTCATGCAATCTCTCTCCCCCCCCCCCCCCCCCCCCCCCCGGGCCCAACATCTTCAAAAGTCTTCATTGTTATTGAATTCGTTTTTCTACTTTCTTTTTCATATGCTTGATTTTTCTTTAGTCTTTTATTTTTCAAGTTCTATTTCGCAGCTGTTAGAATGTGTAAGGTCACTCCTATGGATTAGTATTACTTTTTATTGATTTATTTTTTTGTTTAGTTTTTAATTAGCGAACTTTTTTTTTTTCTACGACAAAAACAATCAATCGACTCACCCGGCAATGACCTGGCGAACTTGATATAACCCATGACCCACTTTTCAGCGCGTGCAATGACAGCAGTTTTTGACTCCTCACTCACGTGCGGCTGAGCTCTATCGTCATTGACAAGACTATCCACAGGCGTCGACTTTCTTCTTTTGCAATGGGATGCAATGGGGGCCACCCCGCGTTCGACTACTCTCGTTCTTTTTGTGGCACCCCGTGACCTGTTATCATCATCACTGTCAGTGTTCTCAAGTTTTTTATTGCTGCAACCAAGACGGAAGTGCTCATTACGAGAAGAAGTCAGTTTTCCGCGATATGCAAAACCTAAATTACAGTTGATGAGATTTACGGAACTATTGCTGGATTCCTGCTGACAATCGTTGATGGATGTTCGAGAAACATTTTTTACTGGAAAGTTGATTTGCGAATTATAATTTCCATGAAAGTTTGTTTTATCTAAACTCAGAACATCAGAAAAAACATTTCGATTATTTACAGTAGTCTTTGTCATTGGACTTCCTTGTATATTTGCAGGTATACTTCGAGGTAAATTTCCCGGTAAACTTCCAGATAAATTGTTTGGTGAAGTTGTTATACGTTTGTGGTCACCTGTCACTTGTGTGCATGAGACATCGTTACTGGGCTCCATCCTTTTTGAAAGTCTGAATTTGTGGGATACAATAACCCTATTGTTTTTATCCTTCTCCTGAGCCAATTCCATAGAAATATCCATTTGATGCTCCTCATGACTGCTGTTTTGCGACTTATAATAACGGAGATAAGCCATCTGCTTATCAAGTAATACATCTTCTGTTACTGTAGCTGATGACTTTAAAAGGTTGTCATCTGCTGAAAATAGGGATTTCAGAAGTGCATCCAAGTCGCTAGAGTCCGTAACAACGTTTTGTTCCTGCTGTAACATTTTGACTTCAATGGTGTCCCGCGTTCGTTTTTTGTGAGAGTATCGCCCAGTTTTGATTGCGTCCTTGGACATGCCCAGCTTAAGGCAGCGCTTGTACCGGCAGAACCTGCAGGAACTTCTTTTGTTGCCTTTTACGTCACAGGTGCTATTTTTAGTACAGTGAAACACCATTGGTCGTTTTAGAGCGCGCCGGAAAAAGCCTTTGCAAGCCTCGCAACTGTTAACTCCATAATGAAATCCCGAGGCTTTGGCACCACATATACGACATGGGGGTAAAATTAGGTTCGAAGTCGAATTGTCTTTGGATTTCGTTTCAACTGCTTCAACAGTTATTTCGTCGACGTCGACTTTAGGGCAGTCCGCTCTGACATGATTTTTTCCTGAACCATTTGAAGAATTTTTCTTTATTTCTTGCGTGGACTTGGAAGCATCATTACGAGATGTTAATTGGTGCTCATCCATACTAGATTCTGTGCTGCTCATTAGCAGGTCGTTACTTGTCATCTGTACAGTGTCTCGTTCAGCAGGGTTTGACTTATTTAACAATGTGGCTTCAACATGTTTATCAGAGTTTCTACGGGTATGTATTAAATCGTGTTTAAATCTAGAGGATGACATTGACTGATTGCTGGATTTGCTTCCGTGCCTTTCAGAGCTCACATTCTGTTGGATTCTCTTTGGGCTGGAAGTTTTCATGTTTCTTCTGCTTACATTTGAGCTAGAAGTACCATTCTCTTTAGTCCAGTGTGGGCTGGCAGTGGCAGCATTTCCCTGTTGCCAATGAGGTCTTAAAGAGATAGTACTTTGTGTAGTCCAATGACGGATTGGATTAATATCACTCTCTTGGTTTTCACGTTCGTCAGTCATATTTTCTCTTCTAAATTGTGGACTCGTTGGTTTGATATCATCTCTGATCCAGTGTGGGCTTGTTGAGGCTCTGTTCTCTCGGTTCCATTGCGGGGCTGCTTTCTCTTGATTCCACTGTAGGCTTACAGAAGCAGCATTCTCTCTATTCTGATAAAATAATGCTGGGGATGCTTTGTCTCTGTTTTCTTCTGGACTTAAGGGCACTAAATTCCATTGTTGGCAAACACCATCGCCCATCCCCATTACTCCACGTCTGTTGTAATTCTCAACTTCATATCCACCACCAATACTACAAATGACGCCATTGTTGACGGCTGAACCTTTACGTACTTTGATGTCAATACTGTAGTTTCGTGAAATGAAATTGTTGACAGTTCTGATTTCGCTGCCCTGGTCATCTAGGTTAGTGTAAACCTTGCCTGCTTTTTCGCGTGAATCATAAATGTCACTTGAGCAATTATGTTCCAAACTTTCGTTAATATCTGGCCTGCTACTTCTAAGAACACCGACCTCAAAGCTTCTGTTAAAGTCTTTAGTTACGTAGTTATTTCTGATACTGACTATTCGTTGGATACCTCTGTCAGCATTATACGATTCCAAGCCATCTTCATGTAAATAGTTTTGTTCCCCAGTCCTTATCATAGACTTTGCACTAGTCTCACCTCCCATGACGTAGTATTCCTTTGTGTGATACATTTCCTCAGCTATATTACCCTTATGGTTTTGAATCCCATCCTCAACCAATTGTTCGATCTGAAATTCTCTGTCAGTGTTTTCGCATTCATTGTATTCATGCTCCTGAAAGTAGCGCATCTTGTCGCTGGTAGTTCGGTGTATCCATCCGCCGTGAGCGCCGAAGCATTCGCAGTCGTTGAGAGTGTCTGGCTCTGAGCTTCGGTCTTGCTGAATGTAACATGGCCGCTCATCTTCGGCTGCGTCGAGGCACGCCATAAAGGTAGGCTCTGTCGTGGCATTGGTCAGCGAAATGACGTAAGATGTTGACGTGTCGTGGTCTAAGTAATTGCGAGGATCATCTGCAGGACAGCACACATCTTTGTCCTGTGACTGGTACACAGAATATGGTGTCATCTCTGCAATTAGATTTTCAGAAAACATTCGTCATTACTAAGTAAGTACTAATGAAGTGGTGGTCAGAGTGTCGAAACTGAATATACATATATATACACAGAGAGAGAGAGAGAGAGAGAAAGAGAGAGGGGGTGAAGGGGAAACAAATCTGGAAGGACGGTGAACTAGAACAGCCCCTATCCGCAATAGTAAGAGCCCAAAATGTATCATAACTAATAAAACTTGAAATAACCTGAATAACTTCTTTGTGAACAGTACTAAATATAACTTTTATTATAATAAAGACAAGATCAAGGCTAAATGAGATAAAATAAATGTAATAGACTTTAGTAATAATATTACAAAATCTAGATATAACTCACAACAATAAATACAACCTTTCAGTCTCTCTTTCTGGAGTCGTCTGTTCTAACTAGACCAAAGTGACGACGATTCCACCTATCTTGCATCATTCACAATCAATCGCTAACATATTCCCACCGTTACCTTAGAAACAAAAAACACACACACACACACACACACACACACACACACACACACACACACACACACACACACACACACACACACACACACACACACACACACACACACACACACACACACACACACACACACACACACACACACACACACACACACACACACACACACACACACACACACACACACACACACACACACACACACACACACACACACACACACACACACACACACACACACACACACACACACACACACACACACACACACACACACACACACACACACACACACACACACACACACACACACACACACACACACACACACACACACACACACACACACACACACACACACACACACACACACACAACATAACAACTGTAATAACTGCATATGGAATAAGGAGTACTTAAAAAATAATTAAGTATTTATTTGTATTGTTTATTATAAGAAAATCTGACGTGTATTGTAGTTTGTATAATAATTTTGTTTTATCCACAGAGATTGCGCGAAAATGAAAAGGGGAGATTAGAGAACCAATTCTGACCACATTGTAACCTTTACATTTCAAGAGAGAAAAAAAAAGTTCATTTTATCTGAAGAGCTAAAACGAATTATTGATAAGATAAAACTGGAACTTTGATTATAAGTAGAACATTCAAATTGATGTGTGCATAGTTTTAGGGGAAGGGGTCATAGCATTTCTATTTATAGAAGTGAACACTATTTTAACACTCACATCAAGTAAAGCACGCAATGATTTGAATTCACACTACTCTTCATAATCGATTACAAATTTGCGGCGATATTCTAACAACCTTGTCCACTTCTTGTCTTTCCCACTAAGTTAAACATTTGAGGCGAATTTTATTTATACAGGGCTTTTTTGTGACGTACGGCGTACCGGCACCTTTTTGAAAAAAACAAAACTTTTCTTGTATTTTAACGTATATTTTTAATTTTTAGCAGTTAAAAGTTAGACAATCAACTACTGAGTACCGGCACCTAATCACTGAGTACTGGCACCTATTTTTTTTTACAAAAAAAACACTGTATATATCTATATCTATATAGATAGATAGATAAAATATCTAATCTAATTAATTACAGGCATTCCTTCAAAAAATGCTACAATGTCTCGCTCTTGCATATTATGGTTGAAACATTAACATTTGTATGTGGGGGATATTCAGCTATGGCTGATATCTTGAAATAGTTTTTTTCTTTGGTGCATCTGGTCACAGAATACAGAAAGCGGAGATAACCTCTATTTTACAACAATTTGTCTGCCCTTTTTAGAACTGCGGAAACAAGTTTTGAAGTTCTTCCGTTTGTAGCACACACTGATATCAATATAAAGGAAGAATTGAAAGTTCACTATGGGACAGAGCCGCAACTACAAACAAAGGTAATAACAAATGGACTCAAATTAGCGGTTATAAAGTTGAGCTGGTGCCAATAGGAACTGCAACTGCTACTCGTGAGATATTTAGTGGACAACAATGATCTTTCTAAATTTAACCTGGTCAACCTTTTTCATTTCGTTAAATGTTTCTTAATATTGCCCCCTTCTTTTTCTATGTCAGTGCACATTGCCGCTGGACGAGCTTAGACCAGAGTTTGGAAATCAAAAAGTAGCCAAAGAGCAGATGACTGTGATTAGCATCAATCCTGAAACTTCCCTCAAGAACAAGGTCTCAGACTCATGCTATTTTGTTGTTACATTGCCATTAATTTATAAAAATAAACGAAAACAATTTATTACAAAATTTCGAAGAAGTAAGTGTGGGGTTTTTTTTTTTGCGCTATAAGGGCCTACTGACGAGTTTTTTTAAAAGACTCCTAAATCATAATAAATCATCATAATATTAATATAAAATTTATTTTTTTAAAGTAAATTAATTTATCCAAAAAAAGTTATTGTGTAAAACATAAACCCATAATGAGGAAATTAATTTAAAAGACATGAAAAGAAAAAAAATAGAAACTAAAAAATACATTGAAAACCTATGGTTTAAAAGATGTTCTGAATAAAAATGTTTGTTTTGTAAAATGTTTTACATGTTTCGGATGTTCCTTCAGAGTTGAAGATAGTTTACTTCCTAGTCCAAACCTCCCGCAGGACGATGGGGGATGGGAGCGGGCAGGATTTGAACCATCGACCATCGATAAATCAGAACGACAGTCCAGCGCGCAAACCTCACGACCAGGCAGCTATAGTTAGCTGTATGCTACACAAAATAAATAATAAAACCATTTCAAAATAGTGATCTAGATCTTTTTCAATAAAAGTGTTCGACAAATATTTGTAAATAGGGGATTATATATGAATCGCAACATTCAATCAATGCTGGTTTTATTTATTATTAATGACCTCAATACATAATCCTTTTAAAAGTAAAATATATCGCTAATTTTTTTATATTTTTTTTGCAAAGTCTTTGCCAATTTTGATTTAATTCTATAATGATAACTATGATCACAACCCCGAAGGGCTTTCCGAAAAATGATCAACCTATTACCCAGATTCCAAGAAGACGTCATTAGATTTTGACGAAATTTGTTTCCAAACCAGTTAAACAGTCGTTACTGTTCCCCGAAACATCATCATCAAAATCAGAATAAATGATTTGTAGGGCCTACGACTGAGCGTCTCAAGTGACATCAAGTTCCTTCTGATCCATGAGAACCAACATCAGTGTTTCTTTTATAGGTCTCACTTCCACGAAGAGGGGAGTTTGGGAGGCGGGGCTGAGTCTAGTTGGGGGCGGACATTTGTGTTTCTCATGATGGAGCATAACATTGCAACCAAGGATCGGTGGGTGAAGCCACGCGAGGTGGGCTTATTTATATGGTCCACATGACTACCCCTCTTAAAATCCCCCCCTGGACGTAAAGTCAACATTTCTGATGTTTCTTGAGTTCGACTGCGCGTTTATATGCGTGTCTGTTGTTTTTTGTCGAGAAGAAAAACGAGTTAAAAACATGATCCAGCTTTTAATCCCTGAGTGATCTGAGTCCAGACAATTTCCAACTATAATCGACTAGTTACTAGTAATTTTTTAAATTTTAAAGCGTGTCTTCTTGCTACTATAATTTGTTCCGTACGCTCTAGCAAAACATTTTTGTGGAAGCTGGAGAAGGAAGTGCTAGGCTATCTGGGATAGATTTTCCCTTAAACTTTCAAGAAACACAGCTCAGGTCAAGTTGAATCTCGACTCTCGATGAGAGTGAAGAAGAGAAAGGAGATAGAAAAGAAGCGAAAGAGAAGAAAACGTTTATAGCATAGTAAAATGAAAGACAAGAGAAAGATGAGGGCAAAAAAAAAAAAAAAAAGATGGGTAGAAGAGAGAATAGAGAAAACGAAAATGAAAATAACAAATAAAGTAAAGACAATGATTTTTAGTTTTGTCAAAATTGTTTGAAAAATACCTACAAGAGTAGGACCTACAATTTTTGGTTTGACTCAATGCTATAGTTGAAAAACACAACAATTAGGCCTACAAAGAAGAAGATATTTATTTTGTTTAAAAATTTGATTGTTATGATACAATTGATCGGAAAATACTTGCCTATATTATTATCAATCGTCATATCACTTATATTATAAGTAACTTTTTGAAACAAAATAATCTTGAAGTATTCCAAAATATTACAGTATCGGCCTTTATAAGAATGTTCCAAGAAAAAAAAAAGAACATTTAAATTACGCGGTGTACTGTCAACGTCTACTAACCGGTAAACTTTGATCTGGGATTAAAACAACGACATTTGATAAGCCGAACAAAACATCGGATGTTTCGTTTGAGTTGTATGGCGTGACCATTGAATAAGAGCAGCTTGAGATAGCGGGGCGCTATCATTACTCGACACGGAAACGAGCGTAGGAAAAATTGTCCGTCCCAATTGAACGAGAACTTGCAATGCAATGATTTAACAGCGCAGTCATGATAACAACTAGAGTGTTCAATGACTTGGACTTTTCATTTTTTTTTTTGTTGTTAACTCTTTCTCTCCTAACTGACGATACCAACGTTGATTCCACCAAAATGTGGTAAATAATTACGGAGAGAAAGAGTTAATGGGCCTGAAGTATCTTTAAGCTATCTAACTTGACTTGATTGAAGGATTAGCACGCTGTTTGGAGGAGTTGGGGGGGGGGGGGGGGGTGAGGAGATACTTATGTAAATTATAGCCTTTTTTTTTTAACGTTTAGCGATTTTTTAATTATTTTTTTTTGCTTAAAAAACTTAAATTTCAGAAAATAGAGATTCTCATTCTAGTACAAGATCAAGAACCTAATGAATCCGATAAAATAGTTTTAGGCCGATCTCTACTTTTTGTTTCATTAATAATGCTTTTGTAGTGCACTTCTTCCTAGCTTCTTTAGGATGCTTTGGTCTTAGGAGTGGGCTGGTGGAGACGTGAATAGGGTTTCCATACTACCTTTAGGCACCCAGGAACCACAGCTCATGGCGAATCTTGAATAATTCCTAAGCTACATAGGGATTCAAACTCGCGCTCTTTCGGTTAGGTAGTTTAAAATGTGACTATTTAAAAAAAAAAGGACAAAACAAGAAATAGTGTTCATCAATGTTTCTTATCAATGTTTCTCAACCTGTGGCTTGTGACGACTCCAGAGTGGCCAGACAATTTCTTGCACTCTTCACCGTAAAGAGAAATCGAATAAAGAAAGGCAGAAAAAAGCTGATATTAAAGTATCCCGATTAGGGACTATCTATCTATCTATCTATCTATCTATCTATCTATCTATCTATCTATCTATCTATCTATCTATCTATCTATTTATTTATTTATTTATCTATCTGTCTGTCTGTCTGTCTGCCTGCCTGCCTGCCTAAAGTGTCTGTCTATCTACAGAATTTGTTTCTCTAAACAGTCTGTCTATCTAAGGAGTCTGTCCGCTGGTCTGTCTATCAATGTAAAATGGAAGCGTATTTTTAAAATTTTGTTGTTTTTGACATTTTTATTGGTTTAATCCTAGACCCGCTTCTCTACCTACCATCAATCATATGTGTGAGTGTGTGAGTGAATTACTGAGTGAATGAATGGAAGTTTCATTGCATTTCTAAGGGAGGTCAGAGAGGTATATTTTTAGAGCACTCCTTGAAAGTCCCGTTTTAAATCTATTGTGTCGGTGAGAGTAATCTAAAATAAACCTTTACTCTCTCTCTCTCTCCCTCATTCTCTCTTTCTATTCATCTCTCTATTTTTCTCCTAAAGAGAAATGTTTAAAAATAGTATCTAGCTAAGATCGACGAGAGTTTATTTGTTGTGTTTCCATCCACGTTCAGGGCACATGGTCGCTGCATGCTGCAAGAGTGAGTTATTAATCCATGTTCCCCCACCGCAACCACCACCACCTCCACATCCACATCGCGTTGCTCTCTTTAAGTAATTATTGTACCTCACCGATATTGATAAATAGTGATCTCTCTCTATCTCCTCCCCCCAACCCCAATTAGTCGGCTTCATGGCACTATCAGGAAGTCGATGTTGAGGGTTGGCGGGGTGGGGTGGAGAAGGGGAGGGGGAGTCATTGGTAGGACCAATGAACATCATGGAATGCACTGGTGACGAATGGAGTGTATCATATCACGCCTGTAACATGCATGTAGTGATCTATCTATCTATCTATCTATCTATCTATCTATCTATCTATCTATCTATCTATCTATCTATCTATCTATCTATGTCTCCCTCTCTGTCTGTCTGTCTGTCTGTCTCTCTCGTACATATATATTAAAATTTGTTCCATCTTTCTCCTTTTTTTCTCTCTCCCTTTCTCTTCTCTCTTTCTTCCTTTGTTTCTTTGTCTCCATTTCTTTCTCTTCTCTCTTTCTTCCTTTGTTTCTTTGTCTCCATTTCTTTCTCTTCTCTCTTTCTTCCTTTGTTTCTTTGTCTCCATTTCTTTCTCTTCTCTCTTTCTTCCTTTGTTTCTTTGTCTCCATTTCTTTCTCTTCTCTCTTTCTTCCTTTGTTTCTTTGTCTCCATTTCTTTCTCTTCTCTCTTTCTTCCTTTGTTTCTTTGTCTCCATTTCTTTCTCTTCTCTCTTTCTTCCTTTGTTTTTTTGTCTCCATTTCTTTCTCTTCTCTCTTTCTTCCTTTGTTTCTTTGTCTCCATTTCTTTCTCTTCTTTCTTTCTTCCTTTGTTTCTTTGTTTCCATTTCTTTCTCTTCTCTCTTTCTTCCTTTGTTTCTTTGTCTCCATTTCTTTCTCTTCTCTCTTTCTTCCTTTGTTTCTTTGTTTCCATTTCTTTCTCTTCTCTCTTTCTTCCTTTGTTTCTTTGTCTCCATTTCTTTCTCTTCTCTCTTTCTTCCTTTGTTTCTTTGTCTCCATTTCTTTCTCTTCTCTCTTTCTTCCTTTGTTTCTTTGTCTCCATTTCTTTCTCTTCTCTCTTTCCTCCTTTGTTTCTTTGTCTCCATTTCTTTCTCTTCTCTCTTTCTTCCTTTGTTTCTTTGTTTCCATTTCTTTCTCTTCTCTCTTTCTTCCTTTGTTTCTTTGTCTCCATTTCTTTCTCTTCTCTCTTTCTTCCTTTGTTTCTTTGTCTCCATTTCTTTCTCTTCTCTCTTTCTTCCTTTGTTTCTTTGTCTCCATTTCTTTCTCTTCTCTCTTTCTTCCTTTGTTTCTTTGTCTCCATTTCTTTCTCTTCTCTCTTTCTTCCTTTGTTTCTTTGTTTCCATTTCTTTCTCTTCTCTCTTTCTTCCTTTGTTTCTTTGTCTCCATTTCTTTCTCTTCTCTTTTTTTCCCTCACTCTTTCATTATTTCCCATTGACCCGCTGAACATCTTACTGTTTCCAATGTGTTGTAAGTCCCTACAATTAGCTCCCACTTTCACCATAGTCCATGTCATCATAATAACAATTTAGAATCATTTATTGTTGACAACTTTTCAGCATCGCATCGAGGCCATTCGTTACAGAAGATCTCGAGACTGACCTGGCACGTCACAACCTGTGGGCAGTGGAGACCAATGGCTCGTTTCCAAGTCATACAGATCTGTGACGTGGCAACGAACTATTGGTCTAAACTGTCCACAGGTTGCGAGGTTGCAGGTTAGTGTTCAGGCTTTCTATGACGACTGGTTTTGATCACATCAATCCGAAATTTTGTTCATATACTCGTTACAATTTCTTCACAGGTATAAAATAACAAATTTTATTATTCAAAATATATATAAATGTATGGTTATAGATGTGCTTATCATCTATGATTCTCGCAAAAATAATTATATTGTATTTTTCTTAGTTCTGAGTATCAGTTATATCTCTTTTGCGGCTGGCCCATACAAGGCTAAGACAAGATGTTTCTTTTAGTTTTTTTTACTGTATTATTGGAATATAAGGTAGAATTGATTTTAAAAAAATCTTTTTTTTTTAGAAGTATCTATTTCTTTCTGTTATTTTCTCTATCAAAAAATAGAGATTTACCCCGTTCTTCATTTTTTTTCTGTTCTTCAACCCCCCCCCCCCTTTTCCATATAATCCACATATATCTGCAAGCGCATGTGTTTGTATAGAAATATCGATTGATGTGGAAAGGAAAATAAATATATGCTAAATCATAAATGTGTATCACACTGACTTTCACAACTAGAAATTTTCTTATCTAAATATTTATTTAAAAAAAACTATTGTCTTTCAAGACTATCAACTAGAAACAATTGACTGCCTTGCAATTAAGAAACGGATATATATATATATAGTCTGTAGCCTGTAGGCCTACATCGTTGCTCATTTCCTAACACAAAACAAGTGCCATATAGATAAGTCTCATCATTGAGTCCAGAGATAAAAGAGGAGTTCCAAAATATATAAAATGGACATTTACTTTGTTAGGTCAATCATGATGACTTCTCTATGTGTGTGTGTGATTGTGTGTGTGTGTGTGTTATGTAAAAAAAAAGTTGAGCTTTATGAAATAAAGTTTTAATTTTTTGTTTAAATTCAACAATTTTTTTATCAAATAAAATTAAAAAAAGCAACATCATAATATAGATTATAATAATAAAGAATACATATACTTATAATGTATACGTTTTATATACTTACTTTTAGACTTAGGCTCCTTCAATCCAAAAATAGGTCAAAGTATATTTAAAACTTTTTTATAACTTTTTGTTAAATGTAAGTTAGTGTTTTCATTGTACACTTTGTATTTCTGTTACTTGTCTTCTTCAACTAAAGATAAAATTCTGGCTATAGAATTAAAAACGTCATATAGATAGATAGAATTTTAAAAAAATACATGTAACCGATTATAAAAATAATCCAGTAAACATTACTAAGTATACACCGGTAGATCAGAAATCACAGTCACTGCTAGACACACTAACCCATATCACGCGCGCAGAGGTGTCCGCGGTGTGAGAGTGTTAGGGATTTCTGACCCAGTTTTTTTTCTACCCCCCCCCCCCCTTTTTTTTTTTTCACATTTGGCTCTATTTCTAATTGGTATTCGTAAAAAAAAAAGGGAGGGGGTTGACCAGTATTAGACGACAACACGTATCGATTGACTCAATTTTTGTCCTTAGTAGACCTTATTAATTACCCAATAGGCTCAAAAGCTAGATTGAACAAAAATGAAACATGCCATGCTTTACATACGTAGGCAATGTAGGCCTTTGTAGGCAATGTTTGGCCTACTAATCCCATGTCAAGGAAAATAATAATAAAAAAATAATACGATTAAAAAAAAACAAAAAAAACCAACATTTATATAAATAAAAAAAGGAGGAACGACCTGAATTTGAACTCATAGCTCAAGCCTGCTCAGGCTTCCCAAGCCAAAACGCAATCACTTTACTAGTGGAGACTGGAAAGTTTATGAACAAGGAAGATTGTAGAGTTATCTATTGTTTCTATAGTCTCGACCTATTTTTCAGGCTTGTGTTGACTAAGACTCTGACGACGATCTATAAAGGGGACTAATTCAGTTTACACAGCCACTTCAGTCAACTACAATTTCTTTCCCTTGTTCGAGATACCAAACAAAATAGTTTATTAAAAATAGTTGATTGGTTTATTTATTTTATTGATTCTTGAGTTGTCAGGTAAAAGAAATAATCGCGTATATAATAGGCCAACATCAAAAAGTTGAACAATTTCATTGCATATATAGTTTTTACAAGAATATCACAATTATACAAATGTGCAAGAATGTTTTCATCACATTAATTTTTCTGCAAATAGCTAAACTATTCTAATAGATCAAGTTAGTTCTTGGTATGGGGGGGGGGAGTTGTGACCTAAAGAAAATGTTGTAGCCCAATCATGTTATAAATGGAAAGTGTAACTGAAACGTAACATAGTTTCGTTCCTTCCGAATATCCAAGGCTCAATTACGCATTTTTTTACAGTTATTGTTACGATAATTAGTCATGAAAAATAATAATTTTAAAAGGAGTGGTCTCTTTCTTTACCTCACTCTCTTACGCGTATGTGTTTGAGAGTCAGAGAGAGGAGGAGAAAGAGAGAGAATTCTCCGTTTCCTCCTTCATGTTATGTAATATTGCCCCAACAATCATCAGATTTCATTTGATAGTTTGGAAAGAAACTGTGTAGACACGTGACTTAGCTCAGTTAAACTAGAACTCATTACGTGGAATAAAACCTTCCGTGAATACGTAGGCCCCTGAGCCGCCTATGTCTATAAATACGGATGAACTTAAAAGAATTCAATAGATCTACAAATACTGTATACGTCTTTCTGTTTCTCACGCTAATCCGTCCAAGTCAAAGAATTTAACAATGACTCCGTTATGTCCACCGTATCTGTCAATCCTAAAACAGAGCGTTAGTTGTTAACTTGCACAAGATCAGCTATGCTTTGAACGGAATCAGTTATATTTAGTATTTAAAAGTAAATACAGTGATAGTTTAAAACATTACCATTTAGAATTATGTGTAGTTACAAGTAAGAATAAGAGCTTCATAAGAAGAAATGTATTTAGGCCTACGTAAGTTCGTTTTGTTCAGGTGTAAGTGTGTATGTGTAAGTTGGTATTGTTTAGGTTTAGGTGTGTATATGTAACTAGACATTCCAGTGAATAAACATTTTTTTAACGGTACAGTTAACTATATAGATATGTGCGGTTTTTTTTTCCGACGATTTTTAGCGTTCCCGAAAGGGAACAAGCCGCTATTAGTTTTGTGTGGTCTATCGGTTAGTCGATTTGTCACGTTTAGATCCCAAAAGCTTGAGAAATTCTTGAAAATTCTATTTCATGATATTATAAACCTTGCGTCTGTTTTAGAGACTCTTCCACACTAACCATTTAGTATTTTAAAATTATTTTTTTTTCATTAGAATAAACCATTTTAATACTATTTAACTTATTAATATTAAAACAACAACAACAAAAGAGGAGACTATATTTCATAAAGGTGTGTGTATTATTATTTTGTATATTTGTATAACTTTATGCATACAGTTTTGTTATACTAAATAATATCAACTGATGTATTTTCTGTTTGTAGGCCTACGAACTACTAATAAGCCTAAATCTACAGAACACGTTTATATTTGTTTTGAAAAAACAAGAATGCAATGTATATGCACGAATCAATCTCATTTTAAAAACAAGATTTAATAGTCAAGGTTATTTATTACTAGATCTAGTATATTTACAAGGCTTATAGTAATTCCCTCCGTCCACGTCATTTCTCCCACTTCCCATTCTCGGATCAAGTTGAAACTTTGCACAATTATTCATTATCCCTAACAAAACACGAATCAATCAAACAAATAACCAATTAATTAGTTCATAAGTGGTAATTATCCGTTCCTTTGGACACAACAGCTGCTTGGATAGGGGGGAACTGATGTATGGGCGACATCGTTCCGACCATAGCTAATGCTCCATAGTCGCTTCACGAATGAAAGAGGCCGTTAAAATTATAGTAGTAATTAATTAATTTTTGTTGATGTAGAAAAAGGGAAATACTTCTTACGGTATTGAGATATGTGTTTAAAAGTGCAGTTCTTTCCATTTATACGTTTTTTAAAGAGTATTTTGTTTATTTGGGTATTCGGAAAATATTAAAACCAGGTTTCTTACCATGTATTGCTTTCAAACAGATGACCCATTGGTGAACCTTTCACGGGCTTCTCTGAGTTTATGTGAAAGAACAAACCGTAGACATATATATTATATCTAGACTGGAAACAATATAAATATTCCGTCGCGATTGATTTTTTCACAACATATATATATTTTTTCATATTCGTACCTTTTTCAAGCTCTAAGGGAAGTCGCCGCAATCAATCTTTTCTATTTTAGAAAAGTAATGATCTTTAGTTTTCAAAGTTTAGAAATAATGCAAAATCATTTATCGGATTTTCTTTAGAATTGGCTATTAATCACAGAACTATATATTCACGCTAATATATGAAGCAAAGCCATGTCCTGTTAGTTTCCATTGAGATAATGTTTCAAAAATCCTAGATTGAAATAATTCATGTCTGTTGATTTTAATCATCTTATGTACGCTTGAATAGATTGATTACCTAGATCTAAAATCTAAAAGTTAAATAACTAATTTACAAAATAAAGCCTTGTTTCAACTTTAAAAAAAAATTTCACGACATTTTTTGTAGTTTTAAAAGATCTCCATGTCCAGTCTAGATACAATATATATAAGCCTATATTTGTACTATTGTTACTGAATTTTTTTGCGCTAAAAGATAACGATAACCCCCAAATTCTGATACCTTTTTTTAATGACGACATGGGCATATAGAAAATTTAGGCCTAGCGTAGGGATAGGCTTGTGAGTGATAGGTCGACATCTATGTCTTGGTATCATAAATGTAGTATAATCTACATATATAGATCTACATTTATTTCAATAATCCTAAATACAATTTTATGTAGGATCTAGATCTAGTATAAGCATTTTTAGAAAATAGCAATAGGAAGGCCAACTTTTCTAAGCGGAATGATGAAAGCCTTTGAATTGATCATACAATGGAAAATGGGACGTTTAAATGAAGAGTAAGAGAGAGAGAGAGAGAGAGAGAACGAGAGAGATAGAGGGAGAGAGAGAAGTCGCGTATCAATTTGAATCATTCTCGGGTTAGGAGACCATTGAGTCCCTGAGATTGGAGCAAAAGGTTTAGATAACAGTGAGCAAATAGATGCTATATTACTAGATTTTTCCAAAGCTTTTGATAAAGTTCACCACCATAGTTTGCTTAAAAAATTAAAATATTTTGGCATTGATGGTCCATTGCATCAGTGGATTAAAGATTTTCTGATAGAGAGAGAACAAACACCGATAACAGTAAACTCAGGTGTACCTCAAGGAACAGTCTTAGGTCCACTACTATTTTTAATTTGCATAATCGATTTACCAAATTGCATTAGTTCAGGAACAAAAGTCAGATTATTCGCAGACGATTGCATAATATATAGAACAATAAAAACAACACAAGATACAGAAATTTTACAAAGAGAATTAGATGAATTACAGAAATGGGAATCAAATTGGAGCATGCCTCTCCACCCAGAAAAATGGCAGTTATTAAGAGTAACAAAAAAACTAAAACAAATTAATTCCACTTATCTTTTTCATGGCAAACCAGTAACACAAACTAAAAACGCAAAATACCTAGGTGTTTTAATAAATGAAAAACTGTCATTGAATCCCCATATTAATGAAACTATCAAAAAATCAAACAAACAAAGCATTAGGGTTTATTTTAAAAGAAATTTCTATAAATCAAATAAGAACATAAAACTAAAATGTTATTTAACGTTGGTTATGCCAATAATAGAATATGCATCCTCTGTTTGGGACCCGTCAACTCAAGAAAACATTAAGAAACTGGAACAGACACAAAATAGAGCAGTGAAATTCATAACAAACGAATATTCACATTTGACTAGAGTAACACCTTTAGTAAAATCACTAAATTTAGAAAGCCTTCAGGACAGAAGACGCAAAAGTAAAGTAGCAATTATACATAAAACACTGAACCATAATCTTCAAATACAAAATCAAAATCTAATAAAATACTCAGAAAGACACAAAGATTAAGGCACATCTCTCGCCCCATATGCTAAGACAAATTTGTATAAATACTCCTTCTTCCCTAGTGCTATTAGAGCATGGAATGGGTTGTCTGAGCTAACCAGGAAAACCAGTGACGTGACAGAATTTAATGCATGACTGGATGCATGACGCGTAGGACGTAATCATCTTCTTTTTTGAAGTAACGTCTGTATTATACAAGATAAGATAAGGCAGTGTCGAGGTGTAGTGTCTTCTCCTTTTGCTTTGACTGGATCTATCTGTGGGCAGCAGTGATGATGACGTCATACTTAAAAAAAAAGAAAGTTTGTTACTCTCAAGTTACGTAATAAAATACATTGTTACAGAAGTTGCTTTAATCCAATGAAACTGTGGTCAACATTTTTTTTTTAATCTATTCGGCCTATCTATGTTATGTTGTGTTTTATATTGAAATGTTTTTTTTAATTTTTATTTTAGATCAACGTTTACTTTCACCTACCCTTTAGTTTGATTTACCGCCGGGGCACCTCATATAATCTGTCTTCCTCAAATCTTCTATCTCTTTTGCTTTAAGTAGAATCTCTTCCAGTAACAGGCTTGTGATCCCCTTGTCCACTCTTTGCTGTTGTCTTACCATCGCTTTCTTTGCCTCTTCTTCTTTTTCCTGGTACTGTTCCCTAAAGGAAGATTCTTGCGAGCCCTGAGAACCTAGTGCTATGATCATAAAGTTTTAGTTTGCGTTCTTTTGGCAGTGTTCATAAGGTCATCGTTCATCGTGGGGCATAATAGCTATTGTGATCCTTATCCGAATCTCCTCATTTGTGATGTGGACTTGGTAGGTGATGCCTAGGATTCTTCTATCTATAGCATCTCAATTCCATTGCTAAGATCCTTTTCTCTAGTTCTGCTGTCAGAGTCCAAGATTTGTTAATAGGCCTATACAAGAATGTGGCCATGATCAAGGAGCGCATCAGTCTGATTTTTAGGTTCGAGGCTATGCCTTCTTCTTTCCCAATAGTCTGAGCTTTTTAAGTGCCAGTAGTTCAGGTTTGGTTCCTACGTCTGAAAGGATAGCCCCAAAGGTATTTAAAACTATGGGCACTTGCCAGTTTTTCACATCCAATAATGATGTTCATTTAAAGGGCTCTTCAGCTATTGGTCATAATGTTGTTTTTTTTTTTTTTTTTTTTTTATTTCTTTGCCATAGGCTGCCGAAGTCTGGGCATCACCAATGTCAGATGTTCTTCTGACCCTTCCAGACCATCTTTGTCATCCGCAAAGCGAAAGCTAGTAATTCTTCTTCCGCCTATTTCTTACAATACCTTCGCAACCTTCAAGAGCATTACCACAATCCTTGCAAGGAAGATAAAGAGTAAGTGAAAGTAGGCAGTCTTGTCTCACTCAGGGACTTTTAGTAACTCCTGAAGTTTCAGAGTTATACAACTGTGAACAGATCAACAGCTTTACTAAATCATGGCAATGTAAAATTCATTTACATCATAAATCCTACAACAGAAATAATAACATTTTTTTTGTTACCATCGCACATATTTTTTTTTTTTACCATCGCGATTTTTTCCCTTGAAATTTCTCAAGTGACTAAAGATCCAATCCTTACAATTGCACGGTCACAAGTTAGTAATTTAAAATCCCCAGACGCTGCAGAATTTTCAGCTTGTTTTTTTCTTCTAATCTGTTCACTATCTACGTACGATCGAGGACCAGTGGCGTAGCTAGGGATTTGCCTTTATTTTGGGGGCCCGGGGGGGACTTTACCTCTTTAGGGGCCCCTGCATTTTGACATTCGATAATGGCGTAATATTTAATGTAAAAAACAACAATACGCTAACTCATTTGGGGGCCCTCTCAGGTGGTGGCCCGGAGGGATTTTCAAATTCTCCCCCTCCATAGTTACGTCACTGTCGAGGACCCTTCTTTTACACTTGCCATCTATGAGAGTCTTTCCTGTGATTTTCCCCAATGGTTCGTAGATCCACATCTATCAGTACAAAAAATATAAAGCCGCTCTTGCCATCCCTTAGACTTCCATAGAAAACATAGTATGGCTATAAAAAAGATTAAAAGAAAGAGATATTAACAGACTGACCTCCATCGAGCGGTTTTCATTTATCGAGTCATGCTTTTCCTCGTCATAATTAATATTACTTTTAATAATTAAAAAAAAATAGAATTAAAAAATGCCTATGGTTACCGGGTAAAGAAAATTGTTTTTTTTTTAATGTTTTTTTTTAGAGTAACAGAAAATATTTACCATAAAAACTAAGTTGAAAAAGGTGTAAATAAATAAATTACTAAAATAAAATGTGTGTACAGATGAAGTCTGACGTCATCTTGACGACGCTATTGTGATCAAAGACCTGTCCCAGTTTTGTTTGTCACTAATGGCGGAGCTGTAGTGCGTGCACTGAGCAAGAGTGAACAACTTGTCACAAGTGATATGCATGAGTGGCTTTTATTTTTATTCAGCTCTACATCTATATTTCGCCCTTTGAAACTAGTGTATCACAATAAATTCCCGAGTAAGTTTACACTGCAAGAAAAGGTTTTCAATATAAAAAGTACAGTATAAGATCTAGATTTGCATGCACATAGGGGTTGGAGAGTAGGCCTACTTAACAAGAAATTAACATTATCAACGATTTATAGATTTATATGTTATATATAGATAGATATCGAAGCTGGACGTTTTTGTGCAGCCGTTTTGACTGTGAAAACAAATGATTGGCGATTTTCACAATATCTTCTTATAAACTACAGACGTTGCTTCATGCTGCCGATAAAATAAACAAAATTCGAGTTACAAACTGAAGAGCTTAGAACATTTGATTCTGCAGCGCTAAAAAAAGGATTAAACAAATAGGTCTAACATAGAATTTCAAAAACACCATAACAGTTTCTTTATTCTGTACACGAGATCTTAGAGATTATAGGCCTCACTTAGAGATTACAGATCTCACTTAGAGATTACAGACATCACTTAGAGATTACAGACCTCACTTAGAGATTACAGGCCATACTTAGAGATTACAGACCTCACTTAGAGATTACAGACCTCACTTTAAAAAAAAAATTAGTTTCATGTGTTAATTTTGTTATGTATGTTAATCAATGACTTAAACTCTACTAAGTCGTTGTTTTTCCTGACTGATTCAGGCAACCCGTTCCATTCTCTAATGGCAATAGGGAACAAAAACACTTGTACGAAATTTGTCCTAGCATATGAAATTAAAAAAAATGTCTTTATCTTTGTGTCTTTCTGAGATAGGCCTACACTAGAAAGCTATAATAATTTTTTTTCCGCCATAAAAAGATTTCTTAACATGAAAAACATTTAAAATACTTTAACTCTTTCTCTCCGTAATTATTCTCCTCGTTCCAATAGTATTATTCATTTTGCTCATTTGTAGTTCAGTGACTTCACTATCCTGTTATAATTAAACTTCAATAACGTTTTTGTTTGTCATCAGAAAATGTTATGTTTGGTATCGAATTATAGGAGAATACATTCTCTTTTTAGACAACACAAATTAAAGTTTATAAATCTAAAAATCAATTTAATTTCATGCGATGAAATCAACGTTGGCATCGTCAATTAGAAGATTTAGACTTAGACTTAGGTCCTCCAGCGCCGTTCGGCGCATTGGGCGGCAAGCTGTCTCCATAAAGATCTGTCACTGGCAATGTCTGAAGCCTCCTCCCACCTGGTGTCCACTGTTCTGAGGTCCTCCATGAAGGTGTGTCGCCAAGTAATACGAGGACGTCCCTGTTTGCGCTTTCCTTGTTTTGGCTTCCATGTTATCGCAACTCTTGGTGTGCGTAATTCATTTTGACGTAGAACATGTCCCGCAAACCTCATGCGACGCTCAGTCACAACCTCATCAAGTGTTCGACTCCCAGTTCGGCATAGGATTTCCTTGTTTGAGACCCGATCTGTGTAACTGACTCCCAAAATCTGTCTCAGCCATCTCTGTTGAGCCACATTTAGTCTTTTCTCAATTTTGACAGATGACTTCCACGTCTCATGCATATGTAGCAGTTGGAATGACGATTGTGCTGAGAAGGTGTATTTTTGTCTCGAGTCCAATGGCTTGGCTAGTCCAAAAAGGCTGCAGCCTTTGGAAAATGCTCCCTGCCATTCCTATTTGTCACTCTACATCATGGTAAGCATCTCCATCATTTGTTATGATGCTGGCAAGGTACGTGAACTTTGTCCAGCTCTTCAAGCTTTGACTCGCCAAGTCTGACGGAAACCCCTTTGCCTTATATCAAACTCGCATAATTTTAGTCTTATCCAAGTTTATGCGGAGGCCAATTTTGGGTGCCTCTCTGTCTAGGCTCTCCGTCATTTCTTGAATGCATTTATTTGTAGCCCCGAGTAGTGCAACATCATCAGCAAAGTCCAAGTCCGTCAATCGGAGCTGTTCATGCCATGGAATACCAAAGGCAGTCTGGTTGATTGCTCTCCTCAATATGTAGTCGATGGCTAGGAGGAAAAGGAAGGGAGATAAGATGCACCCCTGTCTCACACCTGTCTCGATTGTAAAAAAACTCTGTTGTTCCCTCTTCTATTTTAATGCAGCAACTAGATTGACTGTAAAGGTGTCGTAGGATCTGGACGAATTTTTCTGGGATACCGTATTCTCTAACTATTTTCCATAGTAATTCTCGGTGGACACTATCAAACGCTTTTTTGAAGTCCACGAAACTGATCGTTAGCCGTTGTTGGTACTCAAGACTTTGTTCTATGATATTTCGTAGAAGGAAAATCTGCTCTGCACATGATCTGACTCTTCGGAAATCTGCTTGTTCTTCTCTGAGCCTTTCATCTACAGACTGTTGAAGCCGTCTCAACAAAACAGTGCTGAAAACTTTGCCCGGGACAGAGAGGAGAGTAATGCCCCTCCAGTTGTTGCAGTCTGCCAAGTTGCCCTTTTTTGGAAGCTTTACAATCACTCCCTTTTGCCAGTCCTCTGGGACTTTTGAAGTTCGCCAACAGAAATTTAAGAGATCAGTCATTCTGTTAACAATGCACTGTCCCCCATATTTTAGCCTTTCTGCTGATATCATGTCTAGCCCTGATGCTTTGTTATTCTTTAACACTGCAATGGCCATGGTGACCTCCTCTGCAGTTATTGGGTCTGTCTTGACCTTGAGATCATTGTCTGGAAAGGGGTCCTTGAATATGTAAGTTAGGTCTGGCGACAGTTGGTTAAGGGTCTCTTTAAAGTGCTCTACCCATCTTGCATTCTGTTCTTCTTTCGTTAACAAAGTTTTGCCTTGCTTGTCTTTTATCGGTGCCCCATGTCCACTCTTTGCTCCAGTGAGATCTCGGACAATACGATGGAGGGTTTTTGTCATTTCTGCTTGCAGCTGCTTGTGCCTCTTGTCCCTTCTGCTCAATCCAGTCCCGTTTATCTCGCCGACAACTTCTCTTTACTTTCAGATCTGCTTCCCTATAGGCTTCTTCCTGTGTTTCATTTTTCTGATCTCGTCTACGTTTGGCCTCTTTCCTCTCATCTATCAATTTCCATGTTCTGTCTTGTATCCACCGTTCCTTGTATGAACCTCGCCTCCTTCCGTTAACTTCTTCCGCGCACCCAATAGTGGTATCTTTGAAGTTGGCCCACTCTTTTTCAAGGGTCAATATATCTGCAAGAGCCTCAAACCGGTTCGTTAGTTTCAATTGGAACTGTGCTGCAGTATCGCCGTCTTTAAGCTTCTCTACATTAAATGGGCGGGGTCGTGTGGCTCGTTTTGGTTGGCGTTTCAATCGGAGCTTACATTTGCCACTGACAAGGTAGTGGTCTGAGCCGATATCCGCTCCTCTGCGGGTCCGCACGTCTAACAGAGATGACCTCCATCGTTTGGAGATGCAAATGTAATCTATCTCGTTGAAGGTTTCTCCATTTGGTGATCGCCATGTTTTTTTGTGTATTTGTTTGTGCTTAAAATATTTGTTTCCAATTGAAAGGCTGTTGGATGCACAGAGAGAAATCAAGCGCTCGCCATTATCACTGTTGTTTTCTGCAGAGCCATATGGTCCCATTACATATTTAAAGCCAGTTCGGTTGGGATTGATTTTGGCGTTAAAGTCTCCCATCATTAGAATTAGGTCGTGAGTATGTGTTTCATCAAGAGTGGTTTGTAGTTGGTTATAGAAATTATCTTTGATGGTATCTTCTGCATCCTCTGTAGGGGCATATGCTTGGATGGTAGTGACTTTGATTTGCTTTGTTTGGAGTCGAGCTGTAATGATGCGGTCACTGACCGGCTTCCAAGCAATTAGCGCTGAAGCTGCTATTTTAGACATGATGATTCCTACACCACCAATGTGCTCATTATCATGTCCTGAATATATTATTGTCTTGCCATCATTGATTATTTGTCCACTTGATGTCCACCGCATCTCGCAGATCCCAAGGATGTCAAACTCTCTTAAAAGTTGGGCCAGTTTACCGCATTGATTCAGGGTTCTTACATTCCACGTGCCTATAAGAGTCGGTTTCCTTGCGTTGAAAGGCTTGCCATGTATCGGGTATTGGACTTCCAGTTGGCTTTGATCCAACACCGTCATCAGGGTTTGGCCGCCCTCGCCGCATGTATAGTTTTCATTATGTGTCGAGTTTGCCGTTTCTGTAGCAATAGTGGTTTTACAGGGTGGGGTCGCTAGCCCCACGCCAAACCCTCCTCCTTTCTCACCCGGGCTTGGGACCGGCAAATGTTAAAAAAAAAAAAAACAAAGCTTAAACTAAGTGTAATTGTATTAATTAGTTTGGATCAGTCATTAAAGTTGTACTAGATCTAGACCAACAACAATACAGCTGTGCGATTAGAAATATTTTTACCAATTGTTTTTGT
This sequence comes from Biomphalaria pfeifferi, assembly GCA_030265305.1. Taxonomy (NCBI): domain Eukaryota; kingdom Metazoa; phylum Mollusca; class Gastropoda; family Planorbidae; genus Biomphalaria; species Biomphalaria pfeifferi. The sequence continues at coordinate 161,584 of JASAOG010000241.1, forward strand.
TTAACGCTATAACATGCTTTTAGCTTTCTCACTACGTTATGGTCCTATCACTTAATTGCCTAGACCAGTTGGAAAAGGGGTAGGTGATCACTTTTAAATGCAAACTAATTGATACAACTACGCTTAGTATAACCTTTGATATTAAAAAAAGTATTTTGTATATTTTTCTTGTTGATATGAAGTGAAAACTGAATAAAAATCGTTTTTGGTAAATTTAACCACTGCGAAAATAGTTTAGTTGTTCTAGGCGCTAGATAACCGGCTAAATTGTATTTTTTTCGCCCACTGTGAGAGAATTTTTGATAGCTTAGTGAGAGTTTCAGTGCTTTTACGCTTATAATCTATCTTCTATATAATTCTTTTCTTCTCTCAAGAGTTTGGACGAGAAGCAAGAAGTAAAGGAAAGATCACTCTCTTAATCCCACGAAAAAAACAAGAGGGGGGGGGGGGGATAACACGTTTTCTCAGCTCGCTACGGATGTCAAACCCTGCACACTCCCATCCCCCTTCGTCCTGCGGGACGTTTGGACTAGGAAGTAAATTATCGTCGATTCTGAAGGAACATCCGAAACATGTAAAACATTTTACAAGCAAACATTTTATAAACACTACATAGCAGCGCCGGACATAACCATTGTGACCAAGAAGTCATGGAAAGAGAACAGGTAATCTACTATGTATATTTACAGGTCACTAAATAGCAGGGCCGGACTTAACCATTGTGGGACCCTTTGCGAAACGGATTTCGCGGGGCCAAGTTTGTGTAGGGAAGCGGATAATAAGTGAATTTTAAGAGTTTGTATTAGAATTTGTATTTGTATTGCATTTTATTCATTCTTTACTGCGTACAGAATGCCCTTACGAGCCTTGCGTGTAGCAAAGTCATACAGTATATCATAATAATTCTGTTTCCTACATAGATCACGCTCAATAGCAAGAATTACCAAATGTTTCAATCTGTCTTTGACAATTGTTGACTGCGAGTAATTCTTCATTAGTTTGAGGAGCGAGAAGCTTCTTTCACCAAATTACACAATTACGGCTGATGCATAATGCCGTGCATAAAATTGGCGTTTTCCACATGGAATGACACCCCATAATGACAATTTTTGTGTATATATTTTCGTAGATTTTAAGGACTTTTTTTGTATATTTTGCAATTTCGGGAGATTTCCAGGAGCTCCTGGTAAATTGTCAGAAGGGCGCGTGTAATCTGTTTTAAGTTATAAAATGGTTTAATTTAATACTTTATACAACTTGAATTATAGCGGGTCCCATGAAAGTGCGGGGCCCACTGCAGTCGCATAGGTTGCAGTGGCCTAAGGCCGGCCCTGCAAAATAGCGGCGTATGCTACGCCGCCGGTCGACTAGAATAGATTACTACATTTCTGTGTCTATACATAAATCCTAAGGGGTTGAAATAAAGAACTAGACCTAAAGCCAAAAGTTTACATTTTTAATAGACTTAAGAAAAGCTGCCATTTAACTCAGTATTAATTCAACTATAGCTGTACCGGCATTGGGTGAAATGTACTTTACTTAGTGAAACTTTAAGATCCACGGTATAAGGGTTTCGTTTTTAATTGATAATAATAATAATTTAAGTTACAGAGCGCTGTTAACAAACAAAAATGTAGGCTCAAGACGATATGATGACATTACAAACATAAACACGAGTGCTAAAATGACAAATTAATCTAAAAAGTTTTGAACAGATAGGTCTTAATGTTCTTCTCGAATGTAGTGTAGCATGTTGTCTGAGATCAATGGGGAGAAGTTCCAAACCTTTGGTCCGTGCAGTGAAAAAGCCCGCAAACCGTAACTATTGCGGAAGAAACGTGGAGTCCATAAAGCGCAGTGTTCTCTGAGGGACATATGCTATTGAGTGATCAGTTCAATAAGCTACAAGGGCATTTCTTTATTATAGATGCACTGATGACAAAGTGTGGCCACCTTTTATTCGATTCTTGCGTTCGCAGGAAGCCAATGGAGTGTGTGCAAGAGAGTAGTGGTAGAATCTCGTCTTGTTTTTCTTAGGACTAATCGAGCTATTCAAGCAGCGTTGTTCTGAATTGGCTGCAGTTTGACGATTTTGTCTTCAAGTAAACCTGGTAGCACAGCGTTGCAGTAGTCAAGGCGGGAGCGTATGAATGCCACAGATAGCTTTTTTTCTGTTGCCAACTATGGTCGGATCTGGCCTAATCTGCGCAGCTGCAGACCCTTGCAGAGCTGACGTATGTGTGGGTCGAAAGATAGTGTTGTCATAGTGAAAAAAAAAGATATGAAGAGGCCATGAATAGATATATAGGGAGATTGAAAGGCTCTTCAGTTGGCTACCATATAGTTTCAAGGCTCTTTTAAGCCCAGCCTCCATAACCACCATGCCGTCCTGATGAGAGCCATCTTTGGATGAGGAGAGGGCTCAGGGCAGGTGATAATTCCCCACGGTTGTGATTTCTTTAGCTTTTATTGGACAGTGGATGCTACGGAGTTTTCTCATTTCTATCCTTTGGAGAACGCCCTTTTTTTTTCGGGGGTGGAGGGATGGACAATATCAATCTCGATGTAGGACTCGATGTGACCAAATGAATTAACAGAAAACGTGCCATGTGAAGACTTGTTGACATATAAATTTAAAAAAAAAAGATACTACTGAAGAGATCAGGTATTATTTTTGCATGTCTAATATTATCATTAATTTAAGGCCTAGTAAATTTACCTAGTAATAATTTGTTGGAACTTTTTGGCGAACGAAAAACAATTTACCTAGGTTCTCTCCCTTTAACCAAGTTTCATGAGCTCTATAAATAGGTTCAGAGACACTGATTTATGCTAACACATTAAAAGCAAGGAAGAAAAACCACAAAGCTTTAAACTTTAAGAGCAAAATTAAACAGAACAAAAATAACAATGTAACAAAAAACAAATAGTTGCTTTATTGATCTGAATGGCACAACCCAAAAAACAAGAACAGACTACCAAGTATCACACAAATAATAATCAGATCAATGTCATTGAACTAGAGTTATACATTGCATTTCAAATTGTTATAAGCTATTGCAAAAATAAGCATTACATAAAAAAAATTGATTGCATACTGACAATATCATATTGAACTAGAGGTATCCATTCCATGTTTCTCCTCAATCTTGAGACTAAGACCTTTGTATAAATTTCATCTTACATTGCTATAAAGTATTCGAAATGTTCATTATTGATTACAATATATTTAATAAATAATGAATCTTGTAATGAATGAATGTACAGCCTTTACACTTCCAAATGTAATAATTTTGCACTTACACACACGATTTCATACAGATGTTTTATGTTCTTTAAAAAAAGTATTCAATGAAAAAAAAAAAATGTATATGTGGAAATGTTATGACAATTAGAAAGAAAGATAAAAAATTTTGTTTATCTTGTCAGGATATAACTTACTAGTAATGAAAAACATCAAATAAGAAAGAAATTTTAATGGGAAAATTATTTATGGGCTTGGTAGAAAAAGAAATCTGTATAATTGTGATCTATTTTTTTTGTTTTTTTTTCTTTACAAAGATCTCTCTGTTATCCCACAGAACAGTCACATTCTAAAAAATGATAAGATGATTTTTTTTTTTCACATTATATGTAAGGGAAAGAACCACTAATTACTGCCATTTATCTGAAAATGACAAGGTTTAGTTCCCTTCCTGCAAAATAAAACAAAATTAATTAGTTAATACTAATTGATTAACTAATTGGTAAATTTTTTTTATTGATCTGTGTATTGTCATCGCCTAAATAATTCAGCAAAATTTCACTTTGATCCCAGAATGGGAAGTGGGAGAAAAAAACTTGTCAAAACATACCGGTAATAAGGGGATTAATTCAATATACATCAACATCTCGCATAAAGTAGGATTTATTCACCTTATTTCAATATCAAGCAAAATAAATAATCACCAATAATTAATTAACTTTTTTTTTTATTGATTCGTGTCTTGTCAGGTACAATGAATAATTGTGCAAAGTTTTAACTTGATCAGAGAAATGGGAGAAAAAACATGTTCAAACATTTTACCAGACAGACAGACAGAGTGAGTTGATATAAACTTTGTAAAAAAAAAAAAGACATTGTTATAAACTATCATTAGTATATGTATAATTAGCAAATATCAATAGAACTCTAAAATAAACTGTTTTATTTCGTAACCCAGTGATCTTAGCATACAGTAACATCAAAAGTAGAAGTAAAAAATATTTACTTTTGTTCTAAGGCTGAGACTACTATCCTCTCATTCAGCTCAATATGAAAGCATTAATATGTAAAATACTGCACTCTCTCATTTTTCAAGCTTCAGATTAAAGGACAATGTCACTTTCTAGTTATTCTTAGGTAAGCCAAGTCTGACATAATTAAGAAACTAGTTAGTCATAGATAGCTTGGCTGTCCAGCAGAACATGGTGGGTTGATAACTTAACTTAGTCTTAAGTACATCAAACTTGTTAAACGGGGGGGTGTTACGTGCGCATCTTAGTGTAAATGTGAAACGGTGCGATTGCGTGTTGAAAGGGGAAGAAAAAACAAAATGGAGGAATATGAACAAGAAAGTGTTTTTCAGTGTTAATAAAAATTAAAGTATTTATAAACCGTGCTTTGTTGTTTTCATGTCTAAAGAGTCTCATCAAATATGAAGACATAACAAGTGGCCCCACTTAAGAAATTAAGATTTACACTCACAAAATGATTATTTATAATGCGTCAGCTCTATTTCAACATCTTCTCAGTACACCCAGAGAAGATCAATGGACAATAGATTTGTTATGCTGGTTACACACTACCACTGTAAACTGCTAGCAATAGAAAATGAAAGAACACTAAGCACCAAATATAATTTAGGTCTTGTAGGAACACTATTCCATTTACTTTACACACAGACATATATATATATGTGTGTGTGTGTATACAGTTTACAATCTATATAAGCAAAGTGTGGCTTGCAATAATACATACCAAGCACATTGCTTTATTAAGGTGTATTATTATCACTGAAAACTGTCTCTTTCCTTACAATAGTATTGCATTACAAGTTCTCACCATTTCAAGTGCATTTGTGTTCCAATTAAAGGATTCATTTTGGCGTTTACATTCACACACACGTGTCCAAATTAAGTCCAAGTCATCTTGGTCACGAGTCCCATAAACATCTAAACTTTGAATTCACAACATAAACAAATGCCACGCATCTCTTGCAGGTCTTGATGCCACACCTGTAGCTGACTACTTTACCACTGGAGTCTGTACCATGGCAGTACTTCAGGCCACAAGGGTACCAACCAATGCAAGTCCGCAGTTCACATGTGCATGGCTTTGAGACAATTGGCAACTCCCTACACCTTGGGAATTTATAAGGAGGCAATTCAGAAGTTGCACTAATCAAAGAAACATAGTCTTTAGCCAGAGCTGAAAAATTAAGAAAAAAGCAAAACAAAATATTTTAAAGCAATGATACACAATAAAAAATCTTACATTGGTTGGGAAATGATAAAGAAATAGGTTGACTTATAAGCATAAGCTCAATATAGGACCATTAATTTATTACCACCAGACAATTACCTATGAAAGAATGTACATAAACAATGTTATGGTTTAATAGTCAGGTGACCCTGATATTACGGCAGTCTGACTTTCAATTAAATGAACAACCTATTGTTAGATCTTAAATAGGTGGTGGGTGAAACACCACTCATGTGTCACAAGATGTATCCTGATAACTATAGAGAAACAGTTTGTTACAGCTACAGACAAACCAACCAACCCCAAAACTTCTCACATTATCCAACATTGCGCAATAAATATCAGTGAACCATTCATTACTTGTTAGTAATTAAATTGTTGCAAATGTTTTAAGCCTGCAAATAAAATCTGTCTGAGCTATTTACTCTATATTATTAATTAGGATTTGTTTTAGTGCATCCAGTCTGTGCTAGGTATTTTTATAGTGGAATATAGATTGAGCAGAGGAAAGAAGCTGCCAGCCTCTGAAAGAGACAGTTGGAGAGCTATCACAAAAGCCATATGACATTTGAGTCCTAAAGAAAAGCCCTTATTGAAGACAGGCGCAGAAGACAAAAAGGAAACTTAAATAGACTGCCTGTACACAACAGCTTTGTCTGCATCAGATGTGGAAAAATATGCAGGTCGCAACTGGGTGTGCATAGACATGTGAAACACTGCACACATACTTAATCTTTGGAATGAAGACTTTGCCACTATTATGTATTATTACTCCCTTTTTATATTCCCTTGGCCTACTCTTACACTGCAACATTGATGAAGATGAGATGACAGTGGAACACCAAGAGATGATCAGGCTAATGATATATCTCCATTTTTCTTTGATTTGACTTGGTTGAAAGCTACACTTATCAGTTGCCAACAGCTCCTTAAATTAATCTGTCAACACTACCTGGTTACAAAGCCAGATTTATCCGCTTCTATTCTTTCTGGATGTGTGTGTCATTGTCTCAGCTGACTTATCTGACCCAGTTGTCTATGATCCCAACCAGGGAGAGACTTCATAGCTAGCAATAAAACATCAGCAATTCAGGCATCAACCACCCAAAGTAACATTCCAGTTTTTTTCACATATAGAAGTCTGGAGCTACTGTAATGGATCCCACTTGCTCAATTGCAGGTGAGAACTTCCTAGATCAGGAGCATAATTATTCTCTTCTCAGCAGAGGAAATCTTAATCAAAGTGTGGCAACTGGATAATCAACAGGCTAATGCAGAAATAACATTGCATTATCACAGGTTTAAAAATATGCAGGTCACAACTGGATTTGCGTAGTCATGTGAAACACTGCACTCATCCAGAATCAAAGATATTGCCATTATCATTATCTCTATATTTAATGAATTACTTAAATAAATATTTAAGTTTTAAAACAACCTAGTTGTTAATATAGTGTTATTGGCAGTATGTTTGACCCCTTATTTTGGTGGGACATATCTAATACATTAAAAACCTCTAGTAAAAAACAAAGCCAACCAATAAACACATTTGGATGTCATGCAACTCACATTTTGAAATAGTTTTGAGATCCACTTCCTGTGTATAAGAGCTGTCCTTGGCCTCACTGCAGATGTTGAAGGTGTATGGAGTTATAAGGTCAGCTTTCTCAATGTTGACTGTGAGGTCAAGAGTGTAGGTCACCATCTCTTTCTCTTCCTCGGGTGTTCGAACTGCAGTTGGGTTTTTCTGAAACATAAAAGACACAGTCTTACAATGTAGCATAAACTTAGACTGATTTTAGAATAGTAAAAGAATAACAAAGAACAAAAGATAAAAAAAATGTTGTGTTTCTCAAGAGTCTTAGAATACAATTATCATTATTTTACAGTAAAGAAACAAAAAAACAGCCTAATGGGACTCAATGGGGCAACAGACTTTGTGAAAATGATGGAAAACGAAGTTAAAAAGATGTAGAAATTACAGTATTATACTTGTATGTAATGGTTGCTTGATTTCTTCTTATTCATTCTCATTTTTATTGTTGGAGCGTTCAGATGACTAGACCAATATATGAGATGAACTGCGCAGTGGTTTCCAAAAGCTCTCCATATAGTTTTCTTTCTTTTGATGTGTTTTGGGGCCAGTGTCTTGTAGGGGCCTCTTATAAAAAGAGAGCAGTTTTGGAGGACATGGTCAGCATTCTCTGGGGACACTCCACATGGGCAGATTTCACTGTTTCCAATTCTGGTCCTGAGTCGAAAGATTAGACGTTGATCTTGTCGGGATAGCTTATAATAGGCATCATCTTTCTTGTGATTTGGATAAGAGCTTGTCCATTTCTCATTTATTTTATTTACTATTAGTTTCTTCATTTCTTCTGGATAGAGTGCAGAGTTTAACTGTGAGTTTTGTTCTCCCACTCTTGGCAAGTGTGTCAGCCTTCTCATTTCCTTCTAGTTGTATATGAGCTGGTATCCACTGACTAACAGTTTTTTTGCTGTTGTTGAGCTTTGTAAGTGCTGTCCTGAGTCGTTTAATATAAGAGGAATCAGAGTTTTCCAAGGTTTGTAAGGTTGTTTTTGCATCTGTGTGGGATACTTGGATGATTTGCTAGCATAGTAGCAGCTAGTTCTGGTGCTTCCCTTTCTGCTCTTTGGCTATCAGAGAGCTCTCCAGTTGCAATGGATTTTTCTAGTTTTTCTCCATCAGGCCATTTGATGAGTGTTCTAGCTCCTCCATTTGTGGTGGCTTTATGGGATGAACCACCCGTGTAAACTCTGATTGCTAGGATAATGAGTTTATAGAAAACAGTTCACTATTTCCTTGAGTTCTGTCAGAATGTAGTCCTTTCAATATGGTCTCTTATAGTAGGAAGAGAGCTTTCGTCCCAGGGTGGAGATTCATTATGATGTATCGTGGATTCCAGAGTTATTTTTTCAAGTTGGTGTTTCTTTTTTAGGTTTAGAAATTCCTGTAAGAAATTGGTCCTTTTGAGACGTTTTTTTGTGCCAGTTTTGTGGATCTTTGTTTTGAGTGGGTGTCTCTTCAAGGTTTCCAATTTAGTGAATTGGGAAAGGATTTTTACTTCTCTTCTTCATCTAGAGAGATCAGGGCAGTGGTTTCCTCCATAGCTCGTATGGGTGTTGTTTTGATTGCTCCTGTCATTATCCTTAGACCAATGCTTTGAACCATGTCTATTTTCCTTAAGTTGGTTTAAGCTGCTGAGCCCCATGCTGTGGCACCATATTCTAGAACAGGTCTTACGTAACTGGTAAAGGTTGTTTTTTTTTCAGGATGTTGTGATTAGCTCCCCAATCTGTGCCAGCTATTTTTTTTTCATAAGAGATAGTCTCTGGATGCCTTTACTCTGTTTTATCTATTTGGTTTTTCCAGGTTAATCTTGGGTCATAGGTGACTCCAAGATATGTAGGGGTGCCATTTTTTTTCTCTAAAACTTCCTTATCTAATGTTAATTTTATTGTTTGTTGTTTTATGACAATGAGAAGATGGTATATGTTGTCTTTTTTGTGTTGATGGATATGCCCCAGTCTTTGGACCATGTATTGAGTTTATAGAGAGCATCTTGTAATTGAAATTTTGATGTTCCTTCATATTCTTCTGTGCTAATTAAGGCAAGGTCATCTGCATACATGCTGCTTTTAACTTTTCTTGGTAGGTTTTGACTTAGATCGTTTATGAATATTAAGAAAAGTGTTGGGGATAGGACTCCTCCTTGGGGGACGCCATTTTTATACCCACTGTGTGACTCTTTGCCCTTGCATGCAAACTAAAGCTTTTCGATGATTTAGATATTCCTTTATCCAGTTGTACATTCTGTGGGATATGTGATGGTGGATTAGCTTGAGTAAGAGATCTTGTTACCAGACTTTGTCAAATGCTTTTTCTAAGACTACCCACACAATCGTTGTTGGTTTCTTTTCTTGAAAGCCGTCTTCTATTTCTTGTGTGGTGAAGGTGATTTGATCTTCTGTGGATCTTCCTTTTTCTAAAGTCAGCATGGGCATCAGTGAGTAGGTTATTTGACTCGAGGATCCAAGTGAGTCTGTTATTCACCACTCTTTCCATAACTTTGCAAGTACAGCTAGTGAGGCTGATGGAACAGTAGGTATCCAGTTTATTTTTGGTTTGCCATGCTTTAGTATAGGGATCATAATGGCTTTTTTCCATATGTTTGGGACTCTGCCAGAATTCCAGCTAGCATTAAATATTTGAAGCAGTTTTTTGGCTTAAGAACCCAAGTGAAGAAGCATGGCATTAGAAATTGTATCTGGACCCGGGGCTTGTTTTCATTTGAGGGCTTCATCTAGTTCCTTCATTTTAAGGTTGTGGTCATTCCCATGGAGTAAGCTGGTTTCTTATCTTTATTATTTTCTTGGATTTCTGAGTTGACATCTTTATTTCTGCTTACATTGATTTGTATTTGTCCTACCCTTTGGAAATACTTTATGAATTCATTCGCTGTTTCTTGGCCTTTCAGGGGTTTGTTGTCCTTTTCTATAACTATAAGAGTTGTTCTGTTTTCTTCCTGGTTGAGACATTTAGCTATTTGGCAGAGCTTGTGGCTGTCTCTACCTACATTTAATAGTTCTGTTTTTTCATGCCATCTTTTCCTCATAGAGGAAATGTAACTTTTCCTGAAAACTGCGTTAGCTGCTTTTAGATTTATGTTATTTTCTATACAAGGGTTATTTTCTACAGTGTTTCTGGCTTCAATAGTTGCATTGTGGAGTTGTAGGTGATCAGAACAGTTGGGGATATAATCTTTTCTTGCTCAGCGAGGAATTGATTCCTTAGCTGCTAGGAGGATTCCTTTGGAGAAAGCTGAGTATGACTTATTAACCATATTTGTTTTGCAGTTTATTGAAGTGGTATATAGGTCTGTGAGCTTTGTAAATAAGTTCCAGTTGGCTTTTTTACAGTTCCATCTAGGGATGGTGGAGTTTTCTGATATTTTGAAGGAGGTATCAATACTGATCAATATGGGCCTGTGGTCACTGGTGCCTAGCTGATCTGCAACATCTCTTGTGCACTTTTTTGGATATGTTGTCAGTTGCAAAGGCTAGATCTGGAGTGGTTGATGTTAGCCAGGCTCTTGAGAAAAAGGTTGGTTTATCCTCAGGTTTATTAAGCAAGATAAGTCTGTTCTCTGCTTGCCATTCTTTGATTTCTTCTCCCCTGGCATTGAGGTCTGGGTATTCCCAGCTCTGAGAGTGACTATTCATGTCCCCTAAGACAAGACATTCTTCTTGGTCAGGTATTTGTATGTGGTCAATCTCTATTTACTTGTCTGGTGAGAAGTAGCAGTTAAATAAATTAATATTTCCATCTGGGAGAATCAGCTTCGTGCCCATTATTGCTGATTCTGAGGAGTTGGGCAGAGTTATGTCTGTGGAAGGAATGTCATTTTTTATGAGGGTGAGGATTCCTCCTTTGGGTCTGTTTTCTCTATCTTGTCTGATGTCTCTAATGGAGAAACGTAGATTACTGTTCAAATAAGTTTCCTGGATGCAAGCTAAATCTATTTCTTTCTCATGCAGAAATATTTTTAGAGCTTTTCTATTGGATGTCCTCTGCATTCCATAGAAGGATTTTTAGACTTTGGTCTTGAAGAGTTTTTACTTTCTTTTCCTGCTCCTGGCTCAACAGGCAGAGATAGAAGAACCACCAGCTCGCTTGTGTGGGCTCCTTCAAGGCGGAGAGCCAGCCTCCTACCTGCACAGTGGGATTCCACAGGCAGGACACCACATCTATTAGAATTGTTACTGAACTCCAACATAGATGAAGTTGTGTGCCAATGTGTTATGCGCCAGGAAGCCCATTGACTCCGACTTCAGCCTGCTTTTCTTTTTGGGTGTACTCCCATAGCCTTTGATCATGCAAGGCAGCAGGTGTTTATTTTCAGAGTTTTTTCTCCTAGATGAACTGCTATCCCTAGCTAACAAGCTTCATCTACCAGGGTTTAGAGTAAGAGAGCCCTATACTCGCTTTTTGCAATCATTTCCCTGGATTTCTGAGATGTTTTTAATAAATATTCTAACCACTCGAATACTCCACCTCATCCTCCATGACTGCAAACCAGTTGGTCAGCAGCTGTTTATTTGATATTCACAGGGTCCTTCCCCTATCTGCAATCTGGGGACACGCTTGGTAGAAGGTGGTAGCTCCCCCAAGGTTTGCTTAATTACCCACAAAGAATGAATTGTCCAATATTATAAATACCACAGGAAATTGCAAAATTAATTGAATACAGTAACCATTATACAGTAACTAGCATTACACAACAGCCACACCAGTTGATTTGCAACCAGGCTTAACATTGTTACGACAGAAACATCCCTTTTTTATTTTTTAAAATTTATTTTTGAGCTTACAATAATCAGGCCATGTTTTAACAATCCACCTTACACAATTTTTAGCCCCTGAGTTATTATATCTATTACAATGAAATGAAACAGCCAGCACTTAAATCACTTTCCTTCTTTCTCTTATGAATCTTCTTTTTGATCTGTGTATAATAAAAAAATGTGTTTTGGCAATCTCTGTACTGCCAATTGATAGAGTTGAGTTTTTGGGACTACATTATTATTATTATTTAATAGCTTGTCCTCTAAGCTCTTTTAGCATGCTCAGTGTACTCTGCTGGGAGAGGACTATCTCAAAGGTTTCCATGCTGCTTTTAGACAGCTCAGCAATCACATTTTAACTAAGGTTTGACCTCAAATTAAAATGTTCTTTTGTTGATCAGGGTATAGACTCATCCCTCTAAAGGTAGACAAGTAGTTTATACAACTTGGCCACATATCCCAATGATGATGTTTTAGAAGCTGCCTTATGACAATTTGACCAAGTGTTGCACTTCTAGTTTAACCCCTCTTGGGACTGAATTTATTTTTAATGAATGTTTTACACCTTTGTGTGCCGTTCATCGAATTTATGTTTAGTCTACTAGGCATGGTGTTCAGTCAAGCATGAAATTCACTTATGGCTAATGGCAGAGAAAAGAGAGCTGTGTTTGGGCTCTGGCTTGTACTTCAAGTGAAACTCATCTTATTTATACATTGAAATATTTAACAATTGAAAAATTCATGGCCCTCGTCATATCTATGTGTCACAAGATGAATAAATATAAATTGTCAAAGAAGCTTGTTTACCTGTCTTAATTTTGACATGGCATCTGAAGAAATTAAGTCACTTCGCATGAACCTTGTAATGAAACATAAAGCCTGAGGTTGGCTTTGTCCCAATTCCTCTTCCCCAGGAACATACATTCGAAAAATCTGCATTTCCTAAAAAAAAAAAAAAAGTACCATAAATTAACTTTTTTTTACAAAACTCACTCTGTCTGTCTCAAAAAAAGTTTGAACATGTTATCCCTAATAAAATATAATTTTGGTGATACGATGGGAGGACACCATAAAAAAATGGATGGGCCTGCCATTGAAAGAGGTTCTAAGGTAAAAGATAGTGAGGAATGGAGAAAGACGGTTGACGGTCCAAGAGACTAAGGGATAGGTAAAGGTAAAATCTAATTACTAAACCCATTGGAGCCAGCATTGGAATGATAATGACATAATGAAGGTGATCCTTAATTGAAACCCAATAAAATTTAGATTAGGGCATAGGAGGTATTGGAAAGGGGTAGTACCTTTGATGGTCCGGCATGCTTCACCTTAAGGTGGATGGCCTCACTGGTCCCCTTCCAACCCCTAAATCTCTCACATGTGGCTCCAAGAACCATGCCCTGGAAAACCGCTTCAGCTGGCGGACTAAACCATGTGAGGGGGTGGTGATAACACGCAAGTCAATATGCTAAACACAGCAGTCACAGATACAGCCCTGGAAATATTAGAGAAGCTCCTCTCGCCCAAAAAACCCTGGGTAACAGAGGATATACTCCAACTCTGTGACAAGCGACAGGAGCTTAAAGGGAAAAAGCTGTCCGACCCAAAATACGTCCACAAATACAAAAGTGTCAACAAACGGATTAGAAAGGGAATGAAAGAAGCGAAGAAAAAGTGGATAGAGAATAAGTGTCAAGAAATTAAACAGGGACTTAATAGGAACAACAGCAAAAAAGCGTACCAATTAGTAAAGGACCTCACTACCTCAAAGCATGGAAGAACCAACACAATACAAGACAACAACAAATGCTTAACCGAGGACAAAGATGTGTTGAAAAGATGGACGGAATACTGTTCAGAGTTGTATAACTTTGAAATCTCAGGAGATCCAGAGATACTAAATGTCCCGGCAGTCTCCAACATTGACGACTATCCGATTCTTTGCTCGGAAGTAGCAGCAGTAGTAAAAGCCCTGAAAAAGGGAAAATCAGCTGGAGTTGACAACATTCCTGGTGAACTTCTTCAGGTGGGAGGAGAAACTATGATAAACGCACTCTATATGATTTGCAACAAGATCTGGCAATCAGGAGAATTGCCCAAACCCTGGACCCAATCACTCATAATAGCCCTTCCAAAGGCAACTTACAACTCTGTCAAAACTATCGCACCATCAGCCTCATAAGTCATCCCAGCAAAATACTGTTAAAAATCATATTAAACCGGCTAAAACCGATAGCAGACAACATCATATCAGAAGAACAAGCAGGTATTAGACAAGGTCGCAGCACAACAGAACAAATTCTTAACCTCAGAATACTCTGTGAGAAATATCTCCAACACCAAGAGAATCTTTTCCATGTCTTTATTGATTTCAAGAAAGCTTTCGATCGAGTATGGCACGGAGCACTCTATGCGACAATGGAAAAGTACAACATTAATAAAAACATAATCAAAGTTATCCAGAACCTCTACAAGGATGCCACCAGTGCGGTGTACTTCAACAATAATATTGGGGACTGGTTCAAAACCACAGTTGGAGTAAGACAAGGCTGCCTACTGTCACCAACACTTCCTTGAAAGGATAATGGAAGATGCCCTCGAGGGCTATGAAGGTACTGTTAGCATTGGAGGAAGAAGAATTACTAACTTGCGCTTCGCAGATGACATTGACGGCCCAGCAGGGACAGAAGAAGAACTAGCTGACCTGGTGATGCGCATTGACAAGACTTCCGCAGCATATGGCATGCAAATAAATGCCGAAAAAACTCAAATTATGACCAATAGCCATCAGGGCTTTAAAAGAAACATCAGTACTGGAGGTGAAAAGCTAACTAGTGTTAACAGCTTCAAATACCTCGGAGCTAATGTCTCAGATGAGGGAACAAAACCCGAACTATTGGCCAGAATAGCACAGTCCACAGCAGCCCTTTCAAAACTTTAAATAAAATGGAAAGATAAGGGCTTAGCCCTCTGCACCAAAATCAGACTGATGCGCTCTCTAGTCATGGCCACATTTTTATATGCTTGCGAGTCGTGGACGTTGAATGCAGAGCTTGAGAGGAGGATCCTAGCAATGGAATTGAGATGCTACAGAAGGATCCTAGGCATCACATTCAAAGACCGCATCACAAACCAAGACATCAGAGACAGGGTTACTGTAGCGATCGGAGCCCATGACGACCAGCTAACTATTGTAAAAAGACGAAAGCTTAAAACCTTTGGCCACATTACAAGATTTACAGGGCTCGCAAAGACCTTCCTTCAGGGAACAGTGCCAGGTAAAAGAAGAAGAGGCAGACAGAAAAAGCCATGGGAGGACAACATTAAAGAATGGACGGGCCTGCCATTGAGAGAGGTTCTAAACAAGGCAAAAAAAAGGGAGGAATGGAGAAAGACGGTCGACAAATCATGCCTGGTGCCCTAATAGACTAAGGGATATGTAAAGGTAAAGGTAAAATTTAGATTACTAAACCATTAGGGCTAGTAACAGAACCATAATGGCATTTTATAATATACATTTTCCCCTAATTGAACCAAATAATAATGTCAGTTACTAAGCCATTGGGGCTAGTATGGGCTTGATTATGTCACGATTCTGGAAATCCTTTTAAAGAATCCGGTAATAGTTTTACCCTTGCTGGGCAAATAGTGGCCCAATTAGGGTTGTCCATATTGGCCAATAATGATGCCAATGTGCAAAGGATAACTGTGCCCATTAGGGCCCACATGGGGCTGCTTAGTGCTGCAATTAGGGCAATGGGGGATAACCCTAATAAAAAACGGTACTGGACCATAATAGGCATCTTTATAGGGTCTAAGACTTCTCTTGATTTACATTTTATTTGTGATCATTTTTTAATACTGATGTTCTGAATCAGTGAATGTTGTTATAGCTCTTCATACAACAATTACAATGACAACATTGACTATTCCGATCACTGTCACATCATGTGAAAGAAGTTTTTCTGAGTTGAAGTTAATCAAAAACTAATAAGGCTTGTCTTCAGTAATGAGGAATGCAGCCACAACCTTGTGATGAAGTTAAGTGCCGTAACAGTTTAATTATGAAAACATTGATGAATCATGGACGACAGAGATCTATAATAAAAAATTTGGTGTTTTTTAAATTTTTTTTTAGATCAAGCAAGATGAGGCAAAAACAGCTCAACAATTGTCTAGATCTAGAATTAGTAGAAGTTTAGATAATAGTAGATCTTATGATCAAAGCTAATGCCACTAATGATAATCTAATCTAGATTTATCTATTCTAGATTCTATGTCTATATAGACTAGATCTTGATTACCCATACAATGGCATATTTGATAAATATAGCATATAGATTTCTAGTACCGAATCTAGATTTAGAATATTTAGATAGATATATTATAATATTTTAATAATAAATATAATTATATTAATTTTTACTAGTCTATAATCTAGATGATACTAGATCTATACATGATTATAAGAATAAGATCATCATCTAGATTAGATTGATTAATTTAGGTTCTAAGAGATCTAGAATGTAAACTAGACAATACAAATCTAAGTCTAGATACTCAGTATAGATCTAGCTCTAGATCTAATCTAAAATTTTAAAATGCCAATGCAGATAAACTTACTCAACTTACTGATTTAAAGTCAATGAACTGAGTCACAAACATTCCGTCGGATCCTAGAAATTCTAAAATGACGGTATCTTCCGTAACATTGGATAAAATTTTCTCCACAATAGTCTCACCTCCTTTATTTCTAACGTTGACAACCAGTTGGCAAAATATTAGAACAGTACTTGTACAAATGAGGAGAAATAAAACTAAAATAGTGTGATTCATTTTTCATTGAGATTTCTAGAGTTTAAGATATTGTTCCTGCAAGAAAGATAAACATTGGTGCTTCCGGTAATTATTTGGATTCCATTCCAAACTAAAACATATCGCATTTATGTTTGTTCTTTATTTTGAAACAGACCCGCTCAATGCTTAACGGTTAAAGTAATCTTTCGACATTTTAAAGTAGAGCTAGATCTATTAGACTCCATTTTATATGGCGACAGGCTAATATCATGCGCTTCAACACTGACTGCTGCGCTATGAGGAGTCCATTGTTAGTACTGTGGTTCTTGTGCATTTTTTAATTTCTTACTTTAACTTACTATTAACTCACACGTTTGAAAAAAAAAGTCAAAGTCGTCAGTCTTTTACTTTGTTAACTTTTCATTATCCTATCGAGGTTTGTGACAATACATTTTATTAAAACTTCATAATGATCCACTTCATGAATTATTGTTCCAAGTATGGTACTCAAGGCCAAGGAAAGCTAACAGTTATATTTATTTCTTCTCTTTATATAACTGGGTTGTCTACCATGATGTATTACAAAATTACTAGTAATGTATTTGATGAATACGTTTAGATCTAGTATTAGATATGAATTTATGATCTATTTAGTATTGATTACAATTTAAATCATTCGGTCATGGTAGACCCATTGGGGTGTAGCTACTATGAGAAATAAAATATATGAATGTATAGTTTACTACATGTAGTATTTTTCTTTTTACTTGTTTTGTGTGTGTGTGTGTATTGTCTTTTAACACTTCCCAATAATACAAAATCAGTGACAATGTCTGTCTTCCTCAATGCCAACAAATTATTAGCTTAATAGATGGACTATTATGTTCAAGCATAGTTCTTCTGAAAAAAAAAATTTAAAGACATTTTTTGTATCTACTCTATCAGTAATCACATTTTTAATATGGTACTAAAAAAAATACTGGGTGTTTTTTTTTTTAATCAGTTGAGACATTTTGAGGTGCTGATCTTAAGAATACATATGGCCAGTACAATGGCCAATACTATAAGGCTCCCTTCTCTAGCCTGGATATAAGCAATCTTTCTGTCTGATAAGGTAATAAGCAGATGCTAATTCATAATTTTTTTTTTTGAGGGCTTTAATTTGATAACATTTGGGACTAGAAAGTGCTACCAAAGGATTTGAACTTCAGGGAGACAATATTTGCCTTCTATAACAGTTAAAGTGAAAGTGTCCGCTATTGGAAAATTGACTCACCCCTTTGAGGAACAAAGTGTGAATAGTGAAAGGTTACTAACTTTCTATTATCCCCGCCAAGGGCAATGTTTTATTTTTTTGTAAAATGTTTTACATGTTTTGGATGTTCCTTCGGAGTTGAAGATAATTTACTTCCTAGTCCAAACCTCCTGCAAGATGTGAGCCCAGGACCATAGGGATAGTACAGCGCGCATGACCAAGCAACCATCCTGGATTTCTATTTATATTACTTTTATATGACTATAAAATTCTCTAAGGAATGCCATTTTCAATTGATGGGTAACTAAGATAATTCTTTCCTCACCTAGAGTAAAAATAGTTCATGGTTTGAATCCTTGAGGACATGATTTTTGAATTCATGACAACTCAAATCAGTATTTGATATTTTTTAGGAGTGTTTAAGTCATACATGTAACCAACATTTCCCTTTTAATTTTGAAATTCTTTGTTGTACTATAGAAACTTCAGTTATAACTTCACATTGTACTACCATACAGCCTTCGGTCAACTTTCATGGTACTTTCACGTACCAAACTTCAGTTAACTTTCACATAGATTCTAGAATATATCACACTAATAATAAATTTAAAAAAATCATAGACAATAGTTCCATAAACTTTAAATAACAAGACATTACTAAAAGCAAACACATTTATATGTACATAATGCTATTTTTTTTTATTCATCTGACACCAAGTATCACCATGGTTACACAGGTACAACACACCCCACCCCATAAAAAGTAAACCGACATGTCTACAGACACAAAAAAATAAGTGTGAGAATAGCTGTCTCAGTGTCTCACCTAAAGACTTGTAACAAAGCAAGCTAGTTCACGCTAAAGCAATACATCATAGAGATCCATGTGTTTGAATCTAAATTATGCAGATAAATTCTTTTTTTTTTTTCTCCAATTGAGTTACGATCCAAAATGTTCATACAATAACTATAGTATTATTGCTAAATATATTTTTAAAAGTATAATTTACTTACTGTAATGATATATGAAATATTTGTACCCAAATAAATATATTTTATATAATTTAGTAATAAATAATATAATTAATAAAATCATCCATTATAATTTAGTTAACAGATTAATGATAAAATGATTAGTTAGATAATTACCTAGCATGTTATGCCCTAAATGTCATAATGGGCAGCCAGTACAATAAAGTAAAATAATTACAATATTCTTTGTTTAAAAGACAAGTTGGTGGGAAGTGAGTTCGGAGGGTAAGTGATGAGATGAAATGTGTATAGGATCAACAAAGAGATTGTAGCATTCAAGTGTAAATCCTTATTAAAAATTCATAAAATTTGAAAGTCTTCTTACAAGTGATGAACACTTAGATGAACTGAAAGGCCATAAAAAAAATATACTGCAAAATGTATATTGAAAATGGTCAGTGCCCTAAATACAAAATAGCAAACACTTTTTTTCTAACTTATATATTTTTTATATGTATATGAAATAAAAAGATATTACAAATAGCAGAACTCATAATGGACTTGACAAGTGTCAAGCTAAGAATACCGCACATGACTAGTTTATTTATGGTTATTTTTACCACTTTTAACCAAATATATTCCAAGTCTTGTCTGGGAAAAAAAAAATTAATTCAGTCCGGAATTATTTTACCACTGGTAGCATATATATATATATATATATATATATATATATATATATATATATATATATATATATATATATATATATATATATATATATATATATATATAAATTAAATGTATCGGTATAGATTGCTGAACAGAGTCCTAGTTTTTCTTGATTCAACTGGAAAGCTACAAATAGAAACTTTTCATTGAGATATCATGATGGCCCATAAAAAAATTACTAATGTCCAGAGTTTTTATATTTACAAATGTTTTTTTTTTTTTTTTTTTATAAATATATAACCTTTAAAAGTTTCAAAAATAAATCTATAATTGAGAGATTGAGTAAAGATTTATGCAATTTCACATTTGGTTATAAAAAAATTAAAATGAAAAAACAAAATCTTTTTAGTTCTCTATATCTGTGTGAAAAAAAAAAAAGAGACTTTTAAAATTGAAAATGTTAAAGCCACAGTGTCCGTACCAATTGATGGGGCATCATAACAAAGAAGTAATACTGTAATTTTAAATGAAATGACAACAGAGCAAACAGTTTTTTTTTTGTGTTTAACATTTGTACAAAGACATTTTTTACAAGAACAGTACACATTTTGTGACTTGTTCTGAGTTAAAAGTATTTGTTCTTTTTTAGAAGCCAACAAAATATCTACATCAACATTTAAAGAACAAAAAATCTCATTTCAGTGTAGACCAAAATGTATCTGATGGTCATCTCATTTTGGTCAGGAAAACTACTAGGGATAATAATTCTATAACAACAAAGTCAGATTCTTTCAGTTTTTTTTTTAGTTACATACTTTACTGTTAAGTTATTGAAGAAGCTACTTTGACAACAGCATTACCACCGACTGAGAGTAGATTTTTTTTCTTTGGATAAAGCTATTAATATATTTCCAATGTCATGGATAACTATGGAAGACTGCATCTTATCAATGACTACCCAACTTATTTTTAAACCATGCAATATCAAGAAGCTTGTCTGGAATTGTGGGAAGTAGGGAAACATTACTTTTACCTGGAAAGATGCTAAAAATAATGATCAATATTGTTTGTAAAAAAAAATAAAAAATTACCAGCTTTAGTCATATGTTGATTCAAACTGATTGCTTATAAATGGAGCACTTACACTAGTAAGTTAGTTTTTTACATATTTAAATTTCTATTTAATAAACAATTGTATTTCTATTTAATAAACAATTGTATTTCTATTTAATAAACAATTGTATTTCTATTTAATAAACAATTGTATTGAAAACAACAAATAAAAATCTTGTAAACTGACAGAAATGAGACAGTCAAAACTAAAGTGTATTGCATCTCAATATTACATCAATGTCAAAATAGGAAAGAAAAGTTTTGTGTTTACACAGAGAGTATTGAAGTTGCCCACACCAACAACAACAATGAGGCGAACAACAGCATTACCAATGTCAAGGATTTAGTTCAAAAAGTCAATAGTAACAAACCAGACAACCCTTACCCACACATGTTGATAACTATTTACAAATCAGAAACTAGAAAATGACTTTGGAAAGAAAAAACATTTGCAGATTTATGGAAATTAATGCTTAGACATGCATTAAGCCAATGGGTCATATTTCTATTATTAGTAAGCCAAGTTTAACTCTAAAAATTGTTATCTTCTATTAAAAAAAAATTATGATTATCATTACGTTTTTAAAATTGCTTTTGTATATTGCATCTTTACTTTCATGCATTCTCAATGCACTATGATCCAATCTCTTTTGTGGCAATGTGGGGGGAAAGGATATCTGGGAGAATGTTTTCATGCTGCCCTTAGGCACTCAGCAAACAACTCATCTGAAGTCAGAATTTGAACTGGAAACCCCCCCCCCCCCCCCCCTTGATAGTTAGCCAAGTAGTTTACCCCCCCCCCCCCCCCCCAACAGATAAATATAATATTTTGCCTAGTTAAAAAAATATCTCTTTCAATGCCTTTAGAACAGAAGCATAAACACTAAATTTCCATGGTTGGCCTTATGCACTGAGGTAATTGTTTCTTTCATTAGAAAATGTTATTATTAAAAAAAAAAAAAAAAGATCTATACAATTTGATTCTTAAAAAAAAAAGGTTAAGCTATTTAACATTAGGTTTTCACTAAAAAGAATTAGCTAAGTGTATCATTCTATAGAGATTTTCTCATACAAAAGTTAAAAAAAAAAATGCTGACAACTGTCTAGCGCAATGTATTACATTAAAAAAAAATAAATGTTGCATTTATCTTAATAGGAGTTAATTTTTTATACATATTTCTTTTGAAAAACTGCAATATTTAGGGACTATTTAAAGATATGTTTCCCATCTTGCACTATAATTTGTAAACTTTCTGTTGATACATGCTTTATGTTTAGTGGAATACAATTGAAACTAATGATACAATCTTAAAGCCAGAGATAAAAATAATGAGAGTAGGGAAAAGAAAGTAACAGTAGACACTTAAACCACATAAACATATAACATACATTTAAAAAAAAAAGGAAAAAAGAATTCTAGACTTTTAAAAAATAAATACTTTTTGAATGAAGTCTTCCTAATTATGATCTAGGCAGCCTACCAGAGTAAATTTTCATTGAACTGAAAATGTCTTAACATAAAACTTGATGATTGGGGTTGTTTGAATTATCAACTAAAAAAGGCTTTATTACCAGAATCTCCTGACACTTTGCAGGTTAAATTGTTTTTTTTTAAACACTAAGCTTCTGGGTATCAGTTACATAATGTGACATAATGCTCAGAACAAATAGAAAAAATATTTAACCGTAAAGGAAGAAAATAGGGCCTGACAAAATCAAACATTCAGGTGTGAAAATGATAGTGTAGCTTTTGCTAGTTTCTGAAAGCCTTTCTAATCCAACCTGGGTGTTTTGATTTTTAAGGTGACTAATAGTCAATTCTTCTCCAAGTCATGATCATTTCCTATTAGTTCTGAAATAATAACTGTTAATCCATTTTCTATAGCTAACTTTCAACTAGGCCACAAAGTCATGGGTATCATATACTTGAAGATGCCAGACAGAGCAGACAATGACTTGGTATATTAAGCTGAGGTAGCTGATGTTTCTTTATCATCACTCAATCATGCTGCTACATCTAATTTTTTACAATAAATTCCTATTCACTACTCTAAAATTCACCGGTTTATTACTATGATAGACAAGTCTGAATGAAATCCAGTGTAGATTTACAGTCCTCTCTTTGTTTTACTACATGTTTTAAGAACAAACTGGGTATGAAGGACTTCAGTTTTTTAAAAAAAGAGTACATTTTAATGTCAAATCATTTTTATAAACACATTTTGACAAAAGGCAAATTCTGTTCAGAGTAACCTTTCTAAAAAGAAAAAAATAAGATTGCTTTTTAATGAACTTTTCAGAAAGAATGAAAATAAATGCAAAACAAATCTGTTTGGACATAACTTAAAGGGACAACTATTCAAAAACAAATTAGGCTACCTTAGAAAACCTTCTTTAAAATCTTCATTGGTGACACTTACAAATATATTTTTAAACACATTTTTTAAAAAAATATTACCCTATTTACTTGCTGTATATATAGATATACATGATAAACACATGTTCAGAGCTGATTTGCTCCTCAATAAATTTAGCTCACATTTCCATTTCAACTTGGGTTGAAGGCTGTGTACAGTGGTCTTGATGATAATGAAATTTATCAAGTTGTATAAATATGATTCCATGTCACCAAGCATTGGTATGACTCCATACCAAAATATAAGAGTAGAAAAACAATAACTTGATCTCTCAAGTAGTACACCAAACTAAGCTAATGGGTCTCTTTTATAAAATAACAGAGAACACAATGTTACAATCTCTGTGATGAAGTACTACCATTGATACGATTTTCAAGGGAGTAAAGAAATGGCTCAAAACCAACATGCAGAAGAAATATAAAAATGACTTGAGAACCAGGATGTTGAAATTCCGCATAGATGTGACTATTGTTTTAAAATGTTAGGATGTGATATATGTGATGAAGCACTATCAGGAATTAGTTTTTCTTATTCTACACATGCGAGGGTTGATGCCCAGCTTAATTGATCTCATAGCCATTGCCCTGTTGAAATGCCTCTGTTGAACCTTGGAGCTGTCGCTAAGAGATGTGTCCTGAAAGTTGGATTCTATAGATGTGACAATGCCGAAGAGAACTCCCACAACTAAAAAAAGGATGATGAACAGGGTTAGGTGTGTGACTGAGGGATGGGAGTCAGTGTCCAGGTCTCTGAGATGGGACCTTGCTGGCTGGAAACCAGGGTTCAATAGGAGTGCTTGGTTAAAGTGCATTGCTGCTTCTTGAGGGTGTCCATATGATTTGAGTATTTCACCCAGTGTGTAATGCTGTAACCAGGCATTCTGGCCTGAAGGCTGGAGGTGAAGGGAGCGGCGTGCCAGAACAATGGCATCGTCAAGATACTGGAATAAAATTTAAAAATATTTCTCAATATACTTATAGAAAATAGTTAAAATATCAAAAACCATAAAAATCATTATTGAACTGATGGTAATAATACAATGCATGACAGTCTGTGACTAAAATAAAATATTTTAAATAAGCAATTAACTCTTTCAGTGCGACCTAACTCTCAGCAAGTTACTTTTATAGTGCTGGTCAGCGTGGTGTTACTCTCAGTGAGTAACTTGGTATATAATATTTATTTCACTATCTTTTTTATGTCAAACTTTTTATTTCACTCTTTTTTTTTTATTTTCTGGATATGAGAGTAATTGTTCTTTGTTTGGGTAGCATTAATTATTATTTATTTATTTTATTTTAATTATTTCCCCATTCTATCCCCAAATTCTTCACATGCCCCACCTTTTCCTCTTCAAATTAGACTTAGTCCACCACCTTGGAGATAGCTAGGCCGCGTCCTTTCACTTATCTCCCCTTGATCGGGGAAAGATAAACACACAGTCTCTTTGGTCTTACCCGCCGGATGTCTTATGGTCGCAGTTGACACCACCTTGGGTGGAATGCAAGTCAATCTTTCTTCCTCCCCCTCTTCCACGTCTCTCTAGAGATTACTCTGGTCAACACGCCTCGTGACACTCCAAGGTGCGACTCTTGTCGGATTCACCCACGTGAGAGATAATCTTTGGTCAATTCCATTTCCTGTTTCCGCCCATATCTCCCAGATCTTTATAAGGTAGACTAATTCAAACCAGACCCGCTTATTTCTCTATCGCTGCCAATCGAGTCTGGACTATTTCATATGTTCTTACTCCTAGAGGAATACCTGGTGGTAAGCTGAACTTAATCACAGTTCCATCTTAATTACTTTATGTATATTTCTCACTGGATATTATCATGTGTATTTTATTATTTCATTTACATTTAATTAGTGCATTGTGTATTTCTCACACTCGTAAGTAGAAAACATAAACAGGGCATATGTATGTATCTATGTATTGCATTAATCTATTAATGCTACGTTGCTCAATTGATCGTTGATGCAACCATATATATATTTGTACATCTTATTTTATTTCCTTTATCCCGGCTGACCGCCTTAATAATTTTACTAGCGCACTAATACTGCGCTTAGAGAAGATATATGAATTATCTCCCCTTTACTAATTTAACTCTAACAAGAGTTGCGCCCCTTGAACGGACACCCTCTCCATTCAAGCGTGCTCCATTGTTCTTGGCCGACGGCCACATGTAAACAATAGCGTCATGGTCGCTGACCAGCGTCCGCCCCCCCCCTTCTCTTTCCACTTGTGTGGTGTAAAATACTAAATCAATTCATAACCTTAGAAACAAGGCTTTATTTCAATAAAACACAACTGATACACACAATAACACAGTACAGACTGGTCACGATTCACAGACTACGATAATGCGAACACGATTACAAGCACGGGTAACACACAGGTTCATTTAACGATCACTCCATTCACCCCTCCTTTATTTCTTTCTGGGTCTTAGGTTATAACCGTGCGTATGAAGGGAAGGATCCGGAGGTATCTCTGGCGTAAACCTTTTTTCCTTGCAAGTCGTTACTGTCCTGTACGGGACTCAAATCAATATTGGCCTCTGGCATTGGGTGGCTCCCCTGTGAGTCACTGATGACTTCTGGCTGGTTGTACATCATTGGGGTAGGACTGAATTACTGATAGTTTCAAGCACGTAGCGACTCCCTGGTGAGAGATCCAAAGAGCCACCGACCTCTTGAGGCAGAATACCGTTCTCTGGTTCGAAATAGTCATTCGTTGAACTTTCCTTTGGCGCCAGGTGCCTAAGCGACACTGTCTCTTCCCGGCCATTTGGAAATCGTATATGGGCGTACTGTGGGTTGCAGCTAATAAGTTCAACCTCTTGTACCAATGGGTCAAATTTTGAAGATCTTACAGGTGATTTTAGTAATACTTTCCCTGGGTTCTGTAGCCAAGTAGGCAAGGATGTTCCCGTTGGCGATCTTCTGTTGAATTTGAAGATCCGTTCGTGTGGAGTTTCATTAGTAGAAGTACACAGTAATGAAGTAATGATCGAATTGAATGAAGTGCCTGAGGCAACATAGATTCCCACTGTGATAGTTCCAACTTCCCTGAGTCCAATGCTAATAAAATAGCCTGCCACAATGTTTTATTCAGCTTTTCTATTTGCCCATTTCCTTTTGCATTGTAGGGCGTTGTCCTGCTAGTGGCTATGCCCTTAGAATGTAGATATTCTGTAGTTTCTGTGGACATAAATGATGTGCCACGATCAGAGTGGATGTAACTGGGTGTTCCAAAGAGGAAAAATAACTGGTCGAAGCACTTTATCACTGTCTTAGATGTCATATCAGGACAGGGAAAAGCAAATGGAAACCGCGAATATTTGTCAATCATTGTTAATAAATACTTGTTCCGAGTAGCTGATGGCAAAGGACCTTTAAAGTCAACACTAATTCTTTCAAACGACTGTGTGGCCTTTATGAGCGTACCTGCAAATTCCTTATAGAATTGCGGTTTAATTCTATTGCAGGTTCTGCATTGTTGAATAGTCTGTCTGACCTCTTCAACCGAGAAGGGTAAGTTCTTTGACCTGACATAATGTAGAAGTCTAGTGACATATGGATGACACAGGTAGTCATGGTACGTCTTCAGGCTACTTTGTTTCGTCATGGTTGCACAGTGCCCTCTAGACAAGGTGTCTGCTGCTGTGTTGGCGTTCCCAGGTCTATACTGTATATCAAACTTGAAGCCTGCCAGTTCCAATTTCCACCTTTGTATCTTATCGCTTTTAATTTTCTTGTCATGAGTGTCTTTAAATATGTATAAAATAGACCACTGGTCCGTAATAAGGGTAAAATGATTGCCACACAAATAATGCTTCCATTTGCGTATAGCTTCAATTATTGCAGTTGCTTCTTTCTCTATGGCAGATTGATGCCTTTCACTAGGTGAAAGAGTTCTAGAGAAGAATGCAATAGGTCTTCCATCCTGATTTAAAGTGGCTGCTACAGCGATGTCAGAAGCGTCAGTTTCCACAATTAGAGGATGGTCATACTTTATGGTAAAAATTGCTGCTTTCTGCAATTCTTCTTTCAAGTCTTCCAACGCTGTTTTTACTTCTGCAGGTACAGGAAAAATTTGATTTTTCATTATAGGATACATTTTGTCGGAGAAATTGGGTATCCAGTGAGCATAATATGCCAAAAGTCCTACAATCCTTATCTGAGACTTCAGATCTTTTGGAGGCGGTAAATCTCGCAGAGCTTGAAATCTATCAGGGTCCGGCTTCAAATGTCCTTTGGATATTTCATATCCAAGCAGCTTTACCTTCTTAGTAGCAAATACACTTTTACTTTCGTTGAAAGTTATTCCATATTCCAGAGCTACCTTCTGAAAATGCAACAGATTTTTGTTATGAGAGTCTACATCTGTACCACATATTGTTACATTGTCAACATAGGCAAACGTGTCAGACAACTTTTCTTTTTCTATAATAGTGTCTATGGTTTTCTGGAAGCAAGCTACACCGTTAGTGACCCCAAAGGGTATTCTGCAAAACTGGTAGAGTTTACCGCAAGCTTCGAAAGCTGTGTATTTCTTTTCACTCTGTTGGATAGGTATTTGGTGATAAGCACTCTCCAGATCCAATGTGCCAAAAATTTCATACCTGGAAATTTTCTCCACCATTTTATCCACTCTTGGCATGGGGTAAGCGTCCAGGTAAGTAAATCTATTTATAGTTTGGCTATAATCAACGACCATTCGCTTTTTGTGCCGCTCATTGGTCGTGACAAGGACTTGAGCTCTCCAAGGTGATTTGGAAGGTTCAATGATACTTCAGCTTTAATAAATTGTGTGTCTTGGAAGGAGTAATGACGAGATTTAGTAGCAATAGGTCTGCAATCAGGGGATAAATTTGCAAACAATTGTGGTGCCTCTACCTTAACAGCATTGAGCGAGCAAACATTAAATGCAGGTCGAGCACCATTGAATGGAATTATCAGTTCTTTGTGTAATGCGAGGAAATCTAACCCAAGCACTACATCAGTGCAAAGTTCATCTAGTAACGAAAGTTTGAATTGATTGTAAAATTCCCCATTGTATTTTAGCGATGCAAACATGTGGCCTCTTGTAACGCTTGACAGTTGAAATGACGCCATAGAAATTTTGTGCTTTGAATGTGTCACTGACCAATCGTACTCTCTTGGTATGTTTGAAGAAATGCAGCTTTCCCCGCTACCTGTATCAATTAGGGCTTTTAGGTTCACGCCATTTACAGAGATGTGTACTGTTGATTTAGTTAAACCAGGTACAGACGAAGTAGCAATTAGTGATGTTAGATGTGTAGAGTCCTTAATGCAGCTACAATCTTTACAAGATTGTCTTTTAATCTCGTGGCTAGAAGATGTTTTGACTTTTGTTTTGGTTATAGGTGTGCTGTGAGACCTACAAACCTTCGAAAAATGTCCATTTTTCCCGCAAGAATGACACATGCAGTCTTTGGCAGGGCATTTCGCTCTGAGATGCTGACTACCTCCGCAAAAGAAACATTAAGTATTCACTGTTGTGATTGTTTCTGAGTCCACCATTTCTTCAGTTGAGATTGCTGATGACGAAAGAGATGACTCTACCAATTGAGAAGGAGTACTAAACGAACTGGATTCTTTTTGGGCCATGTCGAGTGTCTTGGCAATATCTAAAGCCATTTTCAAGTCAAGGGATCTTTTTTCAAGTAGCCTCTGTCTAATTACACTTGAACGCATACCGCTAACAAAGGCATCGCGAATGGTGTTCTCTTCATTTTTGTCAGCACTAACAGCTCAGAACTGACAATCTCTGGCCATCACTCTCAGCTTGTGTACAAATTGATCAAGACTTTGATCCACTTCTTGTTTGCAAGTTGCAAGCAAATGTCTGGCCAATGTTTCATTAGGGGCCTTCACAAATAAATTCTCAAGAATAGATTTTGCTTCTGAGTATTTAAAACAGGTAGAAATATACTGATATAAGGATGGAGACACAAAGTTGCATAGCAGGTCAAAGTGTTCGCTTTCAATAGCCCCTACCTTCGTTGCGAATCTGTCAAAACAAGAAATCCAATGTTTCCATGTAACTGAAGCATTAGTTGAACTAGGATCAGTATCCAGTCTATTGGGACGCAAAAACTTGTCCATTTAAGAATGGTTTTATTGAAATAAATTGTAATATACTAAATCAATTCATAACCTTAGAAACAAGGCTTTATTGCAATAAAACACGACTGATACACACAATAACACAGTACAGACTGGTCACGATTCACAGACTACGATAGTGCAAACACGATTACAAATACTAGCACGATTACAAGCACGGGTAACACACAAGTTCATTTAACGATCACTCCATGTGGTTTATTTGAGATTATTATTTCCCCCTTTTATGTACATTTTTGTATTGCTACTATCAGCCATCTATTTTCCAAATCCCATTTGACATCATCTCCCCATTGTACTCAGAATCAATTTTACCAATCTGACTAATGCACCTCAGTCAAGGGCATCAATAAGATGCATGAGAGACATGTCCTAACTTGTTTTTATTTATCCGCAGCCTCCCTCAGGTGTCTGCCTATTTATCGGATCTATTGCCTATGTACTTAGTGCTATTCAGCACTGCACTACTGCCTATTTGCTATTGAGTATCATCTCCTGCCTACTTGGATCTACTCAACTACTTACTTGGTGCTATCGGCTCTACTTGCCTGCCTATTTGACAGTCCACTTGTCAACCCATTAGGCACGACGTCCCTTTAGACATAGAGTCTGTGCGAGACGTCATAGCTCCGCCTGAACTCTGCAACTCACTGGACTTATCCTGTTGACTACGCATCCCACGGCAGATCAGCTCTGCCCGCAGTACGCTTGTGCCCACGGTAGCCGGCCACCCGCCCTACTGTGCCCACTACAGATATCAGAACTTTGGATTGAGACTCCACAAGAACTGTATCACCGGCGTCCCTCTACCAGCTAGAGCGCCACCTCCAGCGGCAGAACCTCAAGCTAGGACACAACCAGCTGCGACACAACAGGACAACCAGCTAAGTTCAGAAGACAAAGTGACATACTCTCTTATTAGGTGCAAGAGTGATGATTAAATAAAGTATTGTTAGAGATAGATGCAAACCCTCCCCCTTTTTATTCTTCTATGTAAATATTTATGTAAATAAATATTCTTCAATTTTTAACTTTGTATCTCTCTTTCATTGCTTGTCTCGTTGCGTGCCTGCTCCCGATTTATATGCTGATAGGTTGGTGTGTGATAGCTTAAAAAATAATCATCCCTTAGACATTAAACCAGCCAAACACATGTCACTTTCGCTAACCTGTCACACTGTGCTCAGTTTAAAATTAATAAAAAAAAAATTGTTCCTGAATAATTTATTTTGTTTATTATACTTTTGTAGCCCATTCATGTTCCTTTAAAATAAAATCAAACATGTTAGATTATTCAATAAAATTTAAAAAGTTACATTAGTTTTAGTAACTCTACCCCACTTTGAAACTTTGTGTTCATCCTGGAAAACTCAATCTTTTTCTATTAAAATAATTAGCGCTGAAAAAGTTAATATAAAAAGTCAAGTACATGTTTTTTTGACAGTTACTTTTAAATCTTACAAAAGAATCTTCTCATAAAACTTTATGCTACAGAAATGGCAAAGATCAAACACACAGTCTCTATAGCCTGCCTGATTTTCAATGTTTTTCTTTTCTCTTTCAGAATCATGACAGGACTGTACCAATAAGCCTATTTAATGCTTTGACATTATAGCCTACTGTGTGCCAAGGTTTACTCTATACTAATGAATAAGAGAGACTTTGATCCAATTTGCAAATAAAAACAATTAGCCAATATTTTAGTTATTAAACATTTTACTTTTAACTTATCAGCATTTCCGTAAAATAAAATAATGACCAGATTTTAGATGTTACATTAAGTCTCAACATTATAATTAAAGTGTTAAAAAAACCCTACTTACTTGTAGATTAAATAAAACTCTAGCAAGGTTTAAAAGTATTTCTGGGTCTTCTGGTGATATGCTTAATGCTTTTCGAAAACATTCTATAGAGGTCTGTGTATTGCCCTTGATACGCCAAAAGTTACCAATAAGATTATACACTTTGGCTGACTGTTGTTTCTGGAAAAAAAAAAAAAATGTATCAAGTTCTTTTAAAAGGTTTTGACTATATGCGATTCCTATTATCTTTGATTCATAAGTTTCACTCAGTATGATTAAAATACTTCAAAGACAGTTTAACATGAAAGTATATATTGCAAAGATGTGTCAGGAATGTATATAACTGTAAAAAAATATGTTATTAAAACTCAGTTTTGATATATTAATTGATATATTTAAATAGAAAGACAGGTTTCAAGATTTTTTAGTACAACATTTTCACATTAGAAATAAAAAAAAAAAGTTGATCAAAAAATATATTTTAGAAAAATTTATATTACACTAGTTTAATGTGTACTTTTTAAAAGGTCTAATAAACATTTTGAACACCTATTTCTCCCAAACCCATTCTCAGATAAAGTTGAAGCTTTGCACAATCATTCATTTGCAAAGACAATACATGAATCAATAAAAAAAATTAACCAATTAGTCAATTAATTTCTGGTTATTAATTATTTTGTTTAATACCAACAAGGAAAATTAATCTTCCTATTTTTCACAGATATGGCAAAATATGTGGGGTTTTGTCCTCTTGGATAATTATAAACATTATTGCTACCACACCCATTCTTGGATCAAATCGAAACCTGTATTTATTGTACCTATGTGTCGATTAACCATTTTGTTTGATGTCAAAAAGAAAAATAATTTCTTCACTATTAAGATATGTAGTTGTAAGTGTGGAGTTCTTTTCCTTAGATAAGCTTTTTATTTAAAGGCTATTTTATATTTTGCATGTTTTGTATATCAGTTGAATGTCAACAGCACAACAAAGCTACCTGTCCTGTGCTGTCTCTCTCTATATCTCTTTTGGCTTTTCTCAACTTTTGCTCCAAGTCATTCATGTCTACTTCTGAAGACTTGTGATTGGTTTGGAATACCATAGCCACATCAGGTTCAGGGATGTGAGTATGCTGATCTCTCTCTGATATACCTGTATCAGAACCAATTAGATTTTGAAGATATGACTACTAACTATACTTCATGTGTAGAAATAGTGCACAGGGCTTTTTCATGCAAGTGTGAAAAGTATTTGGCTACCCAGAATTAGTATTTGTATTACCCAGAATTAAGCTCACTTCTTTAAGAACATGAAAAAAAAAGCATAAATGCAGTGCATATGTGCTATTTTTAACATAGTGAGTGGAGTTCAGACCTTGCGATCTATGGGGCAGAAGATGTAAAGGTCATCCATTTCTATGGCCAATGGTTTATGAGGGTGCCATGTGGCCAGCACAATGACCAACCATCTTTATTTTTCCCAACTAATGTCAGGCACCCACTAGAGCTGGGTCACTGGGTGGACTCAGAGGTGCCCAAAAGATCCTGATATTAAAAATCCCAGTCTTCACCACTGGGTGGACTCAGAGGTGCTCAAAGATCATGATATTAAAAATCCAGTCTTTGTATACATGACATTCTTCAAACTAGGTAAGTTCAGAAGCATTATAAAAAAAAGCAAGAGGCTGACAAGTTTAAAATAGCGCACGTTCTAAAACATTAAGTGACAAAAAAAAAGTGTATAAATGTAAACATAACAGCTGTAAGATCTCCATAAAAGCTTGTCATCAACACATCCAATCATATGACATACAAACCTCGTAAATGGTCATACTGTGTTGAGTTGACTTTTTTACCACAGTTCAAAGGTTTCAGTTTAGTTGTAGATTTGTTCCAATCTGAATCTTCTGTGGGATTAGTTTTTGACACTCTGGGGAGGGACAAATGGGACACGTTAACTCAACAGAATTCTTAACACTGGTCAGTACTTGGAATTTTCTAAGCCGGCAGAGACAGGAATAAATAACAAAATACATGCAGGAGACCCTAAGCAACAAATGGGACTTTCTGTAATGTCTGGAAATATTAAAATATGGATATTTTAACAGAACAAAAAATATAGTTTAACTATTTCTTCATTTCATTCAAATACATCTTAAAATTGGACTTACTGATAGTCATTTTAAAAGTATTTTGACAAAATGTACTTCAAAATTCATAGCCAAAGAAATAAGAGTCTTTTAAATTCAAAATAATCAAACAAGGCTATGTCACCCCCTTCCCCCATGTAAACGAACACAATACAATCACAATTTAAATGTTTATTGGCCCCTTTATTTTTGTGCTACCTGACCCCCTGTCATATTAAGTTGTGAACTATTATTGAGAAACCTACTTCAGCATCACTGTCACTGTGTTCAATATATGTGCAAAAGCTACTTATACAAGTCTAGTAGTCTAATCTTCTGTTTTTTTTTTAAAATTATGTCTGCACATTGAAAGCAAAACATTTAAACAATCAAAGTAAAATAGGAAGCATATGAATTTATGTGTGAAGTATAATCACTGAAAAACATGGGCAGCCTTTGTTTGGATATTGTTTCAAAGTAGTATCTAGTTTTCATTTTGAATTTTATTTCAGTCTTTTTTTTCTTTCTTATGTTCTTTTTTTCTTATACTGTTTTTTTTTGTTTCTTTTTACTTTGCATCAAGCATCATTTTTATTCCATTCAAATGTAAAATACAAAAATACACACCATTTGTATAGCCTTATGGTGTATATTATATATATAAGTACTGGGACTAGCTACATTTACTCTCTTCTCCAAATTATATTATCATGAGAGCTAGGGGAAAGGGACTAGTCTTGAAACCAAAAAAATTGACAAATTACCTGCCCACCTGACATTCTAAGTCTTAGAAAAGAACTATTTCTTTTTAAAGTTGCAAGATTGTATGACAGTACAAAATAAGTACTGGTACTTGTGATTATGAAAAAAAAATGGAATAAACAGCTCACAGAAGACACAAAGAGTTTGGTAATAGCTGAATTTCT
Organism: Biomphalaria pfeifferi; assembly: GCA_030265305.1. Classification (NCBI taxonomy): domain Eukaryota; kingdom Metazoa; phylum Mollusca; class Gastropoda; family Planorbidae; genus Biomphalaria; species Biomphalaria pfeifferi. Next base: position 195,689 of record JASAOG010000241.1, read on the forward strand.
TGGTCAACACTCACAGTTGTGACACTAATGGAGTCAACAGTGGTTCATACAGTAGTCATTTATTCACTGTGCTGGTGTGTGCCTTCTCCATATTTAAACATAAACTAGAAATAGAAGAGGACACTATCAGCTCAGATGGTGTTTAAAGAGTCATAGCCATTTATGTAGCACTGCTGACAGGGCACTTAAGGGTCAATAATGTAACACTGCTGACAGTGCATGTCAAATTCAATACAGTGTCAATTACAAAAATATATACATCATCAGCAGCCAACTCATAAAAAAAAAATAATTAGTAAAAGTAAATAAAGAAAACAGTAGAGCCTATATCTTCTATTTGAAAAAAATCTGGCTACTAGTGTGGCATTTGTTGTTATGAATGCATAAAAAGATAAGTATTTTGTTTTAGTTTATTAAATTTATTAGGGCACCATATGTACCAACCAACCTATTCCTTTTAAGAAAAGATAGACATGATTGTCAGAAAATCTGATACAATGATAAGTAAAAGAGCGAGTTTTTGAATGTCCACATTTTATGTAGCACAACACAAGAGTAAGCCACAGAAAACATGCTTGTGGCTAGAAGTTCTCTAATGCAGTTAAAGAAGACTTCGAGTGATCCTAGTTCTAATGGTTAGCAATGGTGTCCTGACTGTCTTTAAAAACCAACAGAACTGAGTATGCATGTATCAGATGATTTATAAAAGTCCAGTATCATAAAGATTTTAACCCTAGAGACCTAATTTCAGAAGCCAAGTTTAGTCAATGGCACCCTGGAGTTGCAGATATCAAGTTGTTTCATTAGTGATGAAGCACAAAAAGATCCTTATGGAAGGCAAGCACAAAGGAGAAGTCCTAATCACAGATGGTGTACACACTAGAAGTAGAAAGAAGGCTGAAAACACTGCAGCATCTGGTGGTTACAAATGTCTAACCTGTGACCATGGATGTGTATCAAAGATTGGTCTCTTAAGTTACGTAAGAAATTGAAACAGGAAGAGATTATATCTCAGGATGTAAAATGCCAAAGATTTGTGTTTTTACTACCCTGGAAAAGTTTTAATTATTTTGTGAAATGTGTTTTTGTTTTTTTTTATAATTGGATATATTTACATTGAAAATGCTAATATTCTAGAATAAGGTAATAATGATGGGGGTAAATAATTTACAGCTATTTGAGTCCAATAGTTATGATGGTAAAGACAAACTGGAGAGCAGAATGCATCTGATGTGATAATTGAACATTAATGAAGTCTCTCTGACTTGTTTTTCTCTATTATTATGTGAATTTAAGTGATTTTGTAAAAAAAAAAAAGTGGCTGTGCATGTTGAAAAACTTATGGCCCTACACATAGGTAATTTGCAAACAATTGCTTAGTGGAAAAAAGGATTAATTATATACATATCAATGTTTTGTACTAACAAATAATTTACATTTAATTTATAAAAATATAAGCAATCTACTTACTTTAATTTATTACTGTCTGTAAATTCTGAACACTTGTTAGGATGTTGCAAATCTCTATCACAATGCTGTGACTTCAAATTTTTTATATTTACATACTGTCTATCAGAGTCATCAGGGGAAGTCACTACCCATTCACCCCCTTTCACCTCTTTATTAGTTAATATCCCCATCATTCTATCCTCAACTGAGACCTCAACCTCTTCACTGGGCAGTTCTGTTGAATTATTATATTTATCGCTAGTTGATTTTGTAGATGGAGAACCTGCTTCTTGACTTGACTCTGCTTTGGCTGGTTCAACTTTCCCTGTTAACATTCATTGATTTCATAAAAATTTAAATAAAATAATATATATATATTAATACTATATATAATAGTTGGCATATAATATGTTTATTTTGACCACAACACTTTTTTTTTATCATCCTTCAAAGGAACAGCCTGCATTACAAGGTTAAACCCCAACTACAACTTTGTTATCTCTTTCACCAATTAATCAAATGGCATGCAACCTGCTAATTCAGACTCTGCACAAATTATTTGGCCCATCAGTTGTAGTCCTAAAGGAAAAAAAAAGCATTCTCAGATTGCCTGCACTCTATGTGTAGTGCCAATCAAAAGATCTGTAAGTCTTTGAAGATACATTTTTGTAAACAAATATGCAGGTTGGTCACAGATCAAGTTTGAAGGAAGGTTCAAGAATAATGTATTCATCAAGAAAAGTCTTTTTGGAAGACTAAACTCCATGTAGGGGGGTGGGGGGTGGGTAGTGGGAGACCCCCAAACACATTGTGACTTGAAGTTTAAATTAAAAATGCATAGGAACAGAATTGATAGAAAGCAACACCAATTAATTTGGAATGACAGCATGGCTGCTCCATTGTTGTTTATGAAGTTTATGTTTACATTCCAAAGAAATCCCAATATTGTGCTTAAAAACAACAACCGAAATGACATAAATCACTTTTGTTTTCAAAACAATGTTAGGGAGTAATTATTTATTTTTTTCCCTCAAATAATTTAAGCTTTATTTTCTCTTAGAAATGTGAAATGGTGTCATTATACCTAGATCTACTATTCTTAAACTTGTTTCCCTCTCCCCCCATTTAGTCTCTTATACTTTATTTTGTTTGCCTTTTAATTTTTTTTTTATAGCTCATGTTAGAAATTTAACATAATGTTGGAGTTTTAGTGTTTTTGTTTACATTGTATTGTTTTCTTTGTATATTTCTTCTAGTTTAGTGTTTATTATATAACAAATTAATTTATTTGGAAAACAAGCAAAAATCATGGGGAAATACACAATAAATGCTTTATATAAAAATATATATTTGCTAGTCAACTCAGTATCAAAACTAGATCTAGTGCTATTAATTATATCTATAAAAGACTAGAATGTCTTAAGTGGTCATCTTTTAATTTTTGGTCTTACCATTAAAACTTTAGTTTAATATGACAAGAGTATGTGTTACTACTTTTGACTTATAAACTAATGTTAACTATTGATCAGGCCTCTCTAACATCTTATCTTATAAAGTACAGTATGTTACTTCAAAAAAGAAGATGACTGTCCTACATGTGTCACTAGGTCAATCTAGTCATGCATGTTAATCAACAGCTTAAACTCATAAGTCATTACTTTTCCTGGTTGACCTAGGCAACCCATTCCATGCTCTAATAGCAACAGGGAAAAAGGAGTATTTGTACAAATTTGTCCTAGCATATGGAACGAGGAATGTGCCTTTATCTTAGCGTCTTTCTAAGCATTTTATTAGGTATTGTTTTTGTATTTGAAGATTATGGTTCAGTGTTCTATGTATAATTGCTACTTTACTTTTGAGTCTTCTGTCTTGAAGGGTATTAAATTTAATGATTTTAATAAAGGTGTTACTCTAGTCAAATGTGAATATTCATTTGTTATCAATCTTACTGCTCTATTTTGAGGCTGTTCTAGTTCCTTGCGTTGAGGGGTCCCAAATGCATATTTTATTCTTTTATTGGCTTATGTAAGGTTAAATAACATTTAAGTTTTATGTTCTTATTAAATTTTATTTGTAGAAATTTCTTTTAATAAACCCTAATGCATTGTTTGATTTTTAAAATAATTTTATCAATGTGGGGATTCCGTGATAGTTAATCATTTATTATAACGCCTAGGTATTTGAGTTTTTACTCTGTCTAACTGGTTTACCATAAATATGGTAGGTGATATTTATTTGTTTTAGTGAGATATGGAAGATGTTAGCTAAACACTACCTATAATAAGATTAGGGCTGTCTTCAGTTCTAAGGAGTAGGCCTATTTCATCTGTTATGGAGTCATAAATGCTGTTAAATGGTCCCATCCATCACCCTACCACCCTTCTTGTTATAAAACAAGTAATATAATAGAAATTTTAACCATTTCACAACAAGAACCAATGGGAGTTGCTGGCAATTGCCAATTGTGGGTCATTTCGTTTACGCATGCATTGCTAGTTTTTAAATAACTATTTATATACCTTTACAAATTCTGACCTAAGAGAGCAATAGTGAAGCTATTTTTAGGTGTTTATTTGGTATCTGCAGCTTGTTAGAACAAAATTTTATGATTTTTTGAAAATTCCTTTTTACAAAAATTCAATTCAAATGTATAATGCAAAAATACACACCATTTTTTTTTTTAAATTACAAGATTGTATGACAGTACAAAGTAAGTAATGGTACTTGTAAACATGAAAATAAATATGAATAAACAGCTTACAGAACACACTTCTAATGTTTAAACTTAAAAGTGAATATATATATAGTTCGTCCATCGTGGTTCGATGATGACCACTTTGTCATCCAGGGGGCTGAGGGCTTTGCACTGGGGTTTTATGCCTCCTCATGTGGCTGGTGAGACAGACCTATGTGAGCCTGGAATGTTCGGCCGCACAATAGGCAGGTTATTCCAGCTGGAGCCTTGCTTTTCTTTTCTGGCGTTTTTCTTCTGCCAGCGTTGTTCTTTTTTCCTCAGCAACCTGTGCACCAGTTTTCACAGCGCGACGCCATGATGCTCTGTCATGTGCCTCTGTCTCCAAGGTGCCTGGGTCTATGCTAAAAGCCTTCAGAGAAGCTTTGAGGGTGTCCCTGAAGCGCTTTCTTTGACCACCTTGCGAGCGCTTTCCTTGGGTTAGTTGGCCATACAAGAGTCGTTTAGGGATGCGGTGGTCTTCCATTCTGTAGACGTGACCTGCCCATCGCAGCTGGGACTGCATCAGGATTGTGTGGATGCTTTGCAGACACGCTCTTCGAAGAACTTCTGTATCTGGTATTTTGTCTTGCCATTTGACATTTAGTATTTTTCTCAGACATGTCATGTGGAAGTGGTTCAGTTTCTTTGCGTGTTTACTGTACACTGTCCATGTTTCTGAGGCATAGAGCAATGTAGGGCGGATGATGGCTCTATAGACCCCTGGCTTTGTGTTTGTGGTGATACCACCTCTGTTCCAGACAGTTTTAGACAGTCTGCCATAGGATGCACTGGCCTTGGCAATACGCAGGTCGATTTCACTATCGATTTTTCCATTTCTGGAGAGTGTGCTGCCAAGATATGTGAATTTGTCCACTGCGTTTATATCCTGTCCATTTATAGTGATGCTTGGATCCGAGTAGGCTTTCCCAGGAGCAGGTAGATATAAGACTTCAGTCTTGTTCGTATTGATGGTAAGGCCAAAGTCTGAGCGGGCTCTCGAGCAGTCTCTGACGATGCTCTGCAGATCGTTTTCAGAGCAGGCATTTAGTGCACAGTCGTCAGCAAATAGCAAGTCTCTGATTACTGCTGCATTTGTATTTGATTTTGCTTTAAGCCGCCTCGGGTTGAAAAGGCCACCATCAAATCTGTATGATATATTTATCCCGTTGTTTTCTCTATTTGTGAATGCATCTGTCAGCATAGCGGAGAACATGATACTGAACAGTGTAGGTGCTAGGACATAGTCTTGTTTTACCCCGTTTGATACTTCGAAGGGCTCTGATGGTTCTCCACTTTCTTGGACACGAGCCTTCATGCCATCATGAAATAGTCTCACCATGGTTATGAATTTTTGTGGACAGCCATACTTTGACATGATCATCCAGAGTCCTTCTCTGCTAACAGTGTTGAATGCCTTTGTTAAGTCGACATATATTGAGAACAGGTCAGCATTTTGTTCTTGGCATTTTTCCTGGAGCTGCCTTGCTGCAAAGATCATGTCAATGGTTCCACGCTCTTTTCTGAAGCCGCACTGGCTTTCTGGTAGTAGACTATATTCTATGTGTTGCATGAGACGATTTAGTAGGATGCGTGCAAGGATTTTCCCAGCAATAGAAAGAAGAGATATTCCTCTGTGGTTGTCGCAGATCAGGCGGTTTCCTTTTCGCTTGTATAAATGAACAATTGTGGCATCTTTAAAGTCTTGTGGTATTGACTCTTTTTCCCACATAATTAAGAAGAGCTTATGAAGTCTTTCAATCAGGGCTAATCCACCTTTTTTGTAGACCTCTGCAGGAATGGAGTCAGCTCCTGGGGTTTTTCCCCTTGCGAGCTGTTGAATGGCAAGATCGGTTTCCTTTAGCGTAGGCGGGTCATCCATTTTTTCATTTATTGGTACTTGCTGTAGCCTGTCTATGGCCGCTTTATTTATGATGGAAGGTGTATTGAGAACCTTTTCGAAGTGCTCTGCCCAGCGTTTTAGGATTTCTTCCTTATCTGTCAATAGGATTGTCCCATCAGCATTTAAAAAAGGTGATGAGCCTGACTTTGTGGGTCCATAGATATCGTTTATGGCATGGTAGAAGTTCTTCATAGCGTGCTTGTCAGCAAATTCCTGTATTGTTTCCACTTTCTTGCTAAGCCAGGTATCTTGCATTTGGCGTAACTGTTTTTGCACATTTTTGCGGATGTTAGTGAATGCATCTTTAGTGGACTGGGAGTTTGGGTTGTTCAGATACAATTTGTGGAGCTTGTGCTTTTCATCTAATAGTTTTCTGAACTCAGTATTGTTTTCATCAAACCAGTCCTGATGCTTGCTCTCCATAGGACAGAGTATGTTTAATGCTGTGCTATAGATAGCTTCTTTGAAGCATTCCCAGCTTTTATCTACATTTGATTCAGTTGGAAGGGTGGACTTGAGGCAGTTCTCTATCGCATCTGCAAGCGACTTTTCAGTTTTGTCATCTGCTAAGTTGGTCGTGTTTAGCCTTTTTAGGGGTTTAGATTTTTGCGGACGTCTCTTTGGTTGAATATGGATGTTTAGTTTTGTGATGATGAGGCAGTGGTCTGTTATACATTCTGCACCACAGCAAGATTTGGTGACACGAATGTCCTGACGGTCAGATTGTCTGGTGATGACGTAATCTATGTGGTGCCAGTGTCTTGAGCGGGGATGCATCCAGGAAGTTCGCTTTCTCATTGGAAGACTGAATATTGTGTTCGATAAGAGCAGCTTGTGTTCAGCACAGGTCTGGAGTAGTAATAATCCGTTGCTGTTGCATTGACCTATCATGAATTTGCCTAAGACTCCTTTCCAGATGTGATGGTCAGAGCCACCTCTTGCGTTGAAGTCACCAAGAATGAGTAGCTTTTCTGTTTTTGGAATATCAAGTAAGGTGGAGTTTAGTTCTTCGTAGAACTTTGCTATGACATCTTCTGGGTTGGTCATGGTGGGTGCGTAACAGCTAACAATGGAAATATGTTTCTTTCCGTTTTGTAAAGGCAGCTTTAGGGTCATGAGCCTATCACTAATTCCTTAAGGAGGCCCAACTAGTTTAGATACTATTGATGTTTTTATGGCAAAGCCGACTCCAGATTCACGTCGTATTTCAGTGCTTCTACCGCTCCAGAAGAAAGTATATCCAGCTCCTCTTTCGCAGAGTTCACCTTCATCTGCAAGCCGAATCTCGCTTAGTGCTGCTATGTCTATGTTGTATCCGTGGAGCTCCCTGGCTACTAGAGCAGTTCGTCTTAGTGGTCTATCAGATGTGTTGTTGTCAAGAAGTGTGCGCACATTCCATGCGCCTATGGTACTTGTAAACATGAAAATAAATATGAATAAACAGCTCACAGAACACACTTCTAATGTTTAAGCTTAAAAGTGAATATGATTGTAATGGGAATATTAATGTTTCACCTGTAGATAAGGAAAATAAATAATGTTTGATGTAGGTGATATAGAGTCATTTGAGACCAATAGTAGTGAACTGAAAGTGAAGAAAAAAGTCTATGCTATATTGATTATATTTGATCTAGTCAAATTAAAAAATTGGAATGCAACTAAAAAAGAAAGTTTTTTTTTAAAAATTATTGATACAGAATTATATCCCTTCTCTCTCAGGGATGAGGGAGATAGTTTTTGACAACTGCTTTGTGGCTAAAGATTTAAAAATGAAAAAAGAAAGACAAAAGTTTTTTCTTATCATAAAAAGAAAAAACAAAGTTTATTAGCTCATGTTCTCATACCATCACAATATTTTTTTTGTTTATAAAGACTGCTCTTCAAAACTTGGTCACAAGGGAAAGCTTTTAATTTTAACAATAAATGATAAACAATAGAGATTATAATATGGTATAAATCTAGAATCTGGACCTAACTACATGAATAAAATTCTTTGTACTGTCAGCCAAAAATAAAATCATGTGAAATCAACACATTAATAACTTGATATATCTATTTTTCTTGTTACCTGACATACTAAACAAAAACAAAACAAAAAAAAACTCAAACACTAAGAGAAAACCCAAGCTTTATGATTACAGTCAAAATAATAACAAAGGCTCAGCCATGCTGCCATTCAGAATTACCCTTATTACTGCCTAATAGTACTGATAGGGACAATTACTGAATTAGACTAGGTAGATTTTAGATTGATAGGAATAGGCTAAATTGCTGTGTGAAGAGTAAATATTATTCAGCCAAGATAGAGTACATAGAGAATAATAGAAATCAAAAGTCACTCAAGTCTAAGTTCTTAACCATTCTAATTATTTTTAGTTAGACCTAGAATGACCTAGATTCTAGATCTATTTCTAATTAAATAATAAGGCTAATAATTAATAATTTATTCTATCAATTAAAATAAAAAAGGAAAAAAAAAAAAGCTCTGTTAAAATGCCTGAAACTGATAGATAGATCTAGTAAATCTAGATCTAAACTTAGGTCGACGATACTGTTGTAAAATTAAAATCAAATTCAGAGATGCAAACCTGCTGCTAGATTAAGTTTCCAGTGATGCGAAGAACTTGATCTGCTGTTACTGTTTACAATATGCATTGATATGACATACAACGCCATGTAAGACATACAAGGCAAGTCGCAGGCCATTATTAGGCCAATATTAATGAGATTACGATGTCAAACGCTATTTTATTTATTATTAGAACTAGATCTAGATGTTCAGATCGTACGATAACATATAGATTCCACGGACGATTTGTTGACAAAGCCAGACCAGAGTGTGCTGTTTCCTGTGTATTTGTAACATAAAATGGCGATAAATGTAATGTCATTGATAAAGGGCAACCACCCTACGATATAAATAAATAGATCTGCATAACAATGGAGGCATGCTGTCTCCCTTAGAACAGAAAATAGAAAGTTTCAAATGATATCTGTTTGTTTCTAATGAAAGGGAAAATAATAGATAGATATAGATCTAGATATTAATTTTTTGTTATTGTCGACAAATTTATCCTAAGCAGAATGGCTATATAGGCAATTTATTATATATTATTATGACTTTTACGGGTGGCGAACAGGGGGATTCCACCCAAAGTCTTGCGCTTGAGAGGTATAGTAAATATTACTCAATCCTATAGGATCGGATTTAAGTATGTGGAGATCCCGGAGCAGGACTTTGTGGAGGCTCCTACAAGTTTTCGAAATCTTTAATAAAGATCCACTTTTGAATGAAAATACATATACAAGTGTGCTATATTTTAGAAGAAAGAAACAAAGTTCTTGTACGTTTAATCTCACTTTCATTAACAAAAAATAATATGCATATTTTAATTTAAAAAGAGTATATTTTTGAGTTGTGGAGAGTAAGGCCTTTGGTAGACGCACTGTCGTAAATCTGGAGCTGTATTGACTTATTCCGAGCAAGCTACAAAAGTACACTTCTTAATCACATTTTCGCCAGCCGTAAAACTTCCTCCCAACAAATGTTGCATAAAAAAAAACAATAAAAGTTTCTGACCCGTCGAAATTCGGATATATTTATTTCTTTTGTGGAGGGTCCTTCTTGTGGATTTCCCGCCTTCCCTCCCTAAAATCCGGCCATGCTAATCAAACCAAATAAAAAAGGGTCTCTGCCGTGCATTCAAATGTACCGTACTAATAAACTTAACTATGGTGTGGTGGATTGATTCGCAAACAGTTCTCATAGACAAGGACTTCTTACTCAATATTGTTGAAGCTTATCCGGCATCCAATTCCTTAGCAACGTACAGTGGCGTAGCAAGGTACCCGTGGGCTCGGATTCAAGAATATGACGGCAGCAATTGGTAGGCCCTTTTTACGTTTATTTGAGCATGACAGAAACAAAATCGAGACACACTCTTATGTCTCAGTAATGTCTCTATTAGTAATTGCATTGAATAAAATAACTAAATGACGACTTTGTACAAGTAATTGGGTCATTACACTCAATTCACTTACATCTTATCCTTATTAGTTTCATTACACTCAATGCGGATGTATGCAAACGCGACATGAGGCTCTTCAAAATCGACACTAGCAGCTGGGGAAAAGTAGCACACGTAGAGAGAGCATAAAGGAAGGGTCTCGAATAGCAGATGCCATATACAACAGAAGCAGAAAGATGGGTGAAAATGCAACGGCGCCTGGTGATTACATATTCCCAACCTGCGACCGCAGCTGTGCATCAAGAATTGGTCTCTTTAGTCACACAAGAAGTTGCAAAGGGAAAATATAATCTCTCGAGACGTAAAATGCTATAGACACTCAATGCTTATCATGGGCGTAGCCAGGATTTTTTCGAGGGGGGGGATTGGGGGGATTTTTTTTATCCTCCCCCCCCCCCGACCCTCCTCCGGCGGAAAAATTTTTTTATGTGTGTGTGTGTACATCATCTTTATTACATTCTGACCCTTCATTCTTTCTGAAGACGTTAATTGTGCTCTAGAATAGGTTCTTTCATGAGATTTCCCGCCATTGTCAGAAAGGGGGTCTGGGGGAGCGCTAGGAGCTCCCCCATCGCGGGGCGGAGCCCGCCACCAAGCACTATTTCTGGTATTGAAAGCTTACAAAATGCATATTCTGAGGTATCTACAGTGCATTTTCCTGCAATAAAAAAAGTTTTATTTCAAAAAGCTAATGTGCTATTCTTACTGACTTAGACCCTCCAGCGCCGTTCGGCGCATTTGCCATCAAGCTGATTCCATAAAAATCTGTCTTATCTTATATCTTATCCTATATAATACAGACGTTACTTCAAAAAAGAAGATGATTACGTCCTACGCGTCATGCATTTAGTCATGCATATTAACCAATGACTTAAATTCTGCCAAGTCACTGGTTTTCCTGGCTAGCTCAGGCAACCCATTCCATGCTCTAATAGCACTAGGGAATGTCACTGGCAATGTCTGAAGCCTCTTCCCACCTGCTCTGAGGACCTCCATGAATCTGTGGTGCCAAGTTGTACTAGGATGTCATCGCAACTCTTATTATGCGTAATTCATTTTGTCGGAGAACATGCTCCGCAAACCTCATGCGAGCTCTATCACAATGTTACTAAGGGGTCGACTCCCACTTCGGCATAGTATTTCCTTGATTTAGACCCGATCTCTATAACTGACTCCTAAAATCTGTCTTAACCATCTTTGTTGAGCCACATTCACTGCACTTTTTTAATGGATAGGGGTTTAAATCTAAAAACCCCAATAGGATTGGCTACGCTCAAATAATTTTAGTGTTAATTTGCTTTTTTTATATTGAAGAGGTATTTTTTTTAGCATCAAACCCCTCTGAAGGGGGTTAATACTCATAACCTTTTTTTGGCAACGCTCATAGCATTTTGAGTGCGTAATTTGCTTTTTTTTCTTATACTGAAGATGTATTTTTTAGCTTCAAACCCCGCTGGCGGGGGATTTAAACTCAAAACCCCTTTGGCTACGCTCATAGATTTTAGAGTGAGTAATTTGCTTTTTTTATATGTTGAACAGGTATTTTGTAGCTTCAAACTCCACTGGAGGGGAGTTTAAACTCAAAACCCCTTTGACTACTCTCATAACATTTTGAGTGTATAATTTGCTTTCTTTTTATTATTAAAAAGGTATTTTTTTTAGCTTCAAACCCCGCTGAGGGGGGGGGGGGGTTAAACTCAAAACTGTGTCAAAACCCATTTAGCTACGCTCATATCATTTTGAGTGCGTAATTATCTTTTTTTTTATTTAAGAGGTATTTTTTAGCTTCAAACCCTACTGAAGAAAGGGGGGGGGGGGGTAAACTCAAAACCCCTTTTGGCTACGCTCATAGAATTTTGAGTGTGTAATTTGCTTTTTTTTATATTGAAGAGGGGTTTATCGTAAAGTTTGGAGGGTGTTTTAAAATTAAAATCTTCCTTAACTGTGCTCTTGGAAATTGGGGATTGTCGTTTGCATTTTTTTTTATAGTTTTGTTTTATAGAAGAGGTGAGTTTTAACTGCAAAAACCCCTGGTAGGGGATTTTAAACTAAAACACCCTGATAGGGGGTTTTAAACTCAAAGCCCTCTGTGTTGTGCTGGGGCAAGTGATGGTTTAGTATTAAAATCTCACCTAAAGTAAACAAAATCAAAGCAAAAAATCAGTCACTAAATTCCGACTGCGGGAGGGGATTTCATTTCGGGGGGGGGGGGGGGTGAACCCCAACCCCCCCCGGCTACGCCCATGATGCTTATATATATATATATATAATATATATATAATAATAATACTAATAATATAATATATAGTATATATATATATATACTATCACAGTGTTACCCAAACTGTGTTCCGCGGAACACTAGGGTTCCGTGGGGCCAGAATAGGTGTTTCCAGAAAAATTTGGAGTAATTAACCATTCCCCCTTTCCCTCCACCGAGCAGGCAAACTAGGCAGCCGTCTAGGGCTTCCATTTTGTTTAAAGAAAAAATTGCCAAACTTGAATCAAATCTCAAACATAGCAGAGAACTATGTCTACTATAAATCAGAGTTTATTCGCAAATAATAGATCTACTTGTTAGACTAACTTTGTTAGAAGAACCTTTTTGCTTCCTATTAGTAAATATTTCAAAACGTAATTTCGAGTCTGGTGCTTCAAAACGAAAAGGAATAACGGAGAATGCAAAATTGTTCCCCCTTTCAAACCTTGCGATATAGAGGGCAGATGATGTAAAGGTCATCTGTTTTTTTTTGTGGCCAACGGTTAATGAGGGTGTCATGTGGCCAGCACAACGCCCAACCGCCTTTACTTTTCCCCGACTAATGTCAGATACCCATTAGAACTGGGTGGACTCAGAGGCGCCTTAAGGATCCCGAAATTAAAAATCCCAGTCTTCACCAGGATTTCGAACCCGGGACCCCGGTTCGGAAGCGAAGGGCTTTACCCCAAAGAGGTGCTATGTTAAATTTCATCACTTGTCAGCATTGATTGTTTCAACCAAACAATTGAAATCGGGTTATTTATTTGTATGGTGTTTATTTTTCATTTTTCTCTTATTTATTTGGGGCTACCAAATTCACTTCGCATAGGGCTTGGTCATGAAATGTATTCTAGCAGTAGTCATTTCATTCGGTGTAGTTATACATTTTTACATGTGACTACCCTTATGTCCTTATGTGTAAATATGTGTAGGCTAAGCCTTACGTACGATTTCTAGCGGCGAACCTTTTTTTTTTGACACGCAAAAGTCGTCAAAAGTACGATGTACGAGTATAGGGATCAGTGGCGTAGCATCCATGGCGCGAAGGGGTTCAATGAATCTGGGCTAACGACCACTAGGGGCCCATAGCCTGTGGCGTAGCATCAATGGCGCGAAGTGGTTCATTGGGTTAGGACCCCTGCCTCATGACCAGTTGGGGCGCACATAAGCACCTGGGGATAACACCAAGGTGGGAAAAAATGCACTTTTGTAAAAACTGATATGAAAAAAGAGAGAGAGAGAGAGAGAGTTTGGTTTTTAAAAAGTTGAAGGTTTAATTTGTTTGTGCTATTGCAGTAAATGGCGAAACCAATTGATAGATAGATCGATAGATAGATAGATAGATAGATAGACAGATAGATAGATAGATGGATAGATAGATAGATAGATAGATAGATAGAGAGATGACTAAATTAATTGTGGAATAGTGTCATTCACTGACCAACGATTGGTAATTTTTTTAAACAGCATTATATTTATACAAAAACCTCAGACCAGGCTTTATTCAAAATTACAAAAAAAACCTGAAATTTGACAATCACGCAAAGCCCTACAGATTCAAAACGAGATAATAGATCTGTTGGGCTATGCAGTTCTAGCAAAATCCGCGACAAAATCTGGCGAAATATGTATTTCAGACAAAAAAATGAATAGCACTGAATCCTTGTTTAACATGGTAATTCACTTGTGTTTTCCACAATCGTCACAACAACACGTGCTATCAGCTTTATCAATATCTAGTCAAGTGATTCCTTCCTAGTAGTTGTATATGCCTTGATCATGCCTTGATTACATAATAGACCTATTTCGGATTTCCTTTCGCCTTTCATGCAACACAATATGAAACATCTTTTGTATCAACTTTTTACCTAGTACAATTAAGTTGTACAAAGCATGCACACTTAAACAGTCGTAATTAAACATACCCCACACTTTAAAAAACAACATTATATTATTTAGATTACTGGCGAATAGAAATGTTCCGAGAAATTTAAATTATTAAAAAAATAGTTAAATCATCATTTAACACTTTGCCTAAAGCAGTGGTAGTCATTCTATAGAATGCATAGGCATTCTGTCTATACAATGTCCAGGCAAAGTAGGAAATGGAGAAATGATTTCGCACTTTGCCTGGGCGTTTCGGGTATTCTATAGATTGCCGGAGTTTGCACTTTGCCGATAATGTATAGCGAGAGTTTATATACGCTTTGTAAAAATTGACAGTTTATAATAAAAAATGTCTCTATAAAGCATCATAAAACTAATTAAATCTAGTATCCAAAACTCTTTAATTGGCTTCTCTTTAAAAATATTTCACAGATTTAAAAGTTAACATCATTCATTAAATATAAGATACAGTTCTAATTATTGGGCCTTTCCAATAGATTTAGGCCACTTGTACACTACACGGTTTTGACCGTACGGCAATATAGGCTTAAGTACGATTGAAGATGTGAAGCAGGGATAGAGGGCAAGACCAGAGAACTTGATTTTCATATGGAATCCCACTAAATGTTCTTTTTTAAAAACTTTTCTTTTGACCAATCTATTTCTTGACTATGACGTTTCATCCATATTTGCGGATTTGTAACCAAAAGATATTCTTTTAGTCTAGATATACGAAGTATGAGATTTAAAAAATTCGCCCTTTTTTAAAAATCCAAATTCCACTCCACCTTTTAATATAGAGTATAGGACTGCTATCCGTATATAGTCAGGCATTTACAATTTCGTACCCTTGAGATGTTCCTAATTACATTCTGCTCTTAGCCAAACTGGTGCCTTGCATTTTTCTTGGAGAGGGTTAGGCGACTCCAAGCAATGGGTACCACTGTAACGAAAATCATAAGTGGCGCCCCCAACGACTGCTCATGGTATTAAGGTGCTGTTATACTTTGAATCTACACTTGTACGCGACCACACCCGATCAACCTTCAATCTTGTCACCTTTCCTCTTCCACCCTTTTTTGTTCTTAAATTATCCCAGTGTAACTCTTGTCACTTCTCAAGTTCAGACATAAGTATTGACTATTAGTTTATTGTTTACTTTTTGTTCTCTGTGATAAGAATTCACGACCAAAACGTAGTCTCTTTTGTTCAATCTAGTTATTTTTTAAATTATACTTCTCAGTTGGTCCTGTAGCAGTGCTGGGTAATTAACTGCCGGGTCTGCCAATAATTTACTATAGATATTTGGATCAAACCTCATCATTATCCAGGTCTTCGTCTTTTGACTCTTAAGACATCAAAGGTCTATAATTACAAGTTAGCGTCGTTTGTAGAGGAAAGAATACAGAATAGAATTACAGATCTGCAGAGGGAGATAAAAGTTATATTGTTCATTTTGTTATAAAGACAGAGTAACAAAGGAAAGGTCTCAATATTTCATTACAACTCATACCCACGTGCTCAAAATTAAAAAAAAACAAAAAAAACAAGAAAAAAAAACTAGTAATTTTCTATAAATGCATACAATTTGTTGAATAAGAAAAAAAAGTTTTTGAGAAATTTGCATTACATTTTTCACTTTTAGTTGTTTAGGTTCGATAAGAACAGTTGGCTTACAAGACAAAGGTTACATCATATTTCTTTTTTTTTTTTTATGCCAAAAGGGCCTACTCGTTTCACATACGACCAGATATTGAAAAAATAGAATTCCATTAACAGAAAAGCACTGGGGCTCGGGGTGAGATATGGGCACTAAAAAAGTTAATGCTTTACAAAGTATTGAATAAATAGCAACGAAAGTAAAAATGGCATCTCCTGTTTTCAATAAATATGATCTTATCTCAGAAGAAAACTTGATTTTAATTGACATTATCATTAACTGCGCATGTCTCAACATTTTCGCCATGTTTGGAATTATGGGAAACATCCTGAACGTCATCATACTCAGGAAACAAGGACTTCGTGACAGCACCAACCTCACTCTGATGTCGCTATCCATGGTGGATCTAGCCTACGGCGTTGTCATGCCGGTACGAAGAGCCCAGTGTGTCGTCAGCAAGTTTGACGTCATCCTCGCTCAAAACTTTGACGTATTCATTAACGTGTATCTGGTTGTACCAGCAAGGATTCTTAGTTTCATTTCGTCAGGACATATTGTACTTATCTCCCTGGAGAGAACCGTCGCCGTGTATTTCCCAATTAAAGCAGCTAGCTTGTTAACAGTGCCGCGAACAGTTTTGTGTCTCGTCCTTATTTACTTATTTTGGCTAATTTTAATGAGCCCATTCGCCCAGATCTTTGCCGTTGACACTTTTCTTAATTCAGAATCGAACAGAACATTTTATATGATAACGTTTTCCGCCTTTCTCGTGGATAATTGGGAGGTTATTAATATTATAAATGTATTTGTATTAGCTACTATTCGTGGACCCGTTTCATTCTCTATCATTGCATTAGCGTCCGTTTCCATTGGATACAGACTTCAGGAGGCAAGAGTGAAAAGGCAGGAAATGACGTCATGGAAATCGAAGGCCTCGTTCGATACCAAAGTCGCAAGAATGCTGCTTGTGGTCTGCTTGGTATATCTTGCACTTGCGTTTCCTTCAAATATTCCGACATTGATGTATTTTATTGACGACACTTTCCTAATGTACCAAGGAAGGACAACGTCAATGTATACAGTCTCTGAATATCTAGTAGACTTACTCTATGTTGTGAACTCGGCTGTCAATTTTCTTATTTACGTCACGATGTCCAGAAAATTTCACAGGACTTACAAATCTCTAGTTAGAGGATGTCAAAGAATGTTTTCTCAAACGTGATCAAATTATATTATTTAAAATATGTACACCCAACATACAGAGTGTCTGACTTCCTGCGTTTTACAATAGCTAACATGTAATACAAGAAGTCTATAACTATAAAAACAGTTATCGTGATAGAAAAGATACAAACTATAACAATAATGAAGCTATCTTTATGCAAAACCAAACATTCTTTTCTGAGGAGATATAAAAATAATCAACATCTAAATCTTTTTGAGTTTTGTTGATTTGATCTCTCTCTATCCGATCTCATCTAGAATAACGTATGCTTATTTGATATCCCTATCTGATCGCATCTTCTAACTTGATCTGCTTCTCTGATAACGTCTGCTAGCGATCTCCCTGTCTGACCACATCTGCTAACTTGATCTGCTTCTCTGATAACGTCTGCTAGCGATCTTCCTGTCTGACCACATCTTCTAACTTGATCTGCTTCTCTGATAACGTCTGCTAGCGATCTTCCTGTCTGACCACATCTTCTAACTTGATCTGCTTCTCTGATAACGTCTGCTAGCGATCTTCCTGTCTGACCACATCTGCTAACTTGATCTGCTTCTCTGATAACGTCTGCTAGCGATCTTCCTGTCTGACCACATCTGCTAACTTGATCTGCTTCTCTGATAACGTCTGCTAGCGATCTTCCTGTCTGACCACATCTGCTAACTTGATCTGCTTCTCTGATAACGTCTGCTAGCGATCTTCCTGTCTGACCACATCTTCTAACTTGATCTGCTTCTCTGATAACGTCTGCTAGCGATCTTCCTGTCTGACCACATCTACTAACTTGATTTCATTATCTGATTTCGTCTGTTAACGTAATCTTCCTGTCTGATCACGTCTGCTAATTTGATATCCTCATATGATAGTCTGCTCGCTTGATCTCCCTATCTGATCACGTCTGCTAATTTGATATCCTTATATGATCATTTACTAACTTGATCTCCCCATCTGATCACTTTTAAATTTGCCCAACTAAATTTAAACACGCTGGTTTTACAAAGGTCCAAATCTACACGCTGGTTTTAAAAAAACGCATTTACAAGATAGACAATAAATATCCAATCTATTCCATTTTAACTCTAATCTAATAGGAAAAACTCTACTTTTACAACTATATATATCAATACTGCATGATTTATTTCCATTTTCCCGATATCAAAAAAAATTAATTAAACTACCACTATTTAATTAAATAAGTGGTTAAATTTTTGATTGATTTTTGTTTGTTAAAAACAATGAATACGTTTGCAAAGTTTCAACCATAGGCATAAATAAATATAGACTGGAAAAAGGAAGTAACTTCATGTAAATTGAAAACATGTATATCTATTGTATTCGGATTTCCGAATTATGAAAAATTGCACGATCTTTATTCTGAGAGATTAAAAAAAAAAACACTAGTGAAAAATATTGTAATACTTATATAGGTTATGGCTGAAATAGATATGAATACTTAACTTTTATACTGCTCATAAATGCTGTATAATAAAGTACACAAAATTGCAAATTTTCGTTTCATAAAACTCTTTAATCGGCCAGTCTATATTTATTTATGTCTATGGTTTGATCCAAGAATGGGAAGTGGACGAAATAACGTGTTCAAAATGTGTAACAAACACAGGGAGATAATATATATATATATATATATATGATATATAGGATTGATATATATATATATATATATATATATGATATATAGAATTGATATATATATATATATGATATATAGAATTGTATATATATATGATATATAGAATTGATATATATATATTTATATATATATATATATATATAGATGATATATAGAAGAACGAATACAGCGCTGGTAATAATTTCCTTTAACAACGTGAAGTGGCTGAAGATGCCGAAATGAATAGGGACAATTTGTATACGTTTTGTCGGCCGTTTTATGTGCGGACAGTTGCTGATCTTCCGGGGCAAAGGTTAAATGGCGATCTGCTGGACAGGAGATGCCTCAATATGTAAGTCTACTTACTATATCAGTTTTCCCCAACGGCTACGCCCGTTGAATGGCTACCCGATTTAGCTCATCCACTTTCCAGATGTCCCAAAATCAATTCATTTAAGATTCGAACATGAGTTCATCTGTCTGATGGCCAGAGAAAAAGTTAATTCGACAAAGGTTGGCCTAACTACAGCCAATATTAGAACATTTCCTTGCACATACTTTTGGTCCGTGAATTTCGGGTATCCCTGATACTTGTGCTTCGCTTCGTTAAAGTAGTTGATACATTGTGTTACTTTAACTGGAACCATTTATGGCACTTCAAATGGGAAGACCCGCATAGAACGCTTCCTCACACAGACTTTTAGCCCGTTACTAACAATATCACTTTAACAATTTTATTGACCCTATGTTTGTTTTTAATTGGCTATATATCGTTTATTTCGACAGGGTTCACACCCTAATCTTTTTTTTTTTTTTTGCACTGCCCTACCAAAAGGTAAGCCTACTTCTTAACACTTTAAATTAAAAAAAAACCAACATTTATTCATAGTTTTGATATCTAATAAAGTTTAACTCTTTCTCCGGTAATTATTTTTCTACGTTTCGACGGAATTCTACATTGATATATTATTATTTCACTCCCCCTGTTATGATTAACCTTCAATAACTTGTTCGTTTGTAATCAGGAAATGTGTTATTTGGTATAGAATTAAAGGGTAATGCATGCTGTTATATAACAGAAAGTAAAGTTTATAAAATTAAACATTAATTTAATTTAATAAGGTCAAATCAACGATGGTATCGTCAATTAGGAGAGAAATAGTTAAAATAAACCATCAATTTATGAGTGGTGTCACTAGGTTTGGTGTCACCCGGTGCGGTAAGCTCGGAGTGTCCCCACCCCCCGGGAAAAAAAATAATCTCCCCTGTAAAAACAAACAACTATTGTTTATTTTGTTTCTTTATGTTGAACAATACAACTGTAAGCTCATTAATTGATTGGTTACACACGAAAAGGTTTTCGATTCTATTTTAAGATGTCGATGTTTTTGACATTTATCAAAAGTTATTACATAAATTAAAAATGTAGAATTATTGAATTTAGAAACATTGAGTTCAACATATTTATACTAGAGATTATTTAAAAGCTCCTTACGGAAAAGGTTTTAAATTATACTAATGTTTCTCGGTTGCTTATAAAAAAACGATTCAAGCACTGAACAGATTTACGCAGGGGCGGCCTTAGAATTGAGCGGGACCCTGTGCGAGCATCATGTGCGGGGCCCTTAGCCGTAAGGGTAGACTATATATATATATATATATATATATATATATATATATATATATACCGTAAACTCATCAGGCTACAGGCTCATCCGTCTCTAACGCTGTAACAATAACAATACAGTATGTCCGCCTCTAAGCTGTGGGCCTTAGTTTTGCTACAAAAACATAGAACATTAAGTAGCTCCATTACGTAAGTACATTGTGTACTGTATTGTAATTGTTTGGCATTAACAGAGGCAAATAAAAAGGAAAACCATCGCGCACTACTAATATTAACCCTTAAAGTGCTGATCTTTTTTACAATGAGTGCATACAAAATGGATTTACAATGCTAGTGTTTAGAGGCTAAACTACCACACGCG
This sequence comes from Biomphalaria pfeifferi, assembly GCA_030265305.1. NCBI lineage: Eukaryota > Metazoa > Mollusca > Gastropoda > Planorbidae > Biomphalaria > Biomphalaria pfeifferi. The sequence goes on from JASAOG010000241.1 coordinate 216,450, forward strand.
TCTAAAGGGTTAAAGAGCAGACGCGACATTTGCGGAAGGGCTATACCACGTTTTTTTTTTTTTTCAAAAAAAATAATTAGAAACAAAAAAAGGTGACACGGGTTTTCCTACGGCCTCACGATGTCTATTCACAGTAGCCTATTGGAAAAATCAACTTAATACGTCATCGCCAAACTTTCTGGAAGCTGATTGGCAAACAAAAAAAAAAGCTGTAGCCTACAAGCATATCAGTTGTTCAATACAGGCTTGAGGTTACAGTACGAAATAAGGAATCATTCTCGTACACCCTCAACCCTTTTGTTCATGGCAGACTAAAGGAACAGTATATTTAATGTATACGTACTATTTACGTACCAATTCTTTTATATTGTAATGCGACATGACAGTGCTGTATGGCACTTTTAAAAATTACTGAGTTTTTAAAAGGAACAGCATGTAAAAGTTATTAATGAAATGGGAAATGGTTATCTAGAGGTTTTAAGTGTTTGGGGATGTCCTGTGATACTGTTTATATCCGAAAATAGTATATGTTTATGAAATTAAATACCGCGAAAATTTCCCCTTCGCGTGCGGTCTTAGAACGTACCACCAGCGAAAATCAAGAAAACACTGTATATTTGTTTATTAATGTTCATTTTTTTTTCTTTCAAAAGTTGCATTTATGTTATTACAAATGGCTCTTTTGATATTCAATTTTCATAATTCAAATAGTAGTTCAAACTTTATCACAACGCATTTTCATAATAAAATCGTTTGGACGTCGATGTTTAAATACGAAATAAACTATTTGAATTGGTTGCTTCCACCTACGTGTTTTTATTCTGAACTGTTAAACAATGATAGTCTCTTAGAATCGACAGGTTATAAGATGCTGTCTTTACCGAAACTGAACGGTATTTAGAAACCAAAAATGTATGTTAAGACTAAGCTAAGAGCTTAAACTGTAATTGGTATTATAAAAATACAGGGGAAATATTAAGTAACAAGTCATAGTTTATGACAACTGATTAGGTTTTCGAAGTTGGTGACAATAAAATTTCCGATCTTGTTGCCCCTTCTCAGGCGCGGGGCCTGGGGCGGTTGCCCCACGTGCTACCCCCTAAGGCCGCTACTGTTTTTACATCCTGCGAAACATCGTCTGAAATAACATCATAAGATTTTGCTCAGTTTTGTAGATTTAAAAAAAAACGTTGATAGCGTCCATCGAAATTACTCTGGAAAATAGCAATCTCGCAACAATTTGTCCAGATTTAGCGACATGTATAAAGCAATCAAGCTGTTGATTAGGGTGCATCTTATTCCCATTTCTCTTTCTTGCAGCCATCGATGATGTCATAAAAATACATTAAACAGCCTGCATTCGGGTTACCGTGACGTAAACCAAACCGAGTTGGATTTTGCAGACGACATAACATTACTTTGAAATACAATTAAACGAATACACGAGATGAAGGATGAAGACGCCTTCAAGTTAAGCATATTGGCTGCAGGTTACTCAGTACCCCATCAACATTGGTCATACAGATCTTGAAGAAAAAGAAAAGTTCCCCAATTAAGGCACTGTTATCTCAAGCGATGGAGATGCATAGCATAGTGTTGCATGACGGATTGGAAAGCTGGAGCCGTCTTTCAAAAAGTTCGGTCTGAACAAACAAATCCATTAGCCTGGAGATTAAAATTCACCTCCTCAATAAAATCCTTGTTCCAACGGCCACGTAAGCTTCGACACATGGAAGGTTGAACAGAGGCTGAGAAATCTTTTCCCACACAGGCACTCATCGTCTAGGGGAAGTGGCGACTGAACGTCGATGGACATTTGCGAGACATTTCATTAGACAAGACGAAACACGTTTCCCAAAGCCAGCCTTAACATGAAAGCCGAAAAGAGGAAGGCAAAAACATGTCTGTCCGCGTCTAAGTCACAACGGTTTGGTGTCCCGAATTTCGCGGGCACCAGCTGGGAAGTGGTTGTTAAATTCGTCTTAGTCTGATTTATACTGAGAGAGGTTGCAGCCCTATGCCTCGAAAGGTGCGAGAAAGGGACTTAAGTCTATGTGTTTCTCAACATTTAACAATAAAAAATGTTACGTTCGCCACTCAACTGGTCATATAAGATGTAGCGCCTTAAGCTCACTCAGAGTTATCCTAACCCTAACCCGAAGCCCCGGGCGTCGAGCATTTTTCTATATTTCTGAGCTTGAGAATCTCTACAACCAATTAGTCAATTAATTATTGGTTTTTAATAGTTTTGTTTGATATCAAAAAAGGAAATCATTTTTTCTACATTATTGAGAGATTTAGATAATTGTAAGTGTGAAGCTCTTCACCTTAGATAATATTTGTGGTTTTGTTTTTTAGTTTTTAAAAATATTTTGATTGTTAGCAATATGTATTTGTTATTTGCACTGAAAAACACTTCCACCAACTCTTTTCTGTACATAGTCTATGGCTCTAAAGATACAAATATAAAGGCATATTTCTTATTCCTTATGCTTGTGCAAATTCATGGACGTGCTCAGGCTTCCCTAGTGCTATTAGCACATAGACTGGTTAGCCTGAATCAACCAAGAAAACCAACGACATGGCGGAGTTTAAATCACTGATTAACATGCATATAGTTAATGTGACACATGGATACACTTTAGGACGTAATTATCTTCTCTTTTGAAGTAACTTCTTTAATTTATAAGATAAGATAGAATGAATTCTGTTACTTAAGTTACACATTCCTGCTAGACCAAAATGGAGATTTATAAGGCATGCTCATGCTACCGTACGGCAGTAAGCCATGGACTACTTATGCGAAGCAAGAGCAAAAATTAAATTAATTTCACCAGCGCTGCCTCCGAAGGATCTTGAAAATCACAAAGCAATTTAGAGTGTGTAACACTAAGATGCTCGAACGGGTCTTCCCAGCATCTTTACCATCCTCCGACAACGTCACTTACGCTAGATTGGTCATGTTTGTTGATATATGATGTAATGTTGCGTGAGAGTTAGTTCCCTTAGCGGATTAGGAAGTGTGTGTTGCTGTTCGTTATCTAATATGGTGGAATAAAGCCTGTGTGTGTTTTGTAAACCGGCCTTGTTGTGCATCTATTTCTACTTGTATTTATGAGTATATTAACATGGCGGCAGCGGTAACAAGAGATATAGTTAGGTTTATATCAGTGATATAAATCTAGTTAAATTAAGTTAAAAACAAATAGGCCTAGATCTAAAGTCAGTAAAGTGTAGGTCTAGAGAGGCTCGGGGTTATTCAGTAACGGTTTTCTAGATCTATATAAGTCTAGTCTAGATAGTAAATATACTATTGTAAAATTTGCATTGAAAATGGCAGTAGTTCAACTTAAACCACCAACAGAATTAAACATAATAGAAGGAAATGTTAGGGAAAATTTTCGTCAATGGCGAAGACAGATGAAGATTTACCTTCTAGCGTCAGGCGCCGACAAGAAACGGAAATGTCAAAGAAAGGCCATAATCCTTTATTATGCAGGAGCACAAGTTCAAGAAGTATGTGATCATTTTATTTATGAAGACAATGAAGATAGCAATGATTACAAAAGCTACATGAATACTGTCATCCAAGGAAGAACGAGGTACTTGAAGCTTATAGGTTCTGGAATATGACTCGTATTTCTTCATATGACTTGTTTATTACTAGTTTGAGAACACAGGCTGAGAAGTGCAATTTTAAAGACAAAGACCGAATGATAAGAGATAAATTAGTTTTTACTGCTAATCAACGTCTACAAGAGAAGCTACTAATGTGTTCAGATTTGACACTAGAAAAAGCTATAGAAATCTGCCAGTCTACGAACAAACGTCCAATAGTCTCAAGGAAATGAATAAACAGTCTAGTCAAACTAATTATGTTCTGAAGCTTAAAAAAGGAGATAACCACAAACAGGGCCTCTGCTACCTATTGTGCAATGTATGCATTGCACGCAGGCGGCCAAATCATTTCCAAGAATAATTTTTCTTTAAATTTTTGGTTTAATAATTTAAAATAAATCAAATATTTTATTTAAATTCTACTAATTCCATTATCCTTTGAAAACTGGAGGGTGGGGTGGGGGAAGAGACGATATTTGTACACTAAGAAGTTATTTTGGAAACTTAAGAAGAAAAACAAAGCGGCACGCGAGGCTTTTCCACGGGTTTTTCCATAAGCGCCGACTCTTTCCTGACCTTGAATTTTCGCGGGTTGTTTGTAATATTTGTTTCGAGTCGAATAGCCCGCCCGTAAGTAGATCTAGAAGATCTAGTAATTCATTGGCCTCCTTCAGTCGTAGAACGACTATGGTTCATTTCAGAGCACACTTCCTCATGTGGCTGTGGAGCCCTATTTTGGAGAGACACTCCCGTCCACAGATAGCGCAGGTTAAGGTGGCTTTTGCTTCGGTGGTAGAGGAGCTGGCAGTTTTTCGGATTGTGCGTTTTTCTTCCTGAGCTGAGACCCATGTACTTTCATTGTCCATAGCTTTCTTTGTCACTGTCTCTCTCCACATGTTGCGGTCTAGAAACATTGTCACATTGTATCTCGAATGGAGGGGGGGGGGGGGGGGGGGCGCAACTTCCTGACAAAAAAAGGTGTTGTAGAGTGTGTGTGTTTCCTAGGCGGCGTTAAGAAGAGGTTAAGCGATTTATTGGTGGTTATGCATTTAAGATGATGAAATTAGCATAATGCAAATGTAAAACGTCAGACAATCTTGAGACATGAAAGAATATAGACGTTATTTTGTGATGAGCTAGATTTCGTTTAAATATCATTAAATTTCATTAATATAAGATCTCTATCTCAAATTATATGTGTGAAAATTGTAATAACAATTATATTGTTTTTTTTTGTTCACATAAGAAGTTTGTTCAAGTTATTTAAAGCTTATTTAGTAAAAATATAAAACGCCTTCATTGGTTCAGTTGTACTAGCTGTTTGTAGCGACAAGTCAACGACCATCTAACAACAAGGAGAGGGGGCGGCGAAAACATGTTTTTTTTAGTGTAATTTATTTGAATATTAGTAAAATTACATGTTCAAAAATTAAAATCTTTTAAATAGGAGACGGCGTTTTATCTTCTATAAGATCGTTTTAAATGTAGACCGCTTTTGCAAGGCGCTTGTGCAACAATATGGGTCAAAACGTTTTCAAGAAAACATTTTAAAACGTCTCCGCTAGTGCGATTCTTCTGGATTTTTTTTTTGTCTCAGAATAGTCAAATTTCTTCCGCCTATTGCACTTTATAATAGTGACGACTTTTGTGTGACAAAAAACCTCCGCGACAGAGACGTCTTACTTAACACAAAGAATATTGTTAAAAAGCCCACGCCCATTACAGACGTACGTACGCAATATGTAGGCCTATCTAGAATGTCCCTCGCATAATACTATTGGCCAGGGCTGCCTCTTTATTATTAGATTTAATATGGCCCTCGCCTTTATTTTTAGGATGAATAGTGCGTTCTGTTAGAAAACACATTAATATTAGCCTATTAAAAATTCTCTCTTCTTACTAAGAGAAAAAGGCCAGAAGACGCTTAGCGCCGAGTCCCGCCCGGAATCAAACCATTTGCCAACTTGAGCGAAAACCTGCCGCATCTTCAATTCTATCTCCATGAAGAAACTTTTACAACGCTTACAATTTATGTAGGCAACACTATTCCGGAAAAAAAACAACAACTGACCATAGACATATTATAAATAGGTTTGTGAGACTGACTCATTTTAGTGAAATTTCATTACGTAAATTTGGATTCTATACATAGTGTTGAAAACATAAATGAAAAATAAAACCTAAAAAGTGTGTTATAATTAAAACATAGTTTCCTTTCTTTTTCATTACATTCTTTACAAAAAATGCAAAGTTAAAATTGAAAATAAAACATCTTAGAGGGAATGGGGATACGACAACGATGCGAATATGAAAAGAAAACTGAATGGTACAAAAATGGATTTAAATCAAAGAGCGCTTTAGGTATAGTGTCCAGATTAGTCTTAATGCATTTTTTTTCTAAAATAAAAAAAAAAAGGGGGGGGGGGGCGGCATTTTTTAACTTCGCACGCAAGCAGGCCACAACCCTCGCGGCGGCCCTAAACACAAAGCTCCACAAAGAAAGTTTACCAAAGATTGCAGATTTTGTGGAGGCCGACATGAATTCAATAGAAGGACATGCCCAGCTTGTGGCAAAACTTGTTTCAACTGTCAAATCATCAACCACTTTGCAGTGAAATGCAAGTCACAGAAGATCAACTCAAAAGAAGAAGTCGTCTACGTCTAATCAAGACACTTATATCAACTCTATAACAAGTAGTTGTAGATCGTCGTTCAAACGTTACAGAGAACCAGCTAAGGACAGTAAACTGCCAGAATGTAGATACTGTGGCAAGTATCACGCCCATAAAAGCACTGTTTGTCCAGCCCGGGGTAAAAAATGCTACACGTGCCATAGACTGAATCATTTTTCGTCCCAGTGTACTAGACTGTACCATAAACAAAGTGAACATGTTGCTGTGAAGAATTTGAAAAGATTCCTACATATCTCCTGGTAGAGATGAAGATGTTTCAGAAACAGATCCCAGGACAGTACCGCCTCAACATGACACTGAATGGAAAAAGATACATTACAGAAACCCAGGAGTTTGAGGGAAGCTTTGACGATGAAGGAGAATCGCTGAAACATTGTGAACTGTTATCTAACCATTCAGATGGATGGCTCTGCTGATGATATTGACACAGATACTATGACATTTATTTTGATTTTTTTTCCAGGTCATAATAATTTTTTTTTCTTTAAATCATGACGTATATATTAAATATTATTTATTGAGAAAGGGGAAGATATGTTGTATTATTTTATAGAATGTGTGATCAGGTGCATAATGTTATTTTTGTAGAGAAAGAAGGATGTTGATATATGATGTAATGTTGCTTGAGAGTTAGTTCCCTTAGCGGATTAGGAAGTGTGTGTTGCTGTTCGTTATCTAATATGGTGGAATAAAGCCTGTGTGTATGTTTTGTAAACCGGCCTTGTTGTGCATCTATTTCTACTTGTATTTATGAGTATATTAACATGGTGGCAGGATATGGAGGATGAACGTATCCCTAAAATTATCCTTAATGGACCACCTATGGTGGACAAAAGGAAAACGTCCGATATGTGGATGTCATCAAAATGGGTTGGTTCCTCTACTAACACTAACAAAGCGAAAGCCACCTTTACCTGCGCAGGGCTGTATAATCACAGTGAAAAGTGATCTGCGAGATGAACTATAGTCGTTCTGCAACTGAAGGAGGTCACATAGATTATTGAAATGTCCCTCTGACGTAGTAGACGAAACGACGTTTCTTAATAATGTATTTAAATTTAAAAAAAAACAAACATTATTAATAATGTCGAATTAAGTTGCTAAATAATCAAACATGGATTTATAAATATAATGAAAAAGCTTTTAGGGAGGGGGAAATGGGCTTGATCAGTAGATTAACTCCTTCGCAAATCAAGTCGTTCTCCCTACAGATGCTTCTATCTTCTTTTTTGAAGTAACGTCTGTATTATATAAGATAAATGCTTTAATTAAGGTAGTGCTGTATACATACAAATATAAAACAATGTTTATATTAACTCACTATCTGTCTGGGTGGAAACTTGTACATATATTTCTTCCACTTGAAACTTTGCACGTCTATTCATTGTCGATGGCAACACAGGAATAAATTTTTAAAAAAAGTTAATTAGTCATAAGTGCTAAGTTACCGAGCCTCGCTCCTTGAAAGATTTGCTAGGTAAGCATGAGAGGTGATATTTTCCCCAGATCACAATGTAAACATTTTTGTAATGACTAAAATGAACAACTGAGAAACGACTATCAATAGTTAGTTTTTATTGTATTAGTCTTAAAGCTAAAAACCATTGTACATGGTGTTTGAAAGCATCTTCATTTTAAGCTTTGCTTTTAAAAAGTATTTCAATATTTTACTTGTTTTAAACAGCCTCGAACAAGAATTGTGTAAGTCTTGTAAAATTTGTTAGACATGGTGACGTAAATGATGAAATTGACAGCCGAGTTCATCACATAGAGTAAGTCTACTAGATATTCAGAGACTGTATATATTGTTGTTGTCTTTCCTTGGTACATTATAAAGGTGTCGTCAATAAAATACATCAATGTGGGTATCATTGTAGGGAATGCCAGAATTAGGTATACCAAGCAGACGACTAGTAACATTTTTGCGACTTTGGTATCGAAAGAGGTTTTTGATTTCCTTGACGTCATTTTCAGCCTTTTCATTCTTGCTTCATGAAGTTTGTAGCCTATGGCGACGGACGCTGACGCAATTATGGCCAACGAAATGGGACCTCGGACATTTGCAATAACAAAGATATTTATTATGCTAATTGCCTCCAAATTTTCCAAAACATAATTTGAAAACTTTGTCATATAAAGTGTTCTGTTTGATTCCAAATTGAGAAAAGTGTCTACGGTAAACATTCGGAAAAATAGGCTCATTAAAAATAGCCAAAATAAGTAGATACATGCGAGACACAAAACTGTTCGCGGCACTGTTAACAAGCTAGCTGCTTTTATTGGGAAATACACGGCGATGGTTCTCTCCAGTGAGATAAGTACAATATGTCCTGACGAAATGAAACTGAGTAGCCTCGCAGGCACAGACAGATACGCATTAATGAATACGTCAAAGTTTTGAGCGAGGATGACGTCAAACTTGCTGACGACACACTGGGCTCTTCGTACCGGCATGACAACGCCGTAGGCTAGATCCATCACGGACAGCGACATCAGAGTGAGGTTGGTGCTGTCACGAAGTCCTTGTTTCCTGAGTATGATGACGTTCAGGATGTTTCCCACAATTCCAAACATGGCGAAAATGTTGAGACATGCGCAGTTAATGATAATATCAATCAAAATCAAATTCTCGTCTGAAATGAATTCATACTTATTGAAAGCCTGGGACTCCATGAACAGTTATTTTTTAATGTAACTTTTGCAAAGTTTATTTATTTTATTGTTCAAATTATTTTTCTTTCAGACATTAAATGCTGTTTTTATTAAACGTTTTCAAATACAGTTAGGCCTATCTACTTCTGATAATTTATGTAATTTACATTAAAGCAATATGACCGACATCATAGTAGGCCTATACTGCTCAGAAGATGATTCATTTAAATATTCTAACACATGGATCCATAGCTGTATTGGTCAACTCTTTAAAGCCTTCATACATTATTGTTTAAAATCTATATGAATTCAATATATAGTTTCAAAATGTAATAATTATGAACGAATCAAGACTTTGTCATTATAGTCACTTTGAGCGTGTTTCTTCCACGTATATTTTTTATTCTGTAATTTAAAAAAATGTTTGGATGTTTTGGGTGGAATAAAGAATTCTCATCTCATTAGTCGCTTCATTTTTTTCTATGTATTACATTTGGGGTGGAGACTCGTCTATTAAGTCTCGTATGCTTAGGAAAGCTTTATAACAAATTGATTAGCTCTTCCTTTGGAAAATTACATGTTGGTAAGATTATATAGGTCCACACAAAACAAATTCCTCTAAGTCAATGACCTGTCAGAGCAAACGATGACGTGGCGACATATGCCTGTTGTTAAAGTCTAATTGCTAAGAATTAATGATATACTATTGAACATAATAACATGTAAAGAAAAGAAGGAAGAAATTTAAAATAAAATGATGACAAAGAAAACATAAAAATATGAAACTGCTGGAACAAAGAAACTCGACAATGTGGTCGCGATGACTGTAACCGAAAAGGTGAAGTATGAGCGCAAAATAACCTGCAAGTCAATAACAAATGTCTCTTGTTTCAGGAAAAGAAAGAAAGAGACAGAGAGAGATGAGATAAGCTGAGATAAAATATGAGATGAGATAAGCTGAGATAAAATATGAGATGAGAATATGTAAAAAAAAAAAAAAAAAAACGCAAGAAAAGGAAAGAGGAGTCATGGTTGTAACGTGAAAAGAAAAATCCTTGGTAAGTCTTCTAGATATCAATACTCAACAACATTTTAAATGTGGTCCAAGAACGTGTCTAATAGGAATGGGGCCGAAGAGAACGTTCCCCCCCCCCCCCCCCCGCCATTATCCCGTGGATGAAATCTCATAATTGGCGCCTGCGAGAAAACCAGCATTTTTTTTTCGATTTGCGTACAGGTTGGTGACTAATAATAATAATCTGTATTATCCATAAGGAAATATTTTTGTCTTACAATTTGTGCTTTACACCAAAGAAGTATGCCTATTGCAATACAAGAATAGATTTATAAGCACACAGCAATCTAATTGTGAGCTGGCGCTCCTAGATCTAATTTTTGACCTAATTTTATCTAATTTATATTATTTATATAGGCTAGGGCTATGATGTTTGTAATTTAGTGTCCTTTTTAATTTTTATAGTTCAGTGCTGTGTATTTTGTAATTTCCGCTATTTATAACTTTCTGCTAGTTTTAGTCTTTTTCTGTTATTTGTGTTTTACTCGTAGAGGAAAAGTAGTTTTTTAAAAATAGTTAACTAGCCTTAGAGCTGTGGATGTTATTTCCTATTTTTTGTCCCTGGTTAGTTCTGCTTATTTTTGTCTTTGGCATTAGTGTTGGATTAGTTGTTATTTTTTAATATCAGTTTATGTGCAGGTCTGTAAACGGCATAGAGCCCCATATGAGTTTAGAATAGAAATAACTTTTTATCTTCCTTTTTGTATTTTTATAGATTTAAATTTTAAGATTCTCTTTTTAATGCTGTTTAATTTGGTATATAATGTTTTGTAGTCCGTGTCTTTAGTAATTTGCTAGATTTTATTGTTGTGTACGGCTAGGTACAAATTAGGGAAATCGGTAGTCCAGTTTAGTTTTAGATAAGTAGCGTGACGTCATGCTCTCCGATACGTTCGCGCTGACCAGTTATAGCTGGCTCCGGAACCACGTTGAGCTCTCTTTTGTCTTGACCAGTGGTCAGTGCTGACAGTGGTGCCTGTATAAAGTTATTTTTGTGTAGTGTAATTTCAGCTGGGACCGCCTGTAAGTTGGAAAATGTTTTTATTTTTACTTTCTTTCGTTCGTATTTGTATTAATTGTTTCTGCATCTATTGCTATAGTCTAGATGCAGACTGATTAGTGTAGTGGCATCACTGGCTAGTTAATTAGCCATGATTACCTCTGATGGAACCGGAAGTTCTGTAGACTTGGGTAGCGTCACCTCCTTGCGCCAGCCTTAATGCTTTTGCTTTCCTACACTGTCTATGTGTAAATATTTTATTATTTTATGTTTCCTATGTATTTTTATTAATATTTTATCGTTAGGATAACCACTCTATTTAAGTTGGCATTTTGTCCTACTTTTTAATGTAAAAGATGGCTGCGGCCTACGCATCGCTGTCATTGCGGCTTGTTTAGTCTTATCTACTATTATCTAGATCTAGCTTATGTTTATTGTAGTCTAGCCTGACCTGTGTTGGTTGTGGCTGGGACTTTAATAACTCAGGTATTGCTTTTATTAGCTACATGTAGGTAATTGAAATTACCTCATGCTTGTGTTATGTGTATGCACTAACTAGGTCTAGACCAGTCCAGTCTAGTATATGTGTTATAGTCCATTATTATTTTATTTTTTGAATATTGTCTTGTTTGTTTATTTTGTAATTGCAGGCTATAATTCCTGCCTTACGGCCTAACTGCCCTACGGCCTGTCTGCCGCAGTTATGCTTTACTGCTGCTAGTAGTTTAATGTTGGGGTAATTTAGGTTATTTGAGGGTTGATAAATTATTTAGTAGTGCGTATATATAGTTTTTGTTTATTTCTATGTTTATTTTCGTATTCACCTATATTTTTATTGCTTTGTAAGTTGGTTGTAAATAAAGTGTATATAAGTTCCTTTTAGAATTTCAGTTTATTATTTTATTTTTAGTTAGCTAGTTTAGTTTAGTTTAATTGTGCTGTCTGGTTGCTTAGGCTACTCTAGCCGCTTGGTCGCAGACCGAGGTGCACAGATTGGGCCCACCCAGTAGAGCTACCACCTGCCTACTGTTTTTTAAATAAACAAATGTTGAGCAGCAGCAGATAACAAAAAGGGCCTCACTCAGTAGCGCCACCCTGACCTGCTCACATAATCAAAATAGTCTAACAGAACAGTAACTATATGACAATATGATGCGAAATTAAAAATATACGGGATTTTTGTACATCCGAACGTTTTCCAGCATCGAGCTAAGTAACGGATTCGGTTGTACTTTAGAAGCATACTACTAAACATTTTCATACATGGAGTTTTTTTTTTGTTTGTGTGTGTGTAACCGATGTACAGAAGTGTTGATAAACAATTTAAAAAAAAAAAAAGTTATATGACCATTTCTGTGCATTTGTTTAGCACTGCGGACTTTAATTTCTAATCTTCCGCGTGTAGCTTTAATTTAGATGACACTGTTTGACACCAATGAAGTTCAATTCAGCATCCTTGACATTGTTTAGTTTCTCGTGAAAATCTCTAATTAGTGATACATTATTGAGTAATATAGACGATGGTAGCTAGACAGCGCTTGGAATAACAACTTTTAAAACCTGGCCGTTGTCAATGTTATAAATATAAACAGATAAATCATAAGGCTTGTCTTCAAGTCCGAAGATTAATGAGGAATACAGTATTTCCAGTGGATACGCAGCCCCGTCTGTGACCTATATGACTATTTTTTTTTAAATTGTGTGATTATTTCTGTTCACTTGTTAGCACTGCAGACTTAAAGTTTCTAATCTTCCGTTTGTAACTTTTAGTTAGATGGTGCCGTTTAAGTTCAATTTAGCTCATGTTTTAAAATGTAGCGCGTAATGTATGAAGAAAAAGCACTACTCACACACACGTAGATACGGCCACAAGTCCAGGAACATCCAGCTACAGCAAACTGCGCAAACGGAACCGGGGTCTACACTGTCCGAGACATATGGCTCACTACCGGCCCAAAGTCTGCCCAAGACCGAACACTGACACCCTGTAACATAGAATAAAGCGGTGCAGCAAAGACTTTAGCGACGACGCGCATTCCATAAAAAACATCAAGCCTGATTAAGAGCATCTGTGTACTAGCCCTTTAACAAGAGAAAAACAGCGACAGAACGCCAAGACCAACAACATGCGTCTTTTCCCAAACAAGAAACTATGGAATGACGCGTACACAAAATTCATAGCATCAGACACTTAACTTATGGGAATAGGAACTTCCTACTAGACGCGCTGCTTGAACTCGTGCAGAAAAAAGACTCTCTTGACAGCCTTCTCATCATATCTTATATTAGGCCCATGGGAGCTTTTAGAAAAGAAAAAAGTAGCCGTTGCATCAGAACCTTGAATGGACTAAAATATGATGTCAGATTTTCACGGACAGACAGGCCACACAAAAACTAATAGCGTCTTTTCCCCTTTCGGTGGCCGCTAAAAAAGCAAATTTCGCACTCAAAATGCTATGAGCGTAGCCAAAGGGGTTTTGAGCTTAGACCGGGGGTTTGATGCTAAAAAATACCTCTTCAATAAAAATAAAAACAAATTACACACTCATAAATAAGCGTAGCCAATCCAAAGGGGGGGGGGGGGGGGGAGTTTAAAACCCCCTCCTCCAGAGGGGCTTTTTTAAAAGTTTAAAACCCCTCCAGATGGTTTTGAGTTAAAAATCCCCCTACAGAGAGTTTTGAGGTTGAATACCTCTCTTCAATATTATTCTAAATTTAAATTCTATTTAACAAAAATACAACAACAACAACAACTTCAGAGATTTTTACTTTAAAAACCCCCAACAGATGATGTTGACGATAAAACTTCCCTTTTCGGTATAAAATCTAAAGCAAACTACAGTCATCTAGTTTCAAGAGAGGTTACAAATTTCTACCAAAGGCTGGGCTCCATTAGTAAAGTGCAGTGAATAGTCATCTGCCAATATTTAAAAAAAATAGCCTAAATGTGGCTCAACAAAGATGGCTATGACTGATTTTAGGAGACAGTTATAGAGATCGGGTTTCAATCAAAGAAATCCTATGCCGAGCTGGGAGTCGACTCCTTAGTAAGGTTTTGACAGAGCGTCGTATGAGGTTTGCGGGACATGTTTTTCGACAAAATGAATTACGCATAATAAGAGTTGCAATGACATGGAGGCCATTAAGAGGAAAGCGCAAACAACTTGGCGTCACACTTTCATGGAGGTCCTCAGAGCAGGTGAGAAGAAGCTTCAGACACTGCCAACGACAGATTTTTGTGGAAGCTGCTCGCCGCCCAAGGCGCCGAACGGCGCGGCAGGATCTAAGTAAGTAAGGATAGCAGATAAGGTTTTTGAAATAAAACTTTTTAATAGCAGGATAATGCACTGTAGATACCTCAGAATATGCATTTTGTTGGCTTTCAGTACCGGAAATAGTGCTTGTCGGCGGGGCTCCCCCAGAACACCTTGCTGGCAAGGGAGAGGAGTGTACAATTTTTCCACTTACTTCAGAAAGAACCTACAATAAACGTCTTCCGAAAGAATGAAGGGTCAGAATGTAATAAAGATTATGTACACATCCCCCCCCCCCCCGGAAAAATCCTGGCTACGCCCATTAGACCTATACAGATATTCAACTATTTTTTTTCACACACTATACTATGATTTCTTATTAAAGTTGGATCGCCCCCCACCTACTCAAAGAGTTTGGATGGGGAGGGCAGTAGATGTAATAGCCCTCACCACACCCTCTCGTAATACAAATGGATGCGCCCAGAAGGCCACTGGTTTTGTTTCGTAATGAGACGGGACAGAATGTGATGTGACTAATCAAGACAATACTGGAGCGGCAGTAGATGCATCTGTCCTAGGGCTAGCATTCAAGGCAGCTTTCCTTTTCTTTCTCTTGGCTGATGCAACTTCGTTTCTTTTGCTCTCGGCGAGGTTCGTACCAACACGCACAGCCTGTCTATATGCAATATATATATTGTAACGTTTCTCACAATCCGGGCTCTCTGCAAACTGCACCACACGACACAAATAATTCAAAAAACTTGACAACTAAGGGCTACAAAGTAAAGTCTTTTGTACCGTAGAATAGGTTCTTTATTGAGCAAGTGGAACGGCTTTAGACACCTCTTCATGGCTAGATAGGTTGTTTGGGGGAGCGCTGAGCTATATAGCTCCCCCAACTTAATTCCCTCTAAAGAAGGTTGTAAACTCAACCCTCCCCCCCCCCCCCCTTTTTTGGCATTACGCTCACAGAATTTTGTGACTGTAGTTTGCTTTAGTTTTTGTTTCTTGAAAAATGGAGTTCTAACCTCATAACCTCCTTTTAAACTCTTCTCCCGTCCCCCCTTTTTTTTGGCTAAGCTCATTGAATTTGATGACTGTAGTTTGCTTTAGGTTTTTAACCTCAAAACCCGTTTGGCAATGTTAGGGCATGTTTAACATTAAATGTTATCGGAAAAAAATTAAAACAACAGTTACAGAGGATTTTATTTTGGAGGGGTTTAAATCCGTAAACACATTGGCCTACCTAGCCTAAAATAATAAACAAAATCTTTTTTTTTTAATTTGTTAATTAGATCTATATAATATGCATATATGTTGCTTTTTCAATTAGGGGTCATTGGGCGAAATTCGACATATAAAGTGGTCATCCGGTCAAAAACGTTAGAGAACCTCTGCTCAAGTCTAGAGCTCTATATTTTTTTGTTATCTTTTTTTTTATAATTTCTCATTTATTAAAGCCTCCACTTTCACACAGTGTTGGTAGCTGATGTATTAAAAAGAAAAACTCATGATATGTCAAGATCAAAATATAATACTTAAATGATTCTAAGTTGGTGCATGTTAAAAAAAAGTGACATTTCAAGATAAGAAGATATTGAAGCACAGAAAATTATGAGTAAAGATTATAAGCATAAAATGATTTTGCTTATCATTGTAAGATTAAACTTAGTTATCAAGGTGCAAACTACTAGAAAGTCATATTACAAATCAATAGAAAAAAAGAAAATAACTTCCATGTGTTATATGTGTAATCTTTACAAGAATTATTGAGATAAAAAAAATGCAACTAACTACAAACACATTGACTAATTTGAAATCGCATTTCTTGATGATGAGCAAATATTCTCATATTTTCTGCACTTGCTGAAACTATAATCCTTTTTTGTAGCTAGGTGAATAGCAGCACACAAAAAAACTTATCCTGCCAGCAATTATTTTGAAAAATAAAATTGAAGTATTCAAGGCCTAACAATAAACAGTTAAGAATATCCAAATGAAAAAAAAAAATGTTGACAAAGAAATAGATATGTTGAACAGTAATTTGTACACCAAGTGCTGAAAAGCTAAGACAATAGAACACAATGATGAAATACTTTATGACATTTTTTTTTCAATTGAACAACCCAACAAAAAAAAATGGTGGTGACTGTTAATTGAAACAATGACACTGAGCTTGTATGCTTAGTATCTATTGGTTGCTGGAGGATCGAAAGTAACTGCTGCTTGCTGCTGCATTTGATGCTCAGAAGTCATTCTGGAATAGCCATTGGGCATAATATGGCTGACTCCATCAATAATCTAGATAGAAAAAAAAATCATATTTAAAACATGACAATAATACAACATTTAGCAAAAACAAAAATTAAAGCTACAAATACGAATTCTTATCATCATCAGTTCACACTTGATGCATAATGCTGCTGTTGGGACACAACCAAGGCTCTACATTCCTTCTGGTCAGATCAAATCTGCATTAGCTAACAAGGGGACAATCCAATCTAAACTTGCACAAAGAATCATCCCAACCTTTTTTCCTATTCATGTTACTGAGGAACTTCTTTTGTCTGGATGTCACAATTTTCTCATTTAAAAAACTTTTATTTCAAAGTAGCAATACAAATTCTTGGAATGTCTTCTTTGTCTATCTTCAATCCCATTGAAAGTTCACAAGTGACAATAACAGAACTCACTTGATTAAAGGATAATTCATACATCATGGATAAGCCCATAGTGGAAGCCCTCACATTTTATTCTTCCAATTTGTCTTCTATCACTTTTGTGACAGCCACTTTGTAAAATGTAACAGAATGAATGAATTGAAATCTCAGTCTTACAAGAATATGGAATATTGCCTTTAGTTCCACCAGTCCTTTCCTACCTAAACCTTAATACAGACCACCGAAACACTTCCTATTAAGCATAGTCTACATTTAAATATATTAAAATTGAAAGTAAGAAGTATGCATGTAACTATGTACGATAGAAATTAAAACCAGTTTACCAATCTTGATGAAACTTTAAAAAAACGCTCCTTAGATACTGGCAGTAAATCTAAAATATGTTAAGTAGCCCTATTATAAAGTGAAGATCCTAAAAATAATGTTATAACCCTGGTGGTGGCACAGAAATAAAGCCTTGTATCTAAGGTTATGAGTTGATTTAGTATATTACAATTTATTTCAATAAAACACGACTGACACACACAATAGCACAGTACAGACTGGTCACGATTCACAGACTACAATAATGTAAACACGTGTCATGTTTTATTGAAATAAAGTCTTGTTTCTAAGGTTATGAGTTGATTTAGTATATTACAGTTACTTCTAGGGTTCACAAGAATTCACGGATTATCCAACAGCTGAAATTTTCTCGGTCAGAATAAAGCTTCCGCCCCTGTGTGACATGGTGTGGTTGCTTGTTTGGATTGGGCTAGAGGATTTCCACCCTAAGACTTGGATACATGCAATGAAGTTGGTTCCCAGGCTGGGTACAAGTTTTGCTGTTTTCATCTATCTGCTTCTTCTAACGAATGTTTCCAAACGTGGGCATTATAAGACACATGAGCAGTAATCCTTTGGAGATGACTTTCATAAAAATGGGAAGCAATATTTATTAGGATGTTTTAAATTCACCTATCAAAAATGTAATACTTTAAAGCCCACAAGTATAGTTTCTAGCTATGTAAGCATCATTAGTACTTACAATTCCAGTGAATGGGTTCATTGGTGAGGCAAAGCACAAAATAAAGGACACAACAGTTATGATTGCTGCCCCTGCAGCAAAGACGAAGAGAGCCCAACCAAAGCCTTCCAGATTAAGTTTCATTGCAAAACCATCACTTGTAGTACTGACAAAAAGTCCAACAACTGCAAGGCCACATGCACCTAAAGTGAGAAAAGACAAGGTAAAAAAAATATTCCATCTAAAATTATTATTTTGGAAACAAAATTTTTTGTATTCTTTTTTAGACAAAGCTATTTGTGCTATTAAAAGCGATAACTGCCAACTTTCATATTTTATTACAATTTTTACAAATACTTTCCTTTTATTTATGTTCTCTATAGCTCATTCTACCAGCCAGATTTCTTCCTTAAATAAGCATATCTCAAACTGGCAAAGGGAAGGAAGGGGGAGGCATGAGGGTCTGACAACAAGTCAATGCTAATCAATTAATTTTTAAAGGGACAACATTATTTTAAAAGTTTCATTGTAGTTATATATCCAGGTATATTGACCTTGAATTTCCCTTGCATAATAGAAGACTATTACACTTAATTTGACATGCCTATTGGTGCAGCTTACCATTGTTTAAAGCTAATACAACCTTGTTTTGACATAAGCTTGTCTTACTAGAAGAAAAAGTGTAAATGAATTTCTGAAGATGGGGCCTTGCTGGGGAAGCTTACAGTGCTCCCTGAACCCATGCTGGCTGGAAGGGAAACCTACTGCCTCTACAATACCAACCCTAGAAAGAATTTCTTCTAGTATACAGAGCACTTAAAAAAAAATTTCTAAGGTAACACTTTTTTTTTTTGATTAAAAAAAAAAAGACAATGGACAAGCTTAAATTCCCATTAGGTACGTGAATTTGTTTCCAAACATTGTAAAAAAGTATATATATGCAAAGAAAAATGGGAAAATAAGTCTTATAATTACAAGTGTCTCTTTTCATTTGCTCATTAAAACCTTCCCCCAGCCCATGCTTACAGAGCTCCCCCAGATGCCAGATAGCTAATGGGGACATGAGAGTTTCTTTATGTTCTGAGAGGCAGCCAAAGAAAGCTATTATGGCTTAAATATTCTCTGTGTATTCTAAAGTGATGTGGTAACAAAGCATTATTTTACTAAGAACAAACAAGATATATGTTTAAACTCAGTTTCAGTAGAGACTCACCAGACAAGAAAGCCATTACTCCATGGCAGACTGTTTTTCCCCCTTCACAGCAGCAGCTCCTGCATAGGGCAGCCAGTGTACACACCAGAGAGAGGAACACACTCAGTACAGCGAGCCCTCGAATGGCCCAGTCTTCAACTAAAAGTAAGATGAGAACAAGCATTTATTTTTTTTTTAAATATGGAGGTCACAAAAACATATAGAAAATGTAGGTGGCAAACGTGTAATGCTTATCATCACAATGAAGGAACTAATAACATTCAAATACTGACACTTAAATTTACAAAAAAAGAATAAATAGTTGAAAAGGTTGTTAATTTATAAGGTCATACATTTCATACAATAGCTGTGCATGGGTCAAAAGGTCAATGCAAATTACAAGGTAAAGATAATGAGAATTATGCAGAAGAAGAGGTGATAATTTCTTTTTTTTTTTATTGTCATTGAGCAAGATCCACTTTTTAAAAAGATTTTTATAATAAAAAAAAAATAAATAAAATAATATTTGTACAAATTTAGTATACTTTTGTTTCCATCCAGTTCATAAACATGGCACTCTTTCCCCACCAAGATGACTTCTTCGCAGTACCACCAGAGTCCACCATTCATCGTGGCTAGTTCAGTTTTGGGCAAATTATTGAACACTCCATTTAAACTCCCAAGATCAATGTTGGATGTAATGATACTGGAGTCAATCTGAATAGAGACAAAAATGAAGGAGATTATTATCACTGCAAACTGTAGACCAGTGTTTCCCAAACTTTTGACCTAAGCATACCCCTTCTAGAATTTTCCTAACGCTGAGTACCCCTGGCGTTCCTTAAAAACATAGGATTGTAGAAATAAGGAAATCCTCTAACTTCGAGACATAGGAAAATAGATTCCTGAGTTCAAAGTCAGCCCCTTAGAGTGTACACACACAAAAACTGAAGTATATAATGATTTTCTAAAATAGAATCAAAAGAGCGAATCTTGCTTATTGGGCTTCAGAACATATATTTTTGAAATTTCCTTTTGTGAATAAATTAGAATAAAATATTAATATATTATGTACATTACATTCATTAAATTGGCAGAAGAATTGTGATGTCAATAAAGTACATCTCATCAAATCATTAATCATTTGCTGGTGGTTTAACACTAGTAATTTTTTTTCAAGGGTTTTATTACATCATCATTAATTTTTACTATTGTATAAAGCGTCAAGCCTATATCTTAAGTAAATATTACATTGCCTTTAATTTTTACTATAATATAAAGCGTCAAGCCTATATCTTAAGTAAATATTATATTGCCTTTAATTTTTACTATAATATAAAGCGTCAAGCCTATATCTTAAGTAAATATTACATTGCCTTAAATTTTTACTATAATATAAAGCGTAAAGCCTATATCTTAAGTAAATACTACACTGCCTTTATTTTAACTATTAAATAAAGCCTAAGGCCTTTTTTTAAGTAAAGATGAAAAGTAAAATACACAATATAAATCTAAAAAAAGAAATATTTTCAAAATAAAAAATTATACTCCTATGTGTGCATCTGCAAGATTGAGTCGCTAAAATTACTAAAAAATGAAACTTGTTCGAGGCTGATTAAATTCAACATAGCTACTTACTTTGCCAGTCTGCCAGAATGGAGCTATGCATCCCACTGTGCACATGACAAATCCAATTGTCATCCCAGCAAAGGCAATCTTTTGAGCAGTGCTGTAGCGCTGTGTAGCCATTGTAGTATGTCTACTCCTCTAACTAGATAAAATAGAAGGTACGATGGTCTGATGTAACACTTATAATAAACCACGCCATTAATTAAACTATTCAAACAAATCTATCGCCTAACACAGTAATAGTGCATATACCATATAAACTAACTAAGATCTACCTTACAAAAATCTCAACAGTCAAATGTAGGGTCCAGGTCTTCACAATTTTCAAAGCTGACAAAACTGAAAACAGAAATGTGACATAAAATGTCTATGCAAAGAGACTGAACTTTAGCTGAAAAATTAAAAAGAAAAAAAAAAGGAAATTTAGGTCAAAAGCTTAAAGCCTAATGCTTAGATTTATTAGCATTATCTAGCAGCAAAAGAGGCTGAGTGGTAAAGCGCTTTGCTTCTGAACTGGGGAGTCCTGAGTTCAAATCCTGGGATTTTAATTTCCTCTCAGTCGACCCAGCTCTAATGGGTACCTGATAATAGTTAGTGGGAAAGTAAAGTTGGTCATTGTGCTGGCCATATAACA
Organism: Biomphalaria pfeifferi; assembly: GCA_030265305.1. Classification (NCBI taxonomy): domain Eukaryota; kingdom Metazoa; phylum Mollusca; class Gastropoda; family Planorbidae; genus Biomphalaria; species Biomphalaria pfeifferi. The sequence continues at coordinate 237,884 of JASAOG010000241.1, forward strand.
CCCTCAGGTAACCTTTACATCGTCTGCCCCATAGATGGCAAGGTATGAGAAGTGAACTTTATTTACTTATTTTTTTTACTATCTAGCAGCAAAGGAAGAAATGGCCATGAAGGTGTGGTGAGGTCAACAACCTTTTTCTCTTCAGCATTGTTAAGTTCAACCTAGCTATTGAGACTCAATTATTTGTGTGTATTATGTTATAAATTACAAAACATGTTATTAACAACTTTATTTTCTTTTAAAGTATGGTTTTGCTTCCGAGAAATAGTAAATATCATAAATTAACATTCTAAAATATTTGGAACTATAGTAACTATGCTTCCACATTTGTTCAGTCTCCAAACTTGTGTGTTCAAGAGAGCTTGAAAATATCTTCAGATGACTCGTATACTTACTAAGTACTGGTGTTATGACACTTTAATTTGTTGACCAACTAAGTCAAAGTTTTGTCCATTTTATAAAAGAATGATTGAAATTGTGTAGAAATGATAGAGTGAGATAGAATGGTGGTGGAGTTATAAATTCAGGGGTCTCAAGTTTAAAACTTGTGGGCATCCCTTGCATTCAAAATTTTCTTATACGTACCCAACATTCATTAGGAAAGGTTGAGAAAGTCACTGCCATGATTAGAATAGGTGCAGTGGCATAGCTAGGAATTTGCCATCATTTGTGGGCCCATCAGGCTTGACCTCTTTGGGGGCCCCTGCATTTTTCGTAATATTTAATGTAAAAAGACTGATTTGGGCCCCCCCCCCCTCTCAAGTGGAGGCCCATTAGTATTTTGAAATTCTCCCCCCCCCCCCCAAGCTACGCCTCTGAATGAGTGAGTTTTTAAAGTTTTACATTTTTCCCTCATTAACTTTTTTTTAAATACAGAAAAGATCACTGAAATAAAGAAGAACTGATTCAATTCTACTTGTAAATTTGAAAATACAATTTAACTCTTTCAGTGCGAATTATTTTGATTAAAAAAATGGAGTTTTCCAGGATGACTAAAAATTTTCAAGGGGGGTAGAGTTACTTTTTTATTTTATCAAATAAACTAACATATTTGTATAAATGAAAATGAATGGGCTACAAAAGTATAATAAATAAAATAAATTATTCAAAAAACATTTTTATAAATTAATTTGAACTTACCACGGAAAAGGGGAAATATATTTTAAAAAATTCATTAAAAAAAATCGATATACCCCGGTATTGAAAGATTTAACCTTTTTATTAAACATTTAATCCATAAATATGGAAAAATCACAAGACTAAACACATTATATCACTTCCAATTTTATAAAAGTTGAACAAATGCACTAAGAAATTGTATTATTTACCTTTTTTCTGTCCCAGGAACTAAACTTAAAAAGAGGAACCACTAACACAATGTTTTCTTTTTTGAAAAAAAAAAAAAAAAGTTTTTTACTTCATACAATTTACTACCAAAACAAAGAACAATTACTCTCATATCCAGAAAAAAAAAAAGAGAGAAATAAAAAGTTTAACATAAAAAAGATATTGAAATAAAATATATATACCAAGTTACTCACTGAGAGTAACCCTGCACAGACCAATGCTAGCAAATTACTCTGTGAGAGTAACACAGCACTGACCAGCGCTAGCAAAGTTACTTGCTAAGAGTAACGCTGCACTGAAAGAGTTAAAGTGACTATTAAAACAAATGCCTTCTTCAATTAATGAATAATCCCCAATGGATGCTTAGTATATGAAGCTAATAAAATATATATATGTATCTGCTATGTTGTGTATGACTGTGTATTATTGAGCAAAAGAAAGCTAAAGAAAATGTTAGCCAAAGCCATTTAGCAGAAAGATAAGTTAGTACTTCTTCCCTAGTATTCACAATTAAGCAAGAGAAAGATGAACAAAAGATACTGCACTTGCCCCTATTCAGATTGTTTTCAATGCTACAGAAAATCAGCTTTATCCATTACTATAATAACATTTCCCTAGAAAAGTTTTAAAAAAATTGAAGAAAAAAAAAGATCTATAGGTCCATATTTACATCCAAGCCCAAACCTCATGCAGGATGGTGGGGGTAACAGCCAGGTTTGAATCCATGACCATTGTGTGTGACCATTGAACGACATACAACACAACCAGGCAGCCATCTAGACTAGAGCGCTAAAGAAATGTAGAGTGACATTGATTGGCTTAATTATCTCTATTGATACACATTCTATATATAGACTTTAAAACTCTTAAATTAGATCTAGAATCTAGATAAGATTAGTTAGTACATTAGACTAAAGATTATATAAATCTATAGTATAGACTCTTGTTAACCAGGGCGGACTGCTTATGTGGGCACTCTGGCAAACGCACAGTGGGCCAGTATCCAATTGGGCCTGTAGGGCCAATGAAAGGACAGCATGGATACCACTAACACTTGTAGAAAATTGAAAAGATTGTTTAATTTTCTTTTATAAAAGGAGCACTCAGAGCGTCATAATTTACAGACTCTACGGTGTATTAGGGCTACTAATTTAACACATTTTCCGAAATAATGTAATAGTCTACCTGTATAAAGTGCTTTTTATAGGCTTCATCCCTAATATGGCCCTACACATTTAAGCGATTTAAAAGCAACATAAGGCTTATCTTTCTTATAAAGATATACGGTTAACATTGGTGTGAACCTTATATTCGGATGAATCTAAAAAGGGGCCAATCACAGTGCTTTCAGTCTTATAGATAGATGTCACGTATCGATGTCAAACATTTTATGTAAATTAATAATAACTTAGGTCGAGGTTGAATTTCATATCTAGGTCGCTGGTTTTTTCTGTGACATTGCGACACGCATCAATCAAGGCAGCAGCGTGTCTGTCAAGTGATAGTAAATTTGAATTTGATTGAGGGTGGCACTGGAAGTAGGCGGAGAGACGCTATGTGGAGAACAAAGAAGCAGAATATGATATATTAATTCCTCAGTCGATTTAGAGATATTCATAGGATGTAGACATACTATCTTGAGTTAGAATCTAGTAGTATGTTTTATATTTGATACATTACACTCTTGTAATTACTGTATTATACATTTAGTGTTTTCAAGTTAGGAATTAAAGTTCTTGTATTTAAATCAAAAGAATCTTCTTCATTGAATCTACTAGTAAATATTTAGATCATCTTATCAGCTGACAACTTCAAGTAAAGAATCCTCGGTATCACGGTTACAAGATCTCAGCACTCCTGAAAAAGGCAAAAGATTATTAAATATCCCCTGACATCTGCCATCATCCACAAAGACCATTTCAGATCTTCTTGACCGTGACAATAGAATTTCCAGTTACATACGAATTGTTATTGGTATGTTTGAGTCAGTGGCGTAACTAGGGTGGGGGGAGGAGGGATCCATATCTGAAAATCCCCCCGGGCCTCCAAATGAGTGTCCAAAATGTGTTTTTATATTAAATATTATCATGATGTTGAATGTCCAAATTCAGTGGTCCCTAAAGAGATCAATCCCCTTGGACCCCCAAATCCCTAGCTACGCCACTGGGTTAAGTTTGTGCATGATCTTGTAATCTTCACAATCACACAACTATTATCTTTTGCAGTGTAACAAAGTTACAAAAAATTATTTGAAGTTAATAGGCATCAGAATTGAAAAAGAAGCTCAAAGGAGGAGCAGAAAAAAGTTAAGAAAGCAAATGTTGCTGGAATCCTTTGCCAAAGAAATGCAGTGAAATTTTAAATCTGTGTCTTTGCTAGCACAGATATTCAACAACCGTTGTTAAATCTCATGCTGACAGTGTCTATGAATGAACAGGCACAACGTCATTTATTCCTGGAGATCAATCCATGTTGTATGTGTCACTAACGAGGATGTAGTCTTAAACTGAAATACAAAGAGACTTTGCTCAAATAAATGAAACAATCTTGACAGTACTTTTTGTCCACAAGGATATTAAATTGCCTTTAAATAAATTACCTTGATGCTCTGAAAGCATATAAAATTGTGTGTGTAGCAAACTCTATTAAGATATAGACTCTCAAACAGGATTTACAAGTTATTAAGAAAGCAGCAGATGACCATGTGAGCTATGCAAAGGAATTGAGGTTGAAGAGTTGGTTTTGTACATTTAATTCCATATATATATGCCTGAGAACATGGCTAGGAGTGAAACCGAATCAGAGGAAAACATGCAGATGATGTGAAAGTTGCTGTTTTAGATACAGTTTTAAAGATGTCAAATTTATTGTTGGGGATGTATCTTGTACTTATGTTGTCTTGTATGAAACAAAGATCTTGTAAACAAAGTCACTGCATATTAAAGATGTTAAAGAATAGGTTGAGAAGTATCATGACACAAGGCACTTTTTATGGTGATGGCTGTTGATAAATACATTTTATGAGTAATGAATTTGGACACAGGTGACAGTAGATCTATATAATATATTTATAGATCTATAATCTATATATAATTATAAGTAAGTTACAGAGAATCTAGAGAGGTCTATATCTATAATATATATTATAATTAATAAATTATAATCTATATCTTTTTCTACCTTATGTTAGTCAACTAGAACTAAGTACTAGTCAACTAGTCTAGACTCTAACTCTTAACAAAAAAAAAAGCTTTGCAAATTCATAGGTTATTTTCATTATTTTGCGATCTTAATGTTTTATTATTTTAATTTTAATGTCGGACGGTGTCGAGTATATCTAGGTCTAGCATTCCAGAGCCCTAGCATGTAAATTAAATTTAAAATTACATTTTGAATTACTAGACTCAGACTGTAACTACTAAACTAGTGATAACTAGTCTAGTGTAACTAAAAACAAACGAAACTAGACTAGACTAGATAGAGAGAGATTCTTAAATCTTTGATTCTAGACTTCAGAGCTTCAGGGTAAGTGAAGTCCCATGTCAGTATTTAATTTTTATATTATGAATAGAAAAAATAATATAGATCTAGCTAGATCTATATACAATAACCTAGATGTATGACTCTTTGTTGCAGGTACCCTGGATTAGGATAAACGCAATACAGCCAGATAGATAGACTCGAGATAGAACTAGATATCTAAGACTCTAGATCTTGATTCTAGGAATATAGATCTATGTTTTGTTATTTCAATGTGTTGCCAGATTTAAATTTCAGACTCTTTTTATATTTATATACGGTTAGTATATATCTAGAATTTTAGGCTGTTTAGATATTAAAACTATATTTCTAGCATTTTAAATAAGACGACTGAACAATTTCACCTTACAAGTGTATTTATGAATCGCGTAAAATGAGGACATTGCGTATAATCAACGCTTGTGTTTGAGAGAGACGGTTATTTAGAATCTGTAACTTAGTGAGATATTTTGCTTTAGGAATAGATCTGCAGGAAAAATCTGCACAAGTTTCTTTTTCTTGGAAAAGAGTAACAAACAAAACTAAAACAAAAGTTTCCTTTAAGGGTGTTTTGAATCTCTTGGAAATAAAAGGATATTATTTTTTACAATAGCCAAATATTCTAGTGTAAGAATGTACATCTCTTAATATTACTGTCTTTTTCTATTTTTTTGTTGCTTTGACTTGGGTCATTCCATCGGTCTTAAAAAAAAAAAAAATGAACATTTATATTTACTTCTTAGCATTTTAAATCTCTTTAATTGAATCTCACTTATGCTCTGAAATGAAATTTTTTATTAGAGTAACGAACCTTTATTTATTTTCATTTCATGCATTGCTTTTTTTTGTTCTGCATATGAAATTATTCAGTAACATTGTACCTATTTTATTTTAAACAGAGTTTGCACAATAGCTCAAACAATCTAATCATTCTTTGGATTGACATAATGCAATTATTTGCTGTCTGGTCACCTTGTAATTTCTTTTTATGCTACAGCTGTTCTGGTTGTAGGAATACTATGTCATGATATTAGTAATCCTAGGTAGGAGCACTCAGAGCATCATAATTTACAGACTATACAGTGTATTAGGGCTACTAATGTAACACATTTTCCGAAATAATGTAATAGCCTACATCTGTATAAAGTGCTTTTTATAGGCTTCATCCCTAATATGGCCCTACACATTTAAGCGATTTAAAAGCAACATAAGGCTTATCTTTCTTATAAAGATATACGGTTAACATTGGTGTGAACCTTATATTCGGATGAATCTAAAAAGGGGCCAATCACAGTGCTTTCAGTCTTATAGATAGATGTCACGTATCGATGTCAAACATTTTATGTAAATTAATAATAACTTAGGTCGAGGTTGAATTTCATATCTAGGTCGCTGGTTTTTTCTGTGACATTGCGACACGCATCAATCAAGGCAGCAGCGTGTCTGTCAATTGATAGTAAATTTGAATTTGATTGAGGGTGGCACTGGAAGTAGGCGGAGAGACGCTATGTGGAGAACAAAGAAGCAGAATATGATATATTAATTCCTCAGTCGATTTAGAGATATTCATAGGATGTAGACATACTATCTTGAGTTAGAATCTAGTAGTATGTTTTATATTTGATACATTACACTCTTGTAATTACTGTATTATACATTTAGTGTTTTCAAGTTAGGAATTAAAGTTCTTGTATTTAAATCAAAAGAATCTTCTTCATTGAATCTACTAGTAAATATTTAGATCATCTTATCAGCTGACAACTTCAAGTAAAGAATCCTCGGTATCACGGTTACAAGATCTCAGCACTCCTGAAAAAGGCAAAAGATTATTAAATATCCCCTGACATCTGCCATCATCCACAAAGACCATTTCAGATCTTCTTGACCGTGACAATAGAATTTCCAGTTACATACGAATTGTTATTGGTATGTTTGAGTCAGTGGCGTAACTAGGGTGGGGGGAGGAGGGATCCATATCTGAAAATCCCCCCGGGCCTCCAAATGAGTGTCCAAAATGTGTTTTTATATTAAATATTATCATGATGTTGAATGTCCAAATTCAGTGGTCCCTAAAGAGATCAATCCCCTTGGACCCCCAAATCCCTAGCTACGCCACTGGGTTAAGTTTGTGCATGATCTTGTAATCTTCACAATCACACAACTATTATCTTTTGCAGTGTAACAAAGTTACAAAAAATTATTTGAAGTTAATAGGCATCAGAATTGAAAAAGAAGCTCAAAGGAGGAGCAGAAAAAAGTTAAGAAAGCAAATGTTGCTGGAATCCTTTGCCAAAGAAATGCAGTGAAATTTTAAATCTGTGTCTTTGCTAGCACAGATATTCAACAACCGTTGTTAAATCTCATGCTGACAGTGTCTATGAATGAACAGGCACAACGTCATTTATTCCTGGAGATCAATCCATGTTGTATGTGTCACTAACGAGGATGTAGTCTTAAACTGAAATACAAAGAGACTTTGCTCAAATAAATGAAACAATCTTGACAGTACTTTTTGTCCACAAGGATATTAAATTGCCTTTAAATAAATTACCTTGATGCTCTGAAAGCATATAAAATTGTGTGTGTAGCAAACTCTATTAAGATATAGACTCTCAAACAGGATTTACAAGTTATTAAGAAAGCAGCAGATGACCATGTGAGCTATGCAAAGGAATTGAGGTTGAAGAGTTGGTTTTGAACATTTAATTCCATATATATATGCTCTGAAATGAAAGTTTTGTTATTTCAATGTGTTGACAGATTTAAATTTCAGACTCTTTTTATATTTATATACGGTTAGTATAGATCTAGAATTTTAGGCTGTTTAGATATTAAAACTACATTTCTAGCATTTTAAATAAGACGACTGAACAATTTCACCTTGCAAGTGTATTTATGATTTCCTTTTTAATTGAATGCGATGGATAAAATGAGGACATTGCGTATAATCAACGCTAGTGTTTGAGAGAGACGGTTATTTAGAATCTGTAACTTTGTGAGATATTTTGCTTTAGCAATAGATCTAGATCTATAGCGCTGGAAAAATCTGCACAAGTTTCTTTTTCTTGGAAAAGAGTAACAATCAAAACTAAAACAAAAGTTTCCTTTAAGGGTGTTTTGAATCTCTTGGATATAAAAGGATATTATTTTATACAATAGCCAAATATTCTAGTGTAAAAATGTACATCTCTTAATATTACTGTCTTTTTCTATTTTTTTGTTGCTTTGACTTGGTTCATTCCATCGGTCTTAAAAAAAAAAATCAAATGAACAATATTTACTTTTTAGCATTTTAAATCTCTTTAATTGAATCTCACATATGCTCTGAAATTAAAGTTTTTATTAGAGTAACAAACCTTTATTTATTTTCATTTCATGCATTGCTTTTTTTGTTCTGCCTATGAAATTATTCAGTAACATTGTACCTATTTTATTTTAAACAGAGTTTGCACAATAGCTCAAACAATCTAATCACTCTTTGGATTGATGTAGTTGTTGTCTGGTCACCTTGTAATTTCTTTTTATGCTACAGCTGTTCTGGTTGTAGGAATACTATGTCATGATATTAGTAACCCTAGGTAGGACTTCTTTGGCTTTTCTAGGTTTATTTAGAACTTTATGTTAATCACTGTAAACATTTTCTTCTTTTGTTTGTAGCATGTGTTAATTAAAAATTAGTCACTAATGTCTTGACTTATTTTTAACTTATGTATTGTAAACACATCACAGCACACATTGCATTATAAACACAAAATGTATTTATTTCAATGAATTGTCAGTTAAAAAAACAAATCTTTTCAAACATTTTACAATTCAGTCGTTTGTATCATTCATAAATTTTAAAAATAATGTCATTGTAAAAACAAATTCACTATCTCATCACAAAGTCTGGAATGTAGAGTTTTGTGTTTTTTTTAAAGTGTAGAAATGAACATGTCTAGGCTGCAGAGAAGTGAAACATTAATTGCTTTTAATTTTTCTACTCTTATGAAACAATCATTTAAAATGTCCATATGTCAAAAATATTTATAAAAATGACAGGATGCTGCATTACTTTGCTAAGATAAATATTTCTACACTGATAATATTTTAACTTTTTACTTGAGATTCATAATTGAAATTATATATGAGTAAAAGATAAAATATTTGTAGCTATATAAAATATTTGTAGCTATTTTACATTTGGAGCACACAAAAATATTTACTGAAAGCAAGTTACACATTTTTTAAGAAGAAAAAAAGCAACTGTAAAAAAAAAAGCAACTTAAGATGCATTGAAACTTCATTTGTACATAAATATTAATGTTATTTTTGTGTACTCAACTCAAATCTTACAACACTTTCATAAATCCAGTCTTCAAATGATTAGCCATGGCTGCAAATAAAGATCTCCAAGAGCTGTAAGAAGCAAAGAACACTTAACAACCAAACAATTTTGTTGTTTTTATTGCTGAGAGTTCCATAAAAAGGCAAAGGTCACAAATAAGATAAAAACTCATGTAGATATGCAGGTCTGCTTGGTATTATAATTAAATAAGAACAACATAGCTCAAAGACAAAGTTTCACAGAAATTGTTCACATAGCATTTGATGAGTCTGAGTAATATTCAACTATGAAACTTTTTTTTTTTTTTTTTTTTTTTTGTTACTTTTGGCAAAAGAACAAAATCTTGCATATCAGCCAAGATTCATAAGATACAATAAATCCATTATCTGTTCAATCACAGTACCAAAAAACAACTCTGCTTGAGCGTTCACATCTCAGGTTCAGTTGGACCATCAAGTACAGTAGCAGACTGACTAGTCACAACTTAACAATTACTACAAACCAACCAACAGGGACTACAACATCAATGTCTACGTTCAAATGATCTTATACGTAGAAAAAGAACTGGGATCATCCCCTGAAAAAAAAACGTTAATTTGAAAACAATGATTTGTATTAATTCCTATAGACTATTATAACCTATGTATTTTCAAAGAACAAAACCTAGTCACTCACTTTTATAAACCAATACTTAATAGCATCTAACACTGAACAAACAAAAAAATGCTCCTTTCTAAAAAATGCAAACTCTGTTGGTAATGTAGCCAAGAACAACATGCAATGCTGTTAGTCACATAAGCTGAAATCAAACCACTCATGGACTTAGTTCACACTTTGTTCTGTCCTTGTCTACAATCATTAATTATACAGTGTTAATAGCAAAAAACTTCATTCATTTACAAATATCAATTCCAAATTTTTGCAAAACAAAAATGAGTATATCTATGTAAAAAAAAATAATAAGGGAGACATTCTAGCTAATCATACTAACCTAAGCATCTGTCTTTAAACAAATTAAATGTATTGAAACAGATGTTGATGGAGTTATCATTTCAGTTCAAATCTCAATTTTAATATCTAGATATCTAGATCACAAATACCTAGAACAAAATCTAGCCAAATCTATAAGCAGCACTAAAATGAGAAGTATATAAAACATGTATAACCTTTACATAGTGTGTTATGACCTAAAAGTAATGATACAAATCAAAACTCTATTGAAACTTACATACTATCGTTGAACTATATAATTCTAGGTCAATAAAAAGAAATTTATCTCTAATCAGTTAAAGAAAGAAAAAAAAAGCGTAACTGCTGGTTTACAAACAATTATGATTGCACATAGATATTTGTTTCCTCTTAAACCCAAATTACTTTACCATCAGATTGGAAATATTTGTTGCCTAATTTGCTGACCTGGTTATCAAAACATTCTTGGCCTATCTCAGCAGGCTATTGTGTAAAGCATCTTGTGATTCTTGTTAAAAGCTATGATATAGTGATGGTCAAGTTGTGTTGATGAATGGAACTAGTGAAACAAGTCCCAGAAGTTCAATCAAATAAAAAAACATTAAGCCTAGAGACTGTAGATAGATATGTGTATATACATAGAAAGAGCTTCAGGCTGTTTAACCATTTCCTTCACATTCTAAACAATCACACGACTATGGAAGGACAAAGTCAAAGATACAACTAAAGCCTCACAATATATTTTTTAAACTGATTTGTTACAACCATCTCTATATCAGGATTATAATTATTGTAGATAGTCTATACCTTTCAAGTAGGAAAGTTTATGTTGAAACAAAACTATAAGTTAGATTTTAGTAGAGTTTATTTTTATAAATATTACAAATGATTTATTCCAAAAGAGAAAAAAAAATTTTTTTTAGAAAAAAGAAAAGACAATTTTGAGGAGTTGCCCTTTTACTTGACAAACTTTGTAAAATCAACAGTCAAATGTACAGCTTATTTTTGTTGACATACATAAAGTAGTTATCTAAAGGAACAAGAAGAAACAAGCCCAGTTAAATTATGAAAAAAAAAACAAACAAATATTTTATACAACTTAGGAACTTAAAAGAAAACTATAAAAAAAAACAATAACAATTTTATCAACCATTATTATTAAAATAAGTGTATTAAAACATTTAGCAGATAAATAAAAAAGGGAAATGATATGTTTACTTCAAGATTGCTTTGTATCAAAATGATGCAAAATAAAGGCAGAAAAGAAAATCAATAAATGCATACAGTCTTTTATAGACTTCTACAGACAGATGGAACACCAGGATACAGTCTTCTATAGACTCCTGCAGACAGATGGAACACCAGGATACAGTCTCCTATAGACTTCTACAGACAGATGGAACACCAGGATATAGTCTTTTATAGACTTCTACAGACAGATGGAACACCAGGATAGTCTTTTATAGACTTCCACAGACAGATGGAACACCAGGATACAGTCTTCTATAGACTTCTACAGACATATGGAACATCAGGATACAGCCACAAAGACTTCTGTAGGCACATGAAAAATTGGAATAATGTAAATGAGAAAAAAAAAACTTGCTATAGACACATTCAGCATTGGGATAGTGAAGAAGTTTGGTGCTAGTGAACATTGTAATGGGAAGACACAGTCAGCACTGGGATAGTGTAACAGGCTGATACAAGGGGAACAATGTAGATGAAGAAGAAAGCTGGTACCTATAAAAAAAAAATTAACATGGAAATAATGTAGAAAGCTGGTATAACACAGTAAGTGGGCAGTGTGTTCTGAATAAGTCAAATAAGTAAAACTATTACATTGGAATATGAACTGGAAAATGTGTACAAGTCAGAATTAGGTTCTTTTTCAAAGGAAAGGTTCACATTCAAATACAAACTTGTGTATTATCCTGGATTATATACATACACACACAGTGGAGTCCAGATAATTCAAAGTTTGGTAATTTTAACGTCCACTTAATGTGAAACAGAAATGTTATTTTTAGGAATAAAAAACAAAGAACGGTGAAAAACTGTATTATGTACGACACTAAAATTGGTTCTAAACTATATTGGTTTAAAATGGTACGTTTTTCTGTCGAGATTACGACCTCTCTTTTGAAGCGAAATTATGTAAACACCTCAAAAACAAAACATGCTGGGGTAAAGTTATTTTATGTAGTCAAGTGCTACATCAAAGGCAATCGTAGCGTCCATGTTGGATACACTCTGCTCGCTGTCATCATCTGCTTCACCTTCACTCTCATATGAGTTGTCTGGTTCTTTAAAACCATTTCAACAATCTGCTGATGATTTAAAATTTCATGACCAATATCATTAGCTTGTAACCACTCATCCACATCATTTGCATCCTTACATGTAATTACAAGTTGTATTTCATACCGATGCTTGCTAGGTTTAATTTAGTAATAATTTTGCTTAATCTGAAATAATCATTAATCTGAACTGGGTTTCGTCTCAATCATTTTGGATTATCAAGACTCCACTGTATATATATATATGTATTTATATTTATAGTGCCTAAGACAATATCTGTAAATTCGGCGCTGTGGTCAAATGGTTAAGCCCTTGGCTTCCAAACCTGAGGTTCTGGGCTCGAATGTCGGTGTAAACTGTGATTTTGAATTTCAGAATTTTTAGACATCCCTGAGTCCATCCAGCTCTATTGGGTACCTGACTTTAGTTAAGGAAAGTAAAGTCAGTTGGTCGTTGTCCTGGCCACATAACACCCTGCTCGTTAACCATCGGCCAAAGAAACAGATGACCTTAACATTGCAAGGTCTGAAAGAGGAAACTTAACTTTTTTTTTTACCACATCAGAAGCCACATCCAGGGGGATGTAGCAATTGTCAAAAAATGTTTTAAAGGATAAAGTAAAAAAAAATAAGAAAAAGGTTTGTCTTACAGTAGAGAGTGGTCACTGTCTGTATTGTAGACTGACATTAAATTGACTTTTCAAAATATCCTAATGTCATATAAAAAATTTTTTAGTTCATATAAATATTGTTCAAAGTTATCCCAAATTAAAAGTCTAAATGAGACAGTCAATTGTTAGATGTGGCAGATCATCAAGCCAATCAAATTAACATCTCTAGATAACATCAAATGGTCAGTTCATTTTAGAAGTCTTGGAACACAATTCTTAGAAATTGTCAATGCTGCTAAATTTTTTTCTTTTTTTCTTATCATGCTATGGGGTCTCCTAAGTGGCTCATTGCTCAGAGGTTTCCATTATTGAAGTCATAAAGACATGTTGGGGGGATGGAGGAAGAGCCATTTCTCTGAAAAGTTCAAATATAATTCACTCTGTACAACAGTCAAGGCAAAAGTATTCATTCTTCTGACAGTAAACTAAGCAAATGAATGTTTCTATTATAAACTGTACACACAAATGGATTAATGACCCTGTTTCCTTTTCTGAAGAAAAAAGGATAATCATAATGGTTGATAATTATAGATTAAACACATTTTAAAAAAAACAAAATGAAAACTGGAAAATGAATAAACATTTATAAATGGATTTAAAAAAAAAGAAATTTGTTAATACAATTTACAAAGGCATTTTAATTCATATTCATAAATATATAATAGTAAGACAATAGCTACCATAAATTTAAGCCACAATGCACTCAAACTCTCAGAAAAATATATATTTTTTTTTATTTTAAAAGATGAAACAAAATTTGATGAATCTATAAAAATGTTTCAGAATTTCAAATTTGTTCTTGCATTTTAAAAAATGAGAAATTCTTTAAGCAACTGGCATTGGAGTGAACTGAGTGGTCAACAGGATGTCCAGACTTTTGACATTATTGAATGACATTATGCTGGGTTTAAATTTTATCAGTTCAGTACACTGGCCATGTTTTCTTTTCCGTACTCAGGTCATTACCATTAAAGATGTCATGCCAGTCTTTTATCTTCCTTTTAATATTTGTAGACCAAGATTTCAGACCCGAGGACAGGGCGCAGGGCTCAAATTATATTTGGACACTATCACCCATTTCAATTTGATGAATGGGTCATTACACCAAAGAGGCAGCTTATCTGCTTTAAGAAATTGGAGCCAATATTAAAACTAAAAAATTATCTACTAATCTGATTTGACTCAAACACAAACAACTGATTGAATGTATTCAACAAAAATCATGAAAAGTTGATGTCCACACAAAACAGTAAAACAAGACAAGGACTGGTTGGTTATACATCTTTGAAAAGTCAAATGCATATCAATAATATCTAGTTGATCCTAGTCACAATCTTGCACCAGTCATGTCTAGTACAAAATTACTTTCCACTTGCACCAGCATTCCTATGATATAATATCACATTACAAATTACAAAATAACATTAAGCATAGTAAAATACCTCTTCAAATATTTACACATGATAAAAACCTGTACAATGAGTTGCAGTTTTGCACAATTTTTAATCAGTTCATTGCAACCATTTCTTACAATCAGCAATAAGTCAACTTTAGGCAGACAAAAAGGAATTGATCATTACAGGTTAGTAGCCTTGATGAAAATGTTGCTTTTATTTTGACCATGCAGCAAGTGATGGGACAGGAGATTTAAACAAAATGTTGGCAGAAAACAAATTTTGATTCTGCAGACGCCAACATTAAACCATTGTGCCTGATGGCTGACTGCCTTTACCTCCCCTGACAGCTTCATTGATTTTATCTAGCTCTTCCATGCTAGGTGTCAAGAAGATACTCCTGGGCTTCTTCTCCGGCGGCCTGACCTCATTTCCCTTGGCGTCCAAGATGGGTTCACTCTTTTTTCTGTACTTGGGGGCCACTGGCGGCGGATGGTCAATGCCTGAACCAGATTTGCCATTCATTTCATACTCTTCATAATCTTCCTGCTGGGCAGGCTGAAAGCGTGGGTAGCTGTTTCCTGGTTAAGAGATAAAACATGCTATTTTTGCAGCACAAAACAAAGCCAAGCATAACAAGTCAAGCTTGAATCAATAGATGGGAGTATAAGCTGTATATCTTATCTTCTAATCTTATATAATACAGACGTTACTAAAAAAAAAGAAGATGGTTACATCCTACGCATCATGCATCTAGTCATGCAAGTTAACCAATGACTTAAATTTCCAGACTAGCTCAGGCAACCCATTCCATGCTCTAATAGCACTACGAAGAAGGAGTATTTGTACAAATTTGTCCTAGCATATGAAGTGAGGAATGTGCCTTTATCTTTGTGTCTTTCTGAGTATTTTTTAGATTGTTTCTTTGTATTTGAAGACTATGGTTCAGTGTTTTATGTATAATTGCTACTTTACTTATAAGTCTTCTATCCTGAAGGCTTTCTAAATTTAGGGATTTTACTAAGGGTGTTACTCTAGTCAAATGTGAATATTGTTTGTTATGAATCTCACTGCTCTATTTTGTTTGTTTCCGTTTCTTAATGTTTTCTTGAGTTGACGGGTCCCAAACAGAGGATGCATATTCTATTATTGGCATAACCAACGTTAAATAACATTTTAGTTTTATGTTCTTATTTGATTTATAGAAATTTCTTTTAAAATAAACCCTAATGCTTTGTTTGATTTTTTGATAGTTTCATCAATATGGGGATTCAATGATAGTTTTTCATTTATTATAACACCTAGGTATTTAAAGTTTTTAGTCTGTGTTACTGGTTTACCAAGAATAAGATAAGTGGAATTTGTTTTAGTTTTTTTTGTTACTCTTAATAACTGACATTTTTCTGGGTGGAAAGACATGCTCAAATTTGATTCCCACTTCTGTAATTCATCTAATTCTCTTTGTAAAAATTCTGTATCTTGAGTTGTTTTTATTGTTCTATATATTATCATTTATGCAATTGTCTGCAAATAATCTGACTTTAGTTCCTGAACTAATGCAATTTGGTAAATAATTTATGTAAATTAAAAATAGTAGTGGACCTAAGACTGTTCCATGAGGTACACCTGAGTTTACTTTTATTGATGTTGCTTTAGAGCCATTTATTATTACAGATTGTTCTCTTCCTGTCAGGAAATCCTTAATCCACTGATGCAATGGACCATCAATGCCAAAATATTTTTATTTTTTAAGCAAACTATGATGGTGAACTTTATCAAAAGCCTTGGAAAAATCTAATATGATAACATCTATTTGCTCACTATTATCGAAACATTTTTAAAATTCTCAATTAGTCCTATAAGTTGTGTTTCACATGATCTATATTTCCTAAAGCCATATTTATAATCCTGAGTACAATTGTGCCAAACGTTTTAAACAATTCTTGAATGTTATGGAGTGTGTGTGTGTGTGTATGGTGACAGTGGGAAGAGGTTAGCAATTGATTGTAAATGATGCAACATAGGTGGTATTGTTGTTCACAAGGAAGATATTTGAATTACTGGAAGTTTTAAGGGTTAAAATATATTGCGCCTACAATGGTTTAGTTGTCTACCAGCAGTTTGGTGCTACCAGTGAATGACCAGTAACAACATTGACAAATAAAGCAAAGAATTAATTGAAACTGTTTAGATTTCAAACTTCCTGCATAAAAACTATTTTACTTTCTCGTATTACCAGTACACTATTGATGATTACCATCTAGACTAAAACATTCATGCACATTCATACATTTTCTTTCATATGTTATTCAATTGAGGATCAAAGCAAATTTTTAAAACTTCAACACTGCCATTTCAAGAATAATCTAAAGAAATCATTTCCATGCAGCTGTCTCTGATGCATGAAACAGACTTTCTGTGTTAACAAAACAATAAGGTTTATGGCTGAAGGCATGTACAAACTAAAACTTGTAAGTAGAGCAGGTAAAGCTTAAGAAGGGTTAACTCTTTCTCTCCTAACTGAGGATACCAGCGTTGATTCCCCCAGAATGTGGTCAATAATTACGGAGAGAAAGAGTTAATGTGTGGTCAGTCCATATAAAACAACAAACTCTCCTCTTACTAACAGATGGTGCTCAGTACTAAGACAGACCTAAGACTCTAAACAATGAGTAAGTCAATCAAAGTGAGATTATGTGCTTGTACTTACTATTGGAGGCGGAAACATTTGTCCCAGAGCCCTTGTAGATTGGTGACTTCTTGCCAGAGCTACTACCATCAGCTTTTCTGCTCGGTGGTATGTCAACAGCACTACCTACTTCCAGCTTTGCTTCTTCTTCTTTGCTGTCAGAGACAAATTCACAATATAAGTAACAAAACTTTGTTACTGGTGTGGAACTGTTTGTTACAGTTGAGATATGTTTAGGAAGCACAGTTCAATTATGTTTATACAAGAAGTTCAATTACGTTTATACAAGAAGTTCAATTATGTTTATACAAGAAGTTCAATTATGTTTATACAAGAAGTTCAATTATGTTTATACAAGACAGTTCAGTTATGTTTATACAAGACATTTCAGTTATGTTTATACAAGACAGTTCAATTATGCTTAAACAAGACAGTTTAATTATGTTTATTCAAGACATTTTATTTAAGTTTATACAAGAATTTCAATTATGTTTATACAAGACAGTTCAATTATGTTTATACAAGACAGTTCATTATGCTTAAACAAGACAGTTTAATTATGTTTATTCAAGACATTTTAGTTAAGTTTATACAAGAATTTCAATTATGTTTATACAAGACAGTTCAATTATGTTTATACAAGACAGTTCATTATGCTTAAACAAGACAGTTTAATTATGTTTATTCAAGACATTTTAGTTAAGTTTATACAAGAATTTCAATTATGTTTATACAAGAATCTCAATTATGTTTATACAAAACAGTTCAATTATGTTTATACAAGACAGTTCAATTATGCTTGAAACAAGACAGTTTAATTATGTTTATTCAAGACATTTCAGTTATGTTTATATAAGACAGTTTATGTATGTATTTTTCTCCGCTATGATAGTGTATAATGTTAGTGATTATGAGAACTAGTATAAATTGGGAATTTAAGAATATTTCATTTGGACATATGTGTAGCATAATATGTATTTCTTCATGGCGGGATTTGCCAGTATTATATGTATCTTATTTTATGTGCAATAAAAGAAACGTCTGCTACTCTGAGATTTTGTGATTGATATAATTATTCCTTATGCTGTGTTGAACGAAGAAGTCAAGCGAGGTGAAAAGTAGTCCACCAGTTCAAGTGAGACCAGGTGTCAGAATCTACACTTACATGCATAGTTAAATGTCACACCAGAGCAGTGACATACACTTAACTACATCACTGTCATCTTCCCTGAATACTAAGTGCAGTACTTAACATCATGGGGGCCAGAATACAACACTGTTTAATATGGCAACTGGATCTAATGCTTGTTCTATCTCATGAGCACACACTTTCAAACTTTCAAGAAAGAATCTCACCAAAGATATTGGGCATCCACATTTGGACATGATATTACTTCTATGCTTAAGGTAACAAAAGCATTGATTCATTATTCAGTCTCACTTTTTATTCTGTATCTATTTCACTTAAAAATCATGTTTGAGGTTTCATTTTCAGGCACAAGTCCATGGGTTAATTTGAACAGAATATGTGTGCAGGGATTTTCCTGTCTCTATGGTTGTTACAAGCTTGACAGTATCCTTTGTGTTTGTAGAAGTGGATAATAGAGACATTGTCTTGTCCCCACATACTCTAACAAAGTTTGTAGAAGTGGACAATAGAGACATTGTCTTATCCCCACATACTCTAACAAAGCTTGTGTAAGTAAACAATAGAGACATTGTCTTGTCCCCACATACTCTAACAAAGCTTGTGTATGTACCTGCCAGCTCATAAAGTCTACACAAACTCAAATATAACACTAAATGAATAAATGGACAGAAGATATATGTTGCCGACCAGCTATCTTTACACACACTGACTCATAATGGAAATATCTAACAAGAAAAAGGCCAGCACATTCTTCAGAAGAGGTGTGGCATCTCTGTAGAAACAAAGCTTTGAGTCTTATCAGGATGCAATGCTTCATTCACTAAAATATGTCTGTGAGATACAGACAAGATAAAGTCTTGCAAGGAAAGTCAATCACTTCCACATGATCTGCCTCAGGAAAATTCCAAACAAACTGAATGGACTAATATTGTTCTTAGAAACAGACTTGGTAGACAAATGACTTGAACAGAAATAGAGACCAAAAAGACAAAATTAACTTACGCACTGTACTTATTCTCAGGATGCATCTTCCTGCATAACACAACAGTAACTACAATAGCAACTGTTAGAAAAAGGAACCCAACACAGCCAATCACAATGTAGATCCAATCGATGCCTCCTAATAAAGGAAAATCACAATGGAACATATTTGAGTGACATAAAACTATTACATAGAGTAGAATTTAGAGGGTATGCATATCTTTTTTATAAAAATCATTCTCTACTAGGGACTCTAAATACTTTGTATAGCATCCGAGATGCATTAGATCCGAATGATCTAGATCTAGATATGGAAAAATATATTGTCCAAGGTTTTCATTAGACACATGCATAACTTAGTTTAATAATACAACAATTGAAAATAAGTCCCATCCCAGTTTCAGATAAACTTATTTTCACAGTATTTTATTTTAAATATAACCTGCGTTCCTTTCATTGGCAGATCTAGAGTCTAGATCTAAATAAAATAGATCTGTATTTCTTTCAAAGAACAATTTTTGCATACCTTTCAGACCTTGCTGTTTATAGAGCAGATGATGTAAAGCAAATCTGTTTCTATGGCCGATGGTTAATGACAGTGTCATGTGGGCAGCACAATGACCAACCACCTTTACTTTCTCCAACTAATGTCAAGTATCTATTAAAGATGGGATTGGAATCTTCTATTCTAAGACTACATTTAAAGGCCTATCCTTTGGAATATTATAAAGTGTAATAGATTTATACATTCGCTTACCCAGGATTCTCTGTTTTTAATCAAACATTCATTAGTTATTAAGAGAATTAGTTATTAAAAGAAAAACAAACCCTCTATAAGTTGTATAATGAAGACATTGTCTTTAAAAAAAAGTATTTTGAATGTTTTTGTTTATCTTTTCCAATCTAAAAGTACTTAATAAAATAATAATGGCAATGTCTGAGATTCGGAAGATTAAAGATGATTGCAGTTTTTCCCATGACTAAGCAAAACCCAATTGCAATTTGCAAATTTTTCCACATCTGATGCAGACAAAGCTGTAGCCTGCTGGGGGGTCTATTAAAGTTTTCTTTTATCCCTTCTGTACCTGTTTTCTACAAGGGCTTTTCTCTGGGCCTCAAAAGTAAGTAGGGCAGACTTTGTGAGAGCTTTCCAACTGTATCTTTCAGAGACCATCTGTTGCCAGTTATTTTCCTCTATGCCATTGAGAGCAAAATGGCACTTACGTTCATCTTTATAGCACTTAGAAAAGGCATCTCTGTTACGCCATTGTCCTTTAAGCTTGCTAAAAAAGATTGCCCTAGGCATGCGATTGTCTTTCATATTTTGTGGTAAATGTCCAACTCAGCGTGTAAGTAGTGCATTTATTTGGTCCACACTGGCCTCCAGCAGAACATGGGTATCTGTAAGGTAGTCTTCCATGCGTACACATATTATGGAGCAATGGAATCTTTGATGGAAAAGTTTGAAGAGCATTATTTGCCTTCTATAGGGTAACCAGGTCCCAGAGCCATACAAAATTGTGGTGAGAACCACTGCTGTATACAAATGTTTTTTTTTTTGTTAGGTGAAGAGACCTATTCAACAATACTCGCAATTAGAGGTGACAAAAAGCGCTGTTGGCCTTAGAGACAGAGTTGTCTATTTCTCTAAACTGTGACACTTCATTGGACACTTTGCTACTCATGTACGTAACGTTGGTTGAAAACATTAAGGAAGTGGCCATTCACACCCATTTGTGGTGCTGGTTAAGTTCCGTTAGGGGACTTCTGAAGCATTACCTGCAAACGAGGCAGCAAATTGAAGCTACTGCTTGGTGTCTGCATAGATCAGCTAGGTAGCAATCATCTTTTTTATTTTAATATGGGAGAGCACTCGTATGTTTGATAAGCTGGCTTTTGTGCAAAACTAAATGTAGATGTCTGGACATCATTTACATGCAGCTTTTGTTTAGCATTTAACCATATGGGACAAGTCAGCCTTGACTAATAATGCAACCTATCTATAAGAGAAGGAACATTCTGACAAAAAACTTTGATTTTGTGGTCAAATTCCCCTGTGTGGTTATTGGGTCTTGGAAATGACCAAGTGTAAAAATATCCCCACTGCTTACTCCACTTGCAATTCATTAAAGGGTGAATAATAGCAGGCACAAAGGCTATTGGCTACCAGCTGCTTTGCTCTATGTCAGTGAGGGCGAAATGGTGCCTGAGTTGATCTTTAAAGGACTTCTGAGGACTGTCCTCCTTTATGCTTACCAAAAAGACCACCTTTGGCCTATGGTCATCCCCAGTATGGGATAAGTGTCCAACCCAGTGCAGGTGTCTAATGGCAAGTAGTGTATGCATCAGCATCCTACAGAACATGTACGGTAGTCTTTCCAGCATAAGGCACTTTTGATTAAAGGATTCGAGGAGCTTTTAGATGCCTTCTATAAAGCACTCAGGTCTCAGAGTCATACAGAAGAGTGGTGAGAACCACTGAATAGACACATTCCACCATGCTATTATTTGTAGTCATGCCAAAAGTGCGGTTGACCTTAGCCTATGATTGTCTATTTCTCTAGACAGTGACACATCATTGGACAGTGTTTCTCAGGTCGTGAAGAATTACTACAACATTATAACCACACAGCACCAACATCTCAGTTATGTATATGGTAATATTATCTACAACTTTTTGTTGTTGTTTGAGGATAAATAAAGCAACATCTTGTATATATCACTGTGGGGATATTTCAAAACCTTACCTTCTCTTATTAAACTTCCAGTCTTTAAGTCAGTACCTTCCCATTTTTCCAAGTCAGCCTGTGGTACACAATGGAACCCTTCTGAGTTTCTGTCTATTTCACAGAGCACATTGTCATAATCTAAACACATCAGAAACATAAAATGGATTCATAATTTGATAACTTACTTGAATTTTACTATATAATAAGTCCTATTCTAAGCAGATCCGTAAAATGCACCTCAGTAAACTTAAGAAAAAATTAATCGGAATTTAAAACAGAACATTTTTTTTTTCTTCTAATCCAAGAGACGAAATTCACCACTTTGAAAGATGACTAGGTTATTTTTCTTTCCTACAGTAATTGTCATTGTGCTAATCACATCATCAGACTTAGCAGAGAAGAGGTGAGACTCTTCATTCGCCACATGAAACTTTTATTAGCAGACAAGATAGAGATTTTACAAGGTATCAATTGCAGCTCACATTTAGCAGATCCAAATTTGTTTCCCTAATTATTTTCAGCTATTAAAAAAAGATGTTACCAACTTTGCTGAGCTGGTACTGTCAAAATCTGAAAGCCATCAATGAAAGTTGAAGGTAGAATTGTTCCATTGGATGCCTGGAAGTACAGAAGTAAACACAAAACAAAACTTAGGATAAAAACATTATACAGAAATAAAAACACAGACTGCAGTATGCTAAGATTGAGTCCCCCCAACTCTAATGAGTACCTGACATTAGTTGGGAAAACGTAAAGGCTCTTGGTCATTGTGCTGGCCACACTTACCATTGGCCATAGAAAACATATGACCTTTACATCATCTGTCCTATAGATTGCTAGATCTGAAAGGGGTACTTAACTTCTGTACTTATTTAAGGTAAGATTAAATGAGGCTTTTTGTAATTTGAAGCTAATGACTACACAAAACAGCAGAGTTTCTGTCCAAGGCTTTTGCAAGAGAAGATTTATCCTCTCAAGCCCTCACTCAAATGGAGTTTGATGATGATGATCTAGATTTCAGTATAGTCTTTAGTAGTGTTTTATATAGTATTTTGATTAGATAGTCACCTCCTAGCTCTAGATTTAAATGTGGATCTATTAACTATTATTCATTTCAATTTAGGTTAAGATATAAACTAAATCAACCTTAAAGTAAATTGATAGATCTAAATTTTGTTGACATCTAACATAAGTTATTGTTTGAACCTATGACACTAAGGTGACCAGACAGCCATCTAGTAGGGCAAAATCTGTATATCTGTTCTATTTTGTGGAATATTGCTGTTTTTAATTAAAAACAAGAGTCCTTGCAATGATAAATTTCCAATAAGGATCAAGAAAGCAGTTTTGTCAAAGTTGTTTTCTTATATACTAATTCTGTTGTGATTGTTAGATCTAATGCCAGACAGCCATAAAACTAATTATTATGACCTAAACTGAGATCTAACGTAGATTTCAGACTAAATCTAGATCAATACAGAGCAGTTGAAAAACACAAAGTAAGCCAATTGTAGATCTACATGCTTTATGAGAAAGTGAGAACACATAAAACATCCAAAATTCTTGATGAGATGCAAAATGAAAGAATAATCTACAATGTTGTAAAAGAAAAGTTTGCAAGGCGTGCAGATGAGAAACGGTCACAGAAAGGCCTACAGATAAAAAAGCCTAAGCTTATTTTTGTTTAATAGTTGAAGGGTACTTCAACTTATGAAAGCAGAGATCCCCATCCCCAACAAAAAATATTGGAGACATACAAATTTATATTAAAATTATAAATTATTTGACATTAAGAAATTATGAAGAAAAGAAAATATAGCGAAGGCTATGAAGAAAATTAATTCATATTATCTTCTTTTTAAGTAATATTCTACATAATAACTAAGTACAAGACTAGGGTTAAGTAACAGAATTAACTAAAGAGAACTGATTCTATTACCTTCCAAACAGTACAAACAGATGGTTAAAACTGATTCCATTACCTTCAAAACAATACTAATTGGTGGTTTTCCTAAAAATTCTATCTCTCCACATTTATATGCTTTTGATCGATCGGTTGCCATCTCTTCTTTTATAAATAATTTTGGAGATTTCAATATTGGCTTATCTAAAAATAAAAAAATGAAGACCAAAAATTATAGAATTATTTAAACAAAACAAAACATTTTTAAATTTTGAAGAAAACCTTAAAATAACATTTCAAAATATAATCTAGGCAAATAATTGCTAAAATGTTGCCAAGGATAGTTCACAAGTAGACGTCAATGACACAAATGTTAATTTTTGGGCAGACCTTTTGAGATCTACAACTACACCATGGCTACCCGACCCTAGAACAAAGTTATAGTAACAATAATAAAAAATCATTATTTTTCTTAAGGGTAATTAGTCGTACATTACACATAACAAAACATTATAATAATAGCAAGCAAAATATATGTTCATAGAAGTTTCAAACATTTCATGTGAGATTTATATCAGAAAGCTGGATTGTATTGAATGATTCAACTAATAAAAGAATTCTTGAGTCTGTTTTTTTGTGATCTCTGTTGTGTATCTTCTCTATGACTGTAAATGCTAAACTTGTGACTCAAAGTGTTTTTTTTTATGTTAAAATCTATTTTTACTTTTCTTAAGAATGTTTTTATCAAATACATGTAAGGTTTCTTTAATGCCAATGATCTTACAACAGCATTTAGGATTTGATGTTACATAGTTATAGTATGAAAAAAAACAAAAAACACAAGGTCAATACTTGTAAATATGTTTTTAAATGTCATGTATCATTGTCAAATATTTTATTAATTTAAAATAAATAGGTTGGAGGTCAGACATGGGTTTTTCCAATGATGTGATGACATCTGTCACTCAAACCAAAGACGCGCATGTCACGTGATAGAAAGCCACAGGAACTAAGAAACGGGACGCTAGGTGGAGAACAAAGACGTGCAATATAGAATCTAAATTCTTCAGTCTATCGGGAAATTTCATAGGCTTAAGATGTATTACTTTTGAGTTAGAATCTAGTGGTTAATGTGAATGTTTTATATTAGATACAGTTTACTTTTGTAAATACTGTACAATACATTTAGTGTTTCCTAGTTAATATTTAAAGTTCTATATTTGAATAAAAGGATCTTCACTATGGTGAAGGGGACAGATCAAGTTATTCACTCAATTTTTTTTTAAAGTATCTACCTCATGGAATATTACTTTCAAGTAGTCATCACAAGAATTTTAAAAAACACTGCTTATATAAATGTATATCAATTACTTTGGTTCAGACATGTAATTAACTCTTTCTCTCCTAATCGACAATACCATTTTTGACCTCATTAATTAAATTAATGTTAAATTTTTTATACTTGACTTTGAATTATATAAAAAGATCATGCATTTCCCTTTAATTCTATACCAAATACAACATTTTCTGATAACAAACAACAAAGCTATTGAAGCCCAATCATAACAGGGGAAGTGAAATAGTAATGAGCAAATGAAGAATTCCTTCAAAACGTGAAAAAATAATTACGGAGAGAAAGAGTTAAATTTGTAATAGATCTAGACTAACAATAATAAATCTGTGCGATTAGAATTATTTTTATATTTGTTTAGTGCAATTTCATGCTTTAAGCGTTCCTAATACGTTATGATCCTATCGCTTGTCTGGAAAGGGGAAGAAAGAATGGGGTATCTGGGTGATCACTTTTTAAAAAAAGGAACCTGAACTTGAATATGTAGGCTAAAGCCTTCTCAGGCTTCTCAAACCAATGCGGTAACCATTGCTAGTGAAGAGCATATGAACATGAAAGATTGTATAGTTATCTATAGTTTCTATTTCATGTTTGTGCTCACTAAGCCTGAGACGGCAGCCTAATATAAAAGGGACCAATTCAGCTTAAACCACCACTTCGGTCAAGTACTATTTCTTACCCTTGTTTGTGATACCAAAACAAAGTCATTTATTACCAATAGTTAATTAACTAATTGGTTAATTTTTTTTTTATTGATTCTTGTGTTGTCAGGTGAAAGAAATAATAGTGCAAAATTTCAGCTTGATCTCAGATTGGGTGTCGGAAAAATAACTTTTGGCCAGAAAGAGAGGCACAGACAGAGTGAATTTATATAAGCTTTGTAAAAACAAAAACAGACGTATAATATTTAGACTTTGTTTCTTATATACCTAATATAACTTTTACTGATTACATACCAAAAAGTTATTGAAGTTTAATCATAACAGCGTAGTGAAATACAATTGAGCAAAATGAATAATTCCATCGGAATGTGGATAATAATTACAGAGAGAAAGAGTTAATGAATTAATTGTTTCTTACTCTGGAAGAGCAACCTGCTAAATCCACAAAACACTAATATGAAGTATGTTTTTGGTCAGATTCTTTTTAATTTTAAAAAGTGAATGGCTTTGTAGTAATGTTCCCAAGTCAATTCTGCCCATCAGAATTATGTGAGTGTTATCACCATGGAGTTCACTAGAGCTCAAATGTTAAGCTATTTCTTTATTTTCAAGAATGGCAATGTAATAGAAAAAACTTTTTTAAATATAATTTATAACTCGAATTCCATTATTTCTGAGAAACATTAGTCCTGACTAAAGTAGCACACAATACTAATTGACAAACTATTTATTTCAATTTATTTGGTACTATTTTCTTTCTTAAATCTCAGAATAAGACATATACCTACTTGCAACAGTTATGGTAACATTCTTTGATTTCTCTCTAATAGTTGAAAGCCATAAGGCTGTGTACATAGCTGAATCATCTGGCCCCACATCATTTATCTGAGAAGAGCAATGAAATAAAAAAAACTTTGTTTCAATGAAATGTTTTCACAAAGCAAATATTAGCAAATTAAGAAAAAGAATGTTAAACAAGCAAAATATACATTTGTGGCCGGCAAATTGAATCATTTGTAAGTTAGTCAATGTATTTTTGAAGAAAGGAAATTATTTGTGAAAATGTTGTCTAAGACAAAATTAATTAACAAATCCTATACAAAGTTTTCTTTATAATTGATGAAATACACAAGTCTTTGATAAAATATTTACATCAACATACAGTATTAGATATAATCTTAACACTAACATTTAAATCTTTTATTGTACTCTAGCTTTTGTTTAATTCTTAACCTCTAATATTTTACCCACAGCTTATCTCCCCTTATTTAAGAAATCTAATTCTCTGCTAGGTGAGTTTTGTTCTATAAAAACAAAATCAATTCGTTACCAGTAATTATAAATACGGTATCAATTTTTAAAATTGATTCATGCTTTGTTAGGGGCAATGAATAATTGTGCAAATTTTCATATTGATCAGAGAATGGGAAGTGGGAGAAATAACATGTACAAAACAAACTTCCTTTTTTGGGGATAAAAACCTATGCACCAAACAAGGCTGGTGGTGGATAAAGTACCTATAGGAAGCCAATTTGCATTCCTATAATGTAAGGCCATTTACACAAAAGAAAACAACAAAAAAAAAAAACCCAGAAAAATGGTATCACATGAAAAAACCCATCTATATAGCCTACTACATTACTTCTCTATTGCATTTCCATCTTATGCAATGATATCTGTTCCATTTAACATACTAAAAAGCTAACCCCTTTTTGGGGCCAAAAAAACGTATTTAACGTATGGAATTACAAGATGGAATGATAACTAAACATCTAAATAGAAAATCCAATATAATAAAGCTTACAAGCAAAGCACTTAAGGTACAGGGTATTCTCTGAACTTCAATATACGACTTTTAGTTGCTTGATAGTATGGTAGACATTAACATTTTTTTTGAGGTGGTGACATTTCAATAAGTAAATCCGTGTCAATATAAAGCTTTTTTTTTTTTTTTCAAAAGATAAAAATAATTTAAACATTTTTTTTGTTATTGTTATGCTGTGTACTCTAAGGCAGTGGTTCTCAAAATGTGGTCCACAAAAAGATGAAAACTGTTTACAATTAAAATTACTTCTTTGCTATAAAGCCAGTATTATTAACCGATCAGATAATTTTAATATCAACCTGCCCCTCACTACTATTTAATAGGCCATTAAGAGGCTGAAAATAAACAGACATTAATATACAAAATTTGTTTGGTGATACCAAGATTACTATGATGGTAATCTTGAGTATCTCATAAATATCTTTAGTAGAATAGTGTTTTTTTTTCTTTTTGAACCAAATGATTACTAAGCATCTTTCTCAAATTTATATGGCCTATTACTAAAGATATTATGATATGACTTAAAATTTACACATACAATATGGAAATCATCTTGACTGATAAAAACATTTAAAATTTGTAAAATCTTAATGGGGGGGGGGGGGGGGGGGGTCGAATCTCAGGATATTTTGAGTTTTAGTATTTTTTTATTATGTCAATAATGGGAGTCTGATTTACATTGGGAAAGTTAGGCTGTTGGTCATTGTGGTCATGTGACACCCTCTTTAACCACAAGTCATAAAAACAGATGACCTTTACATCAACTGCTCACAAAGATCTCAAGGTCTGAAAGGGGTATTTTAATTATTGTGTTTAGCATTCCTAATTGCAAGGGAAGAATTTTGTATGTGACCATAGTCATTACCTGTATTCCCCAGGTATCATAAGAGACAATATTTGGAATTTTGCTCTTATGTACAGTGCGTATGACTGAAAAAAATTTATCTGCTTTTTGGCCAGGCTTCTGAAGGCTCCAAGAATATTCAATAAAATTTTGGTCATCTATCATTTTCTCATAACTTCCAGAAAGTTCCGGGAATGGGTTGGGCAGCTGTATGGGCTCATTTTTACCACTACAATATGTAAAGTTTCCTCCATTTACATTCACAATAATGCCATTTCCTAAAAAAAAATTAAAACATAACATATTAAACAATATCAATTTTGAGGTTAAAAAAATCTCATTAGCAACATAGTCACACTAAAAAAAAAAAGTTCGCCTTTCTGTAAAAAAAAAAAAAAGTTCACCCATAAATGATATTTTATAATGCTCTAACTAGCCTACCATTGTAGTTTTAAGTACCATTTTGTGTTTCGCTATATTCAACAAGTCCTGGCAAATGCAAAAAATAACTACCATTTGCAAGACATCTGAAATAATACCAGTACCCAAAAAGAAGATCATTGCCTCTAACAACGACTTACATCCAGTAGCACTTACATCAATTCCAATGAAGTGCTTGGAGAAAATGATTCCAAAATACCTACTGAAAGAAGTAGAAACATGTCTTGACCAGCACCAGTTTGCTTACAAACAGAAGTACAGAAGATGCAATACTATTCATGCTGGATGGTCTATACCATCATCTTGATACTCAGAGCTTGTGACTAAGAGTGCGATCTTTTCAAGACACATGATCACACTCTGTCAATAAGAAAACTGGCTAACTATTGACTCATTCTTACTTAAGTTGAAAAACATAGCCAAAGACTGTGATATCAGGGCTATTACAACAGAAGAACACAGGGACATTTCCATAAAAGACGATTTTAATAACTGGACTGGCTTCAAACAATATAAGGCTACAACTCCTAGAAAAGTGTATCTTATCTTCACAAAGCACTTTTGAAGAGGCCATGCAACTTTGAGTACGCCCATAACCATGTTCAATCAATATTTTCCCTACTTTGTTGAGGATATTGGTTCTTTTTATATTGTTCATTGTTTTACATTCAATAGCTTTATTATTTCTTTTTGTTCTATTTGGGTTTGAATGAGTCACGCCTACTGTCACAGTCTCGTTGGACATTGAGTGTTATTTGTTCACATTGGGTCAAGAATGTTAAAGCACAAGAAAACCTCTAAGTAGAAGGAGGAAGTGAGAATTACAAAACTTAAGTTAGTCTTTCTTGGGTACTTGGAGCAGTACACATGTTTTGGGAGTTGTCTTGTTACCCGCTGTGATGAAGATGTGATTTAGTAGTATACTTGTATGTACACCTATTCTAGTGGGCTTATATTTTATGCCTGCTGAGATGCGGATGTAATTGTGCTTAATTATCTTGCATTATACTCGTTGTGTTTATATAACTACTATGAAGGATATCATGCCATTTCATATTTAACCAAAGATTTGTAAATGGACGCTTGAAGTAGATACAGTATTATTCTCAGTAAATAAACGCTATTTTGTCCGCTGAACTCAGACTAAAGTCTGTATGTACTATTTATGTTTGTTAAGTACTGAATGTGTAGCACAAGTAAATTGTCATAACTCAAAAAAGACACACGAACCCAGAAGTAACAAGTACAAAACACAGTCTTCAGACCATTTACCTACAAGTATATATAATTAACTGTGTGCATTCAGCAGTCATTCAAAATTAACCAATTAGTTAATTAACTATTGGTAATTAGTTATTTTGTTGGGAATCAAACAAGTGAAAGAAATTGTACTTGATTGATGTGATGATATACATATTTTATTTATTATTATAAAAACAACAAAGATTAGGTTACATTATGGCTAAAACATATCAAGCTTAAAGTTAGAGGTTATATATTTGATGTGAATTTTTTTTTCTATTAAATTTTGTATTTGTCTTTGTATGTTCAGGGTTCATAGCCAATTTCATGAATGATTTTCCAGGTTTTTAAGGTAGAATTTTAGATTTTCAAGGTATGCATCGCACCATAGCAAGCAATATATATGTATATATATTTACATACAGATTACATAAATATGTAAAAAAAACAAAATATATATGTATTTAGTACTGAAAAAAAGTATTTATGTTACATAAAATAAAAAAAAACCCATTAAAATGTATGCTGATAAGTTGAAATCACACCTCCAAAAAAAAAAAGTATTAATCTCTAGTGTATCCTAACCATTTAAATGCAACGTTTTAATACATTACAACACACACAAAAGCTTGCAATACAGAAGAATTTTTTAAAGATATTAAATGTAATTAGTTTTTTTTAAGGGTGAAATATATGTATGTTACTTATTGTTACTTGATTTTAGAAATAATAAATATTTTGCCAACATCCCACTCAGAACAGAAACAATGTCATTAGCTGTGGTATGTCCACAGAAAATGTAATGAAAGTTATCTTTTAATTAAATAACGACTGTCATCCCAAAAACCTCAAACAACCATTTTTTTCCAAAGATTTATTAAATAAGATTACAGATGGTTACTATTCCATTTTTTTCAAATAAGACACATTCTTAGAGATGCCTTCAAAATGTGTATTCTCTGTGATGGAAATGTAGGCCTACATTCTTAGTTCCTATATGTGTACCCTATTATCTCATAGATGGGTGGGCATTTCAGGTAATGTTTTATTTATTCTTTTATTAACTGAACTTAAATCATCCTCATAAACAGAGCCTGTAATATATAGGTCTATTTGTATGTTTAATTGACATTTGCTTACTAAATAATGGCTTTTGGAGGGGGGGTGGAGGGTATTAGACATATTTCCTTTTTTTTTCAAGCAGAATTTCTTTTCAACTAGATCTATGTAGTTTATCTGCCTTTAACGTCCGATATAACTTTTTAAGGACTTTTCACAGCTGTGTGCGAAATAGTTTCGTTCAATCTACAGTAGATCTAGACTCTTGATCTAAGTCACTAAAATTCACGAACTTTTCACGGCAGTGTGCACATTATCTTCATTGAATCTACCGTAAATCTAGACTCTAGATCTAAAATTTGCTGTCTTTTCAAGGCTTCACATGGTTAGTAATTATCTTCCCCAGATTCTAGTAATTCTAGTGAGTTAGAGTAAATCTAGACTAGAGTGTAAATCTATGTCACTAAATTTGCGGACTTTTCGCGGCTGTGTGCGAATTATCTTCACTGACTCTACTGTAAATCTAGACTCTAGATCTAAGTCAATAAATTCGCGTACTTTTCAGGGCTGTGTGCTCATTGTCGTCACTTGATTCTAGTGATTTAGCGTAAATGTACAATCTAGCGTATTTCTAGAGTAATCTATATTAGAGTCATTAGATGTATCGAGGTCATTAAATTGACTAAAATTCACGGAGCGTTCAGGTTAGGTGTAAATTATCTTCACTAAATGTAACTTAGATCTAATTCTAGATAGGCTACTATTACTCTAGATCTAGATGATTTACGGACTTTTCACGCGAAGTCACTCTTACTGTTACAAAAAGATGTTAGATGAGGAAGGGCCCGGAGGGGTGTAGCCTACACATTAGGCTGGCGATTGCTCTAATTATAGTCAATAGTCACTACACACTAAATCTAGCGCTGCCATAAAAAACAAAATAATGCCAGGTGAAATGCTTGTTTGATGTAAGCGAAAAAACAAAAACGAAGGTTACCGCAGTGATAAATAGCGAAAATAAACACCAGGTATCGGGAGGTAAAAAACTTAAGGTCCAGTTTTTAAATTCAAGGTTTATTCGCTGTTTTTTTTTTTTACGAAGTTCAAGGCTTTTTAAAGCCTTGAATTTAATAATGAAATTCAAGGTGTTTTCCAGGTTTTCAAGGTGGCTGCAAACCCTGTGTTATTAATTTTTTAAATAATTTATATTTAGACTTAAAGTACAAAAGCTTCTTTGCCTTCAAAATGAATTTCACTATTAGATCGAATAGCTGTTAGAGACAAAGACAAATTACAAACACAAAAAAGTTTGCAAATAACTAAAGGGAGATAGTCTAGTGTTGAACTTTAAAAACAAAAGATTGCGTATTTATATATATATATATATATATATATTTCCAATAACAATATACAGTAAAAAAAGAAATTAAACTTAATAATATATAATCAAATAACATATATTTGTAATTTGCATTTTTTCCTGCATATTCTTAAAATAATATCCATATAGATAAGAAGTACCTGATTCTGCATATCCCACCATGTTACTAATACTAATACCCTGAAATCATGGCCACAGATGGTAACCAAACATAACCCCAATTGCTGTATTAATCATTCTTTGAAATGCACTCCAAATGGAATGCAGCAAAACTGATAAAAAGTTAACACAATGTTATCATCTGCGGTCATAATTTCAGTAGCGATTGCTACCACGCTTTATCAAGACAACCAACCTGTTGGCAGTGTTGCTTTTTTTTTCAAAATTACTCACTAACAAAGATTTGAATTTATTACAATAGATCTAATTTAGGTACTCTCACAGGCAGCCATTTTTGATCTAAAAACACATTTGACATCAAAACAATTACCTGTTCTGGTTTTACAAAACTGAAATTAAGCATGTCCTAAGAAAAGACATTGCTTTCATCATCATCATCATCAAACTCCATTAGAGTGAGGGCTTGAGAGGCTCAAATCCTCTCTTGCAAAAGCCCAGGACAGAAACCCTGCTGTCTTGCGTAGTGCATAAATGTCGCCATACAGGTCGAGAATTTTGGGTTTCCCAGACCTGTCGTGACGGAGATCAGCAAGTCTGGGGTAGTCAAACAGAATATGAGGCACGGTTTCCTCTTCTTCCCCGCAGCGGGGGCACCGTGAATCAAAATTTGGCCATAGCCGCGAGAAATATGAGCTAACAGGACAGCGGCCTGTCCTGCACTGTGCTATAATAGCTTGCTCAGGCCTGGACAGCCTCCACCAAGGGGAAGTGCGGTCAGGGCGCCTCATGCGCTCCCAGACTCCACGGGCTTTTTGGGACTTGTCCCAGCACTTAAACCACTTTTCCATTTCTGTTTTTTGTATTATAGCCAGGGCTTGATGAAAGCTTACAGCCTCATCAGTGGGTGGAATTTGCCCTCCCTGGTGGGCCAAAGAGTCTGCAATTGTGTTGCCAGTCACACCTATGTGACTCGGTACCCACTGCATAATTACAGGGGTGCCATAGCATTGTTTAATGTTATGTGAAGCCATGATGACAGTGTTGATATTGGGGGGCCATGGTCCGGGGCTTTGCAAAGCCTGTAGTACAGATTTTGAGTAAGTGACCACAACAATCTATGTTGCCCTCAAATGTCCCTCGCCGAGTTGAGAGTCAATGACTTTTAAGGCTTCACAGACTGCCATGGTCTCGGCATTAAAACTGCAAACACTACCAAATGGTCCAAAGATTTTGACTGTGTAAGAGCCAAGAAAGTCGATGTAGGCTCCATAGCCTGCTCTTCCAGAATGTATTGATGCCGACCCATCAGAGTATGCACAAATAGCACTGGGCTTGAAGGTATTAATGGTCTCCAGAGCTAGAATTTGAAGGTCGTTAGATGAACGACTTAGCTTAGTGGTATTAGGGTCTATTAGTTTCAAACCTATGTCTGGGGTCGTTGGGCGACACCAAGGGGGAAGGGGATAAAAACGTTGAATGTTTTGTCGGTTGGTGGAGAGGCCAGCTTCATCAGATAGTCTAGTGGCATGATGCATAAAAGACTGCATCTGGATACGTCTTCTGCATCTCCAACCATCCACTAGTTTTCTAGCTGGGAGGTATTCATCCAGCCTTTTATACCGCTCATAGCAGGTCATTACTGACCTTTCCCTCCTAAGGTTTAGTGGACCTATATTAGCCATTATTTTAGCCGCATTTACTGGACTTGTCCTAAAGGTTCCACAGACAAATCTTAGTGCTTGGGACTGTATTTTATCAAGTTGTTCAAGAGCAGTCATAGAGCCATAAATTTGCACAGGTAGACTGTAGTCTATCTGTGATCAGACTGCTCCTAAATACAGGAATTGGAGCATGTCTGCTCGGGCTCCCCACTTAGTGGATGCCAGCTTCCGCACAATGCAAAGTTACCCTGAGGCCTTTCTTACAACGTCCTGGATGTGCTCACACATTTTTAGTTTGCGATCTAAAGTTACACTAAGGTACTTGGGTAGCTTTTCCATGCTGAGAGCCACTCCGTTGAGGGAGAGCTGGAAAGGTTGCCTAAGAATGCCAGTTCCGAGCGTGAACAGAGAATAGACCGTCTTGGAGGTGTTTATTTCTAGCCTCCATTTTTGTGTGTATGAGCAGAGCGTATGGAGATCTTCTTGTAACACTTTTTGTATAGAGGTTGCGCTCCTTCCGGATTTCCAAAGGACAATATCATCAGCATATAGCAGCTTTTGGCTGAGCCGGTAGGTCATTTATGAAGGCCGTGAAAAGGGCGCATGACAGGACGGAGCCCTGGGGGAGGCCGTGCTCGAGGGTCATTTCCCCCGAGACTTCTCCGTACACATCCTTGTTCTTATTGTATGCTCTTGTAGGAAGTCTCTAATCCAATAATATATCCGTCCCCGCACCCCCACGGCTCTTATCTTATGAAGCAAACCAGGCCGCCATACTCTATCATATGCCTGTTGTAAGTCAATGAAGACTGCGTATGTGCTTTCGGTCCTTTGGAATCCATCTGCTACGCTCTGCACAAAGATGTTGACTTGGCCCTGAAACCGGCCTGTTCTGGAGCTATAAGACGGGCACTCTCAAGATACCAAACCAGACGCTCATTTACCATTTTTTCAGCCATCTTTCCCACACAAGATGTGAGTGAGATGGGCCTGTAGCCCTCAGCAGGGAATCATCTTTTCCCTTTTTAAAATATAGGAATAATGGTGGCACGTTTCCCGGCCCTGGGCAGATGATCATCTGCCCAGGTTCTATTTACGAAGGCCAAGAGCACGGCCCTTCCTTACCCCCCTACATGCTTAAGCATTTCGGGGGTGATACCATCCGGCCCGGGAGCCTTTTTAAGCCGACATTTCCTTAAGGCAGCATTAAGCTCGCCTATCGAGAAGGGGGAGTTCATCGTTCCCTCAGCACTTTCGGTCTGTGGTTCCTTTCGGTCTTTTTTTTTCATCAGCTTTGCGAGCTTTATCAATGGCTTTGGACATTGGGGACTTCTTGGCAGCCTTGTTGATCTTAGCAAAATATTTGTTCAACAAGGTGGCAATTTTCTTGTTTGATGAAATGGTTACCCCATTGGGTGAAGATAATGAGGTTGCTGTTTTCGTACTGTTTACTATAGCACCACTTTCGTGGTCATTTTAGAAAGAGTGGTGGTCACTACCAATATCGCCTAGTACTTGATAAGTTATGACAGATTCCAAGTTAGCAGAGACTAAAGAAAGATCTGGTCGTGATAGTGAACCATTGCTAGCATGCAGAAGAGTAGGAGGAGAGTGTTTATTTTGCAAAAGAAAAAGGTTAGTAGAAATGCACAGGTCATGAACTTTTTTACCAGACTGATCAGTGTCATCATAGCCCCAGGAAGGTGAATGGGCATTGCTTTATAACTGAGTGTTTTTATGACATTGTCGTAAGCTTTCAGCTTTCCAATGATACCAAATTCATTATGATAAAACGAGTCAACGACCCTTTAAAACTTAGCACACTTTTTTCATGTACAAATTTTCACTAAGGTCGGAATGACCTGCTATCAATAATACCTGTTTTTTTTACACTAGTAAAATAAAATTAGTGTACACTAAAACATGTAAAATTGAATGAATCACATCTTTATACCAATATCATTGATTATTAACATAAAATATAATAAAGATCTGTATGCTTGGGAGTTCTTTTGGACAGTAGATGTCGAGACACAAGAAGCTAAAATCTGTAAATCTATGTATCTAAAATATTCTTTCAAATATATATAATTATACTTTAAAAATAGATCTAAATCTCAAGATTCTTTGTCTAATCTAAACTATTGTTCTATAACCAGATAGATCTAGAAAAATAGTCTAGATAATAGTTTTTCGTAATTTACTAGATCTAGACGATATTTTAAAATTTTAATTTCATTTTGATTTACCACTTATAAATTAAAATTCCTCCTTTGAAACAGTTCAATTTGATATATACTTTTATATAAAAAAAATATTATTCACAATAGTTTTTGAAATATTCACATAAAAAAAAATTTGCTTCACTTTTGAACCAATAAAATAATGCTAGCATCATACATGTGGAGTAGTTGGAAACATTTTTCATCCTCTTTCATTCTATCACACATTTGTTGATCAATAAAACAATTTTGTGCAACTGAACTGAACTACTACTCTAATCTAGTCTAGATCTAGAGTAGTTTATGCTATTCTGACACTTATAGGCCCAAATTTGAAAGTTTGACTTTGACAGCGCATTATTTAACAATGGTTCTACATAGAAAAGAAAATGAAGCATCAAAATCTTCTTTAGTTTAAGGAGAATAAGGATGACTACTTATATTTGTACCCCTAACCTATATTTGTTATTATATTTAAGGTCAAAGAGGCTGTGTTTTTTCATTTAATTCGGACAAATTTGACCCACATTATTTGATTCTGGACACCATAATTTATTTTGGACAGTCTCTATATTTACCTTTCCTTTTTTTTACCTTTACTTATCCCTTAGTCTGTTGGACCGTTGGGGCATTAGGCAAGATTTGTCGACCGTCTTTCTCCATTCCTCCCTTTTTTTTTGCCTTGTTTAAAACCTCTCTCAATGGCAGGCTGTCCATTCTTTAATGTTGTCCTCCCATTGCCTTTTCTGTCTGCCACTTCTTCTTTTCCTGGCACTGTTCCCTGAAGGATGGTCTTTGCGAGCCCCGTAAATCTTGTAATGTGGCCAAAGGTTTTAAGTTTTCATCTTTTTACAATAGTTAGCAGGTCGTCATGGGCTCCGATCGCTACAGTAACCCTGTCTCTGACTTCTTGGTTTGTGATGCGGTCTTTGAATGTGATGCCTAGGATCCTTCTGTAGCATCTCAATTCCATTGCTAGGATCCTCCTCTCAAGCTCTGCATTCAACGTCCACGAATCGCAAGCATATAAATATGTGGCCATGACCAGAGAGCGCATCAGTCTGATTTTGGTGCCGAGGGCTAAGCCCTTATCTTTCCATATTATGGAAAGATAATATGGATCTCTATATTTAGGCATCAATAAACTCAGATTTTAATTCTATATATTAGCATTAAATTAACTATATTTTGAGATCCCCAGGCATAGCCCCTCACATTAAATCATTAAGATACATGTTTTTTAATTATGCATAAATACGAACACAAAAAATAAAAATACCTAAACTAGGTCACTGGGATACTGACTTCTATACCGACTTTTAGACTTATTTTATGTTTGCATGATTATTAGATGTGTGTTGAATGTTTGTGTTTTTTGTTTATTAATTTAATAAATCGCTAATACAGATGATATTTTGTAGCATAGATACTAACTGAATCCTCTATATTCTCTCTCTATAAATCTAGATCTATCTAGTAGGTCTAGATCTAAGCATTTAACGTCATTCAATGTATCAAGCTCACTCCAAATATTAGCCCATTTATTCTCTATAAAAAAAAAAAAAAACAAACAAACAAATATAATATAAGATCATTGACATTGATGTCCAAAACTGGCTGTCCGAAATAAACTTTGGTAAGAAAATTGTAATTTAATTCGGACACCCTATTAAATTTTTTTTATGGACTCAAACAACTTGGCTTATGAATCAAATAAATCAGTTCCAAAAACAGAATAAATATTGACGGGCTCATTAGTATAGACTTAGCCAATAAAAAAAATATAGTCTTAACCCTAGGAAGAGGTAATGTCATCCGAGTAATATAGGAAAAAATAACAACCTGACTAACAAATTAGAATTTCATTTTTCGGTAATCATTCGATGGTTGGGTCCCCTTTGGAGAATGCTACACAAGTGGCAGCATCCTGTCTATCCTCACGGTGTCTAGTTAAAGTTAGATCTAGGTTCCTACCGGGTACATGGTATTAGTGCATATAATCATAATCTGGGTCCACAATATAATGTAGGTGTATTATATAGATCTATATCTAATGTTTGTTGTGTATTTCAAATTAATGTTATTGTTTTTAGCTTTTTTTTTTTCACGAAAAGTATTGTGTGGGTGTTTTGTTTTTTTTTGCTGTTTTTTTTTGTCAGTGACTCTTTATAAAAAGTATGGTGTTCTATTTTGACCATATTTTGAAATGTGTATACATTTTTTGAACTACTCTTAGAGACATTTATAACATTTGTAGTAACACAAATACAACTTTTGACTAATTGATATTTTAAATAAAAATAAATAAACAAATATAAAGTGTTTTCTTGACTTTCGCTGGTAAAAGGTTCTAAGACCGCACGCTACGGTCAGATTTTCATGGTAGGCTATTAATTTCATACATACGATTACTATTTGATTGATGTGCTTGTACAGCTATTTCTGCCAATCAGCTTCCAGAAAGTTTGGCGATGATGTATTTAGTAGTTGTTTTTTTTCCAATAGGCTACTGTGCATGAACATCGTGTGGCCGTGGGAAAACCCGTGTCACAGTGTAAAACAAAAAAAAGGAGTATTTTTGTTATTATTTTTTGAAAACCAGTGAAATAGCCCTTCCAGGGCCGCTCCTACAGATAGCGGGGATAAGGATAATTTTAAAAGTGAAAATTAAGATTTTGTTATAGAAAATAAATTTGTCTTTGCATTCTATTCATACTTTACTAAGTACAAAATCACCCTGAAATGATATTTTAGTTTGTTTTTAAGGAGATATGCATGAGTTTTCAGAAGATTTTTTAAAATTTCGGGATATTTTCATGACTTGTTCGTATATTTTGCAATTTCAGGAGAATTCCAGGTACCCTTTAATAATAATATTAAGTTAAAATAGTTAAATTTAATAATTTACACCTAGTAACTCTTATAGTACACTTTGTTCTTATAGAACGTCCAATTGGCTTCAATTTGCAGAGTGAGAGAGGAGACAATATTAGTAGTGCGCGAGTGTTTTCTTTTTATTTTGCTTCTGTTAATGCAGAACAATTACAATACCGGTACAGTACAGTATATAATGTAACATTAGCGGCCAATAGTAAGCCAACAGTACCTACGTAATAGTCTATGTTTTGTAACAAAATAAGGCCCACAGCGTTAAAGACGAATTAACCCGTTAGCGAGATGCGATACGGTATATATAGTCAACCCTTACAGCCCCACATATGACGCTCGCCCAGGGCCCCGCCCCTGCTCGTCCCTCCTTCTTTTACATTCTGGACTTGGAACCAGACAATGTTGGAGTTGCCGGCATTGTAACTAAATTTTATTTTTAATAACGATTTTAACTTTAATTTAACTAAATTTTAGTGCACGACTAAAGATATTATATCACACAATAGGAAGTTTACTATTAGGAATTGTGTGTGTGCATTATGTCTTAGTTTTAGTATTCTTGGGAAAAGCATGTTTTGGAGAAGTACTGAATTAATTTGGTGTCCACGTACATCCCTTTGAGTCGACACTCCTAACGCCTATGGCTATTCAAATCACTCCCATCCGCTGTGTCATCATCCCCATCGGAATGTGCAAACGGACTGATCTGCGGACTTGTTCCACCACAGACGGATATATTGACAAAGGCCATTGCATTATAAAAAACCCCCTCCTCTCCCAAAAAAATTGTTATACGGATGGGTCCGGATTAAAGGAACCTGGTAGATTTGGGTTTAAGGCTCTAAAAGTCTACCGAGACTGGAATTAACAATAGGCTGTTCGATCCATGTGACTTCATCGCATGTTCCATGGACACCAAACTTATATAGGGATGATTAGAACAGTTGAGGCTATTATAAATAGAACCCGAATACTCAAAAAACAAAACCACGTTGGTACTATTATTTAGTAACTGACTCTCGCTTCAGTCTTGTTACAATACCTTTATTTAAGTCAGAACTTGTAAAGTTTAATATCTCAAAAAGAAATAGATCTAGAAATTTTTGCACCTTCACCCAACATTTGTATTCGTTAACCTGACGTATCGCTCACAGACACCTTGTTCACCAACAGTTGGTTCGTTCATGACAAATCATTTATTGATAATTTTCTCACAGACAAATTCACTAGATAGTAGGTAATACATATTGTTAATACTATATATTCTCGCCGCATGTTTAATTTTTTTACATTAAAACTTTTGTAGCTATTATTTTTAAAAAAAAAAAAAAATTGATTGCTAGAGATCGGATCTAATCCGAATTTAAATGGTCCCACACTTAAAACTACAGGCAACACATTTGTACTTCATGCGTTCTTTTACACTCATGTCCGTCATGTAGTTCAACCACATTTGCTTATCTTCTTTATAGCGGTCCGATTCCATCATGCCGTTATGGTCAACACTTGTTAGGGCCTTCCTCTACCTATACCCCCCACCTTTTTTATCTACCCATTCAGCTGGATACTTTAGCACCTAGTTGAGTGCTAGACAGAATGGCGGCTATAGAAGTAATAAAACATTAGAAAAGGAGAAATGGTTCATTGACAAGTCATTGATTTTTACATTCATCTACTTGTTTGCAAAACATTTTTATTGTTATCATTGAGAAATAAAAAAAAACACCACAAAACACTTTAAAAACTCTTTTATTTCTTTAGATATACATAAAAAAAAAGTTTTGACAAAAATTATCAGTGCAGAACATACTTTTTTTTAGCTAAACAAGAGGAGAAAGAAAGGCGGGTAACGCCAGTCCATCAGCGTACTAAGAGAGAGCGTGACCTCTGTTACGAAGGAGCCGGAGAGAGGTGCGCGCTGCAGGTCACGCCAGTCCATCAGCGTACTGAGAGAGAGGCGGGCTGCTGGTCAGCATACTGATAGACAGCTGCCAACTTATTGACCTCACTGGTCAGGGACCCAATCATCGAATGATTACCCATTTTTCTTACATAAAAAGACAGCTGCCTAATTGTAGGTATGTGACAAAATTTTTTAAAATAAAAAAAATAATAATATGATATCAGATTGTTAAAGTGCTTTTTCTGAGCTTTCCAATGATATATAGATTGTTGGTATAGGTGCGGCGAATAAATAAAAAAAAATTTTTTTTACGCATTTTCACTTAACATTAAGTCAATGGAAATGATGACACCAGATTTTATGAAAATTGAAGGAAAATTGCTAATATTTTCACCAATTTTCAAAGCCCATTTAAAAACCATATATCAAAATAAAGCTCATAGTGTGCTTAATTGAAGTATGGTATTGTTTAATAAAATTTATTTATATTTTTTTTTTTTTTTTTTTTTAAATAAGCCAATATGACATTGTTATATTTAATTTATTAAATAAAACTTTAATTTATTTTTATTTTTAAATTTTATGAATAGTATAATATTAAACCACTTGTTCTGAGCTTTCCAATGATGTATAGATTTTTGCTATAGGCTCAACGGTTAAAAAAATATATAAAATTTTAACGCGTTTTCACTTATATTGTAAAGGGTTTTCTGAAAATGTGTAACAGTTCGCTAATTTTTACCTCACAGCTAAAAGCTTTGTATATATATAAAAAGATTAGGATGTGCTTAATAAAAGTATACTGGTTTTTTTTTTTTACATTTTGATTCTATTGAATTATTTTTGTGATATATTTACTTTGTTGTGTTTTTTTGTATAAAGACATTACTTAGTAATATATTATATCATATTTATATACATGTATATCTAATAGATATAATGATCTTAAAAAAACAACAACCCAGTAGGAACATTTGAAACAAACAGCGATACTTATCTTCATGTTTATTTAAAGAAAAAAAAAAAGAAAAACTTAAATTATTTTGTATAGTAAAAAAAAAAATAAAAAAATTAAGTACTTACATAGATTTTTTTTTTAAAATGGTAATTGAAATTGATTATATGACGTTCATTGTAAAGTATATGATGGTAAGATGACCACGTTTATTGATTATAGAAGGCACAAATGATTGCTGAATTTGTGCTGATAATGTAAGGGACGCAATCAAGAAGAACACCCAATCTCTGTGATAAACTACTTACTATAGGGGAGACAGAAGAGGTTGGGGCTTGGTATAAAAGACAATTAAAAAACATTAATCTAGTCATTACATCATAAGTTTTTTTATTTTTTTTAAGGGACCTAGCTTTGTTTTCTTTTAATTCTTTAATTTCATCTTCAAGATGTAATTTATCACTTTGAAGGGATGTAATGATTGCGTCCCTCTCAGCAAGTTCTTTATTATATGAGAATTTAATTTTATTAACAAGTTCTTGGTGAGTTTTTTTGTGTGCTAGATGTTGTTTTTTACATTTGAAACATTTTCTTTTTAGAGATTGAATTTTAGATTCATTTAACTTACCTAGTAGATTTTTTATTCTTTCATTTTTTCTTTTTATAGATTGTCTTAGAGTTTTAATAAGGGTTGGCTGGGAGTTGGTTTGAGATTTTAATAAACATATTTTTTTTCTATATTTACTTTTGTCTTCACTTCTTGCCTGTGACATTAAAGAAAGGCGTCTTTTTAATGTTCTTCTACGAGGGGTTAATTCATTATTGCTTCTTAAATTTGATGAAACAGTATTTAGTTCAGTTGGCTGATTAATATTTGAAATATCTAGAG
Source organism: Biomphalaria pfeifferi (assembly GCA_030265305.1). Lineage (NCBI taxonomy): Eukaryota > Metazoa > Mollusca > Gastropoda > Planorbidae > Biomphalaria > Biomphalaria pfeifferi. Next base: position 281,307 of record JASAOG010000241.1, read on the forward strand.
CTTTAGCTGGAGTAAGATCAGGGTTAGGAGCAGTTGTGTTTGGTAATGGAGTTAGATCAGGGTTAGGAGCAGTTGTATTTGGTAACTGATGAAAAATTTCACAACAGATTTTTTTAATTTCCGGCAAATATGTTGTAATATTTTTTTTGTACTTTTCAATGGTGTATTCAATTAAATTGTGAACTTTTTGAGTTAAAACTGGAGTAAAGGGAAATCCAAATGTGGAAGCAACAATTTCAGCTGTTGATGTTTTGGAGGATTGATTTTGCAAATAAATGAGTAGTACATATCCTTTAAGGCATAGTTTATTAGTATCATCAGATGCAAGTTGTGAGTAGTTAAAATTTTCAAATAGAAACTTGTACAAAACAGTGTCTTCCACATTTTTAAATGATGAAAGCTTTCTTTTTCTTTGTCTTGGCATGATAGTAATCTGATAATAGCTTATAATTAGGATGTGTTAAAGAAGAGTCCAGTAAACAATCATACAAAATTCTTGATAAGTCTTGATATTATATTTTAATGTAGATCTACATCAAGTAATTATTTAAACATTGAAGTAGCCTAGATTAAGAAAATAAAAAATAAATATTAAATGTATATATCTAATATACTGAGATATTTATATTTTTAAAACTGACACTAAAATTATATACAATCTTGAATAAGTATCACTAGTGATACTTGAAGTAATTTAATTATATAAATTTTTAAAAATCCACGAGTCATAAAGAAAACTAAGGTATTACGGTCAATAGAGACAATTTTTAAATTGTCAATTTCCATCATTTAGAAAAAAAAAAAACTTATACAGGCCTAATTAGTCACTATTTAAAGTAAATTTATATATAAACCAATATAAAGATTTAGCATGATTTCTTTTTCTTAAAAAAAATAAAAATTCTAGATCTAGATACTCTTTTAATAGATCTAGATCTATATAAAGACAAACTAGACATATAATGTAAAGATAATTATATTCTATATAGCTACCCAGTATAGATATAACAAGACAGTGAATGCACCGCAAAGTTATATTATAGATTTACTATAAATGGGAAGCGTGGTCAAGAGGCCAAGTGCACTTGAACTTGGCTTGGCTACCTAGAAGGGGGCTCGAGGTTTGACACCCGACTTGGGCAGAGTTGTGTTTACTGAGTGGCTAAAGGCAGCACGTAAAACCAACTCCTAGATACCCCCCCCCCCCCCGGTCCACAAATGAGATTGGACCAAAAGCGCTCTGAGCATGCTATAAGCATGAAAGTAGCACTATATAAAAACTATAATAATAATATATAATATTGGTAGATGGCTGTCCGGCCATGCGGTTTGCGCACTGGACTGTCATTTAGAATTATCAATTGTCTACGGTTCAAACCATGCACGCTCCATTTCCCATTGGAAAAGGAAGTATATTATCTTCAACTCTGAAGCAATATCCGAAACATGCAAACATTTTATTATGATTATACTCTGATTCATCTTGACCTGTTATATCTAAATTTGTAATATATACTATCTATTATTATTATAGATCTATATCTAGATGATGATTTAATCCACTCAAATTGATATAATACAATATGGATCATTGGATAATTTCCTATACTCTATATATTATATATATGATATATAATGATAATCATTATCATCACAAAAATCTTTTCATTTTAGCTTATATATATCTAGATTTAGTAATATTTGAGTAATAGTAAAATATATATATAATAGTAATATTTGAGTTAAAATATTATAATTAATATTCATCTTATTATTCTTAGTTAGAAACTTTAGTTTCCTATGTCTAGTCTATGGTCTATACTTAGTAGACTCTAGTTATAACTTATTTATTAGGTTTAGTCAGTTTAGATCACTTTAGTTTCCTATGTCTATACTTAGACTCTTAGTTATAACTTATTAGGTTTAGATCATCATGACTCCTGATGATTGATTTAGAATCTAGATATTAATATAAGATAATTAGATATATCATAAAATCATATACACTATAAAGATATAGAGTAGAGTATAATTAGATCTAGATCTATAGTATTATACTATTCTATACTGACTATGACTATAATGTAGATTTAGATCTATTAGATAATTAGTATTGGAGTATTGCTAATAAATAATTATTAATATTTATTTATTATGATCTCATATGATATGTCTATAGTCTATACTATTAGTATTAAGTATTAGTACTATTAGTCTATAGTCTAGATCTAATAATTCATCTAATCTACACTTTAGAATAATGTACCTAGTATTGATCTTTCACTAAGTCAATACTATATATAGATTCAAGTTATTACTGAATAAACAATTTGATCTAGAATCTAGACCTATATCTAGTATTTAGATCTAAGATCTTCCATTCTCAAATTGAATGTTTACACCTGACTACGGGGCAAAATTGTATTTTTAATCATGTGATCAAATAATTTGTATTCGCCTTTTAACATATAACCTGTATGATTAAAAACTAAATAGGAGCATTTCTGCATTTTAAAACATATAAAAACCATATAAAATAAATGCACAAATGCATATTCTACACAATGAAATCAATTTCAATGAAACAAAATCACATAGTTGTATTTTTTTCAGCTAGAACTATACAATACGGCAAGGTCATGTCGATCTGTCCCATTGGACGCCATTTTGTAAACTAGCAACTCACGGTCACCTCACAGAAATCAAAATAGAATTAGATCTGCATTATACAGGATAGTTACTTTTCACTGATTGTATGGTTGCATTAATTAACTACACAAAAAACAAAGCTTCTAAAGAACAAATTCAACCTACATTTTGTGGTAGTTCTGCAAAAATGACAAACTTTTATCGAGATGATGTAAAAAAAAAATTTTTACATAAAATATTTTTTTCTTGTCATTTTTTTAATTAATTATTTTAGAAAATATGTTCCCACTTCTAAAATAACAGTTGAAATCCTTTCTAACACAACTATTTATTTATTGTTAATTAAAAATCAATAGCACTATTACTTCAAATAAAAATAAAAGTTCAAAATGGCGGCACACTTTTCGCGCCACTCAAAATTAGTAAACATCCGGGGAATTTCGCATAGCTACTAATTGGAAGGAAATTGGGTCAGAATCATTGGAAAATGGACAAGCACACTATACAGTATGCTAGTTTTAAAATAAATATTAAAATAATTATTTAATGACCACAAAAACAGCGAATGTCCGAATTAAATAAACTACTTTATAAATATAGGTCTACAAGTAGATCTATCTAAAAGTAAATTTACCTGTAGAAAATAAAGACCATATTAATAATATTGCTTTGAATGGCAGTATCCTAGAAAACATTTCTGTATTGGTAAAACAGATCCAAGAAAATAAAGTATAGAGTTATAGAGTCAAGATCTCTCTATATATAATATAGATCTAGGTGGGAAGATCTCTAATTCAAGTATATAGATCTAGATCTAATTGTTGCTGTTTAGTAGACACGGAAGTCAGGAAATACAAAAAATTGCTAACCGGAAACGCGCATCGTATCAATGGGACAGTTCATCTAAATAAATCTTACATTTTATTTTATGAACTCTCCCTAGAAACGATGATTAATCCTGTTATTGGAAAGTTAAATCTAGTTATTATTAGTGTAGATCAGTGGTTTACAACCTTTTTTGGCCTACCGCCCCCTTTTCGTATTTTATTTCTTTACAAACAAAAAAAAACGCCATCGCCCCACTCTAAGAAAAATACTAATAAAGAAGCGGGAAAAGGCAAATTTGAATAAAATGGCATTTATTTATTAATTTCCATGCTGTCAATAACAGGTCGTTAATTTTAAAACTATAATTTTTTTTTAAATATATCAAATAACTTGCACAGCTTGCACATAAAATTAATCTGATTGTCATGACTTTCTTTCGAATAACTTGGCAGTTACTATTATAGTTATTTTTATATTTTATCTTAAATTTAGTTTAATTTTTTTTATATATAGGCCTAAATATTATTGTTGAATAATTCACTAACAATTAAAAAGGAAGATAATGGGAACCTTGTGCTGTCTGCAGTCTGACAATAATAGAAATGTCAGGCTTTACATTAGTCAAAGCAATTAAGGCGAACGTCTCCTCTTTAATAGTGGCTACATCCAGTCTATTTCTTTGCTTACTCATTATTAAGTTTGTTAAGCACTAAATTCAGTTTCACCATATCTTATCTTATCGTATATAATACAGACGTTACTTCAAACAAAAAAAAAAAGAAGATGATTACATCATAAGCGCCATGCATCTTGCATATAGTCATGCTCGTATTATACGTTAACCAATGGTTTAAATTCTTTCAATTTAGTCCCTGGTTTTTCTGGCTAGCTCAGGCAACCCATTCCATGCTCTAACAGCACTAGGGAAGAAGGAGCATTTGTACAAATTTGTCCTAGCATATTGAACGAGGAATGTGCCTTTATCTTTGTGTTTTTCTGAGTGTTCTATTAGGTTTTGTATTTGAAGAGCATGGTTCAGTGTTTTATGTATAATTGCTATACCATACTTTTGGGTCTTATCTCTCCTGAAGGATTTCTAAATTTAGTGATTTTACTAAAGGGATTACTATGTGAATATTTCTTAGTTATGAATCTCGAATCACTTCTCTATTTGGTGTCTGTTACAGTTTCTTAATGTTTTCTTGAGTTGAGGGGTCACAAACAGAAGATGCATACTCTATTATTGGCCTAACCAAGGTTAAATAACATTTTAGTTTTATGTTTTTATTTGATTTATAGAAATTTCTTTTAATAAACCCTAATGCTTTGTTTGATTTTTTGATAGTTTCATCAATATGGGGATTCCATGACAGTTTTTCATTTATTATAACACCTAGGTATTTTGCATTTTTAGTCTGTGTTACTGGTTTATTAGCAGTTTTGAAGACCCCTAAGTATAGGCCCAAGTATAGGCTTTGCCTTGTGAGCGAGTTGTGCAGATCGCTTTTTCTCGATGCAATTAAAAGGTTCCATATGTGTTAGATTCGCCTCAAACTAGTCAACATTTTTGTGTTTTTGAGAACCAAAGTTCTTAGCTGTAGATTACATCTCTTAATTTCTCCCATCTGATAGAGATGTCTTCTTCATCACTTATCAAGGGGATTGAACTGTTCAGGGACTCGCCCAAAGAGTACAGACTTCTCTGGGTCACCTACACGAATGACGTTAATTCCCTTAGTCTTAGGTTGACTGGAAATATAAGACTTTATTAATTCTTGATGAGTAGTTTGATCTTGCTTAACACTAGTGAATGGTCTGAGTTGCAGTCCGCGTTATGGTATGAGCGGGTGTGGATGATTCTTTTCAGATCCATCCTTTGAGTGATGCACAGGTCAAGCTTACTGGGTGGGTGCCAACAAGAGACTTTGTAGCGTTCCTTGCCAGAGAAATATGTATTTTTTATACATAGTTCATGAGAGCTACAGAACTCAAGTTCCTTTGGCCATTGTCATTGATCTTGCCAACACCAAAAGTCCCAAACATTTAGGCCACGCATCGTTTTCAGCACCAACTCGGGCATTAAAGTCTCCATTTACAGGCCTACAGAGGTGCTCGGACTGATGTTTTTAATTACGTCCTCCAAATTTTGGAAGAATCTGTCTTTGTCCTCTTCCGGTGCAGCAAAGGTTGGTAAGCACAAGTAAAATTACCTTGGCCTTTCGGGGATGCAAATTTCAAATGTGCTACTCTGTCATTGCCTATGTGCTATGCTTCTGCTTGGTAAAGAAGTCAAGTGTGTAAGAAAACGTTTGTGTGTGTGTGGGGGGGGGGGGGTATAGCTGCATGCTATGATTTGCTGAAAGTGTAAGTTGAATTCGATTTCAAAACGAAACAGAAACATGACAATTAAGCTTCAAGTGGAAATATCTCGTTTCCAATTAATCATTGTGATTTTTTAAAACTGATTTCATTGCTACGAACACTTTCCTTACCACAAAACAAAAGCAACGATTTCGTAAAGGGAGAGAAGTGTGCGTCAAGGAAGGATACTCTTACGTTAACAAGTCGACGTCAAAACAAAATATACATTTCAAAAACATTCTGCTCATTTTTAGATTGAGATTATGGCTTGTGTGCTTCACTTCTCTGTGTGGCAATGTGGGTTTTAAGCTAACTAACCCGGGCATGCTACCCTGCCTCATAGTGGCGCCAGGGTGGAAACGATTGTAAGAGGAAACAATAAGGCTAAAGGGTAGCAAAACAAGACTCCCGTGGGGGTGCCTAAGGGGGTGTGAGAGCATCCTCATTGCACTGCGCGGAGTTGTAAAAAAAGCTCCCACAACCTTGTCACAATCCAGGCGCTGTTTCTCAAGGGGCCGTTACATAAATGGCGTGTCTCGCACAGCTAGCCTGGTATAAAAAAAAGAAAATGGCGGGGGTCTTAGTGTACGCGGTCTCTCGCCGCGAGTCTGACCGGCGCCTTCGACATTCACGGGGTCACGGTCTGACCCACCCGTCAGACAGAACAGTATACACTGTTCTCATTCAGGCCGGTGAGATGGAGCTCTTGTTCACTTTTGCTGGCCTAGAATTCCAAGTGTTAAGGTATGGACACTACACTTAATAAACAACACCAACGCTCTAGTACCTGATTCATGAGTGAATTTATTTACTGACTTTGTCAACACACATGACACATAACATTCCAACATTCACTCCCTTAGTCAAGGGGAATCATTCAAGCTACTCCTATAAACAATGTCAACATTCATGACAATTTCTCTTTTCTTTTTCTCACTCATTCTTACTTTTAACTTTAAAGGCAAAAATCCAGAATCAGAAAGAAATGTAGGAAAATCAACCCAGAAATACAAGTACATATTATATTAACAAGTATTTATACGTGACAATAGTAGAATGTAAGATAACTCAAACATCAAACAAAGTAAAAAATCTGTTTTATTCACGTTTTTTTTTTTCACATTTTTATTTTAAACATACTATTAGAACTACAAGACAAGTATGGTGAATAACCAAATGAAATTGTAGACATATTCACATAACTAGGAAAGATTATATATTCAAACAAAAAAATATGGCAGGGCCACAGGTATATTTACATTACTAGAAATAGAAATATGGTGAATAAAGACAAAAAATGAAATAACAGTGCTGCTTACACAAACTCATCCGGGAGTCTTCCTTCTTGCAGTATGGTCAGAAGTAGAAGTCCCGATGCGCCTCGTTTGGTTATCACATTAGCTAGTTGCGCTCTCCCAGGACACCAGCGAATTTCAATTCTTTCAGTCCTGTGCATCTCATTGATGGAAGCAATGTCAATACGCAGGCTTTTGTCTTCCACTAGCTGGGTGGTTTGCAGCGCTTCAATGACACTTTTGTTGTCAATGAAAACTGTGATAGACAACGACTGTTTCTCAATACCAGAGTTCTTCTATTACAGTTCTGTAAAAGATGGCAGACTCTAGGCCTTCTTGCAAGCCTAATGTCTCAGCAGCTATGGTAGATCTCACTACCCTTTTGATCTTCGAGGCTCGCCAATAAATTGGACAGCAATGCCCGTCTTTGTCTTTAATCCATACAATATGGGCACTTGTACTTCCTGTACCACCACTAAGATTACACAAGGCGGCATCACAGAACAGTCGTCTTCGGGTTTTCCATTTAGACCTCTATTCAATTGTATGGGTCTTAAGTCTTTTAGCTTTCCGATGACTTTTATTGCTCGAATTAGGTCTGTAATCAAAGCTTTGTTTAACTTTGTGCTAAGATCAACTAACTCAAATGCCATATCAGGTCTGGAGCCTTGAACGACCCAATTTAACTGGCCAATGAATTTTCTATACAAAGACTGTTCTGTATCATTCAAATGCAAATCCTTTTGCAAACATCTTGCTGGGTCTAACTTTGGGCGATCAAGTTTTTCGATGTACGCTGTGTGGTCCAGGATGATCCCATCTGTGACTTGTCTGATGTCGAATCCGATGGAATAAAAATTTCTCTCTTCTTTCCTGCCACAAATCAGTGACGCAATTCACACATAGTCTTCTCAAAAACGTCATTGCCAGCATGAAGAAAATCGTCGACGTAGCAACTAATGATGCCATATACAACTCTATCAGTCATTAATGTGAACAGTGCTGGATCAAGGCTTGACTGTTTGCAACCAAGTTCAATAAGCTCTTCTTTGACACTTAAATAAAACTGTCTTGCACCATCTTTGAGTCCATATAGCCCATACTTCAGTTTCCAAATAACTTTACTTGGAGTATTACTCTCTTTTGGATGTATAATATGTACATCTCTATCCAGGGGTTTTCCTTGTAAGAATGCAGATTTGATGTCTGTTGTTTTAATCTGCCACTGTCTACTAGCCACTATTGACAAGAAAATTCTCACGGAACATTTGGCAACAGTTTGACTATCTTTTGGTATTAAGTCTTGCTCTTCAAATCCTCTTACAACAAGACGTGCTTTTGGTGAACCATTTTTCATTATTATAACTCAACGTGTAGAAATAGCATTTTGTCCACAGTCTTCAACCTCATCATATGTTTCAAACTCTTTTAATTTCAATAACTCCAATTGTTTGGCTTCATCTATCTCTTTGCTTGATTCAACCATTGATAAGCATACATTGTCGCTATTGCCTCCCCTTGAATATTTCCACTCAATTCGTTCAAGGTCAACACTTTTTTTTTCTTTGTCCACATTATTTTCTATGTTATACCAATGCTTATACTTTCCTGTGGCTTTGCCTGCTCTTCCGAGAATGGTAGTTTTTGTCCATTGTTCTGATTCGTCCATTCTGTATTCTATTTGTTCATTTGGCTTCAAACAAGTTACAAAATGAATGTCTGTCTTTGTGTTACTTTCATCTCTAATAAGTTCACGATCTCCATCAAATATTTCGCTTACACCACTCTTGACGCCGTCATGAATCGTTTTTGTGTTCTCCTAATTATCTTTTGTACTCTCTTCCTCCTCCACGCTCGCTTTATAAAGTCTGTTTGGTGCCACTCTGACAAATACACCGCCATGTCTCACAAAAACAACTTTTCCATCTTGAAATACCACCTTTCCGGGTCCTAACCATCTCTCTTTGCCTTCACGCTTGTAAAACACTTTGTCACCATTTTGAAACACCTGCTCTGATGCTCGAACTTTAGAACGCAGGGCTCGTCGTATTCTTTTACTTGACTCTGATTGAATGTAAGCTTTACGTGCCTCGTGGAGAGCGGTCAGGTGCTTATGGAAGACTTCACTTGTTGTGCTGCCCTCTAAAGCTGGTAATTTTGCCTGCAGAATGTTAGGTAAATTAGGGTTTCTCCCAAACACAAGCTGATGGCTACTATAACCATTTCTCATTTGCAAAGAGTTTTTAGCCAATCTGAATTTTCAGCCTCAAGTTTCATTAGCATGTGATCGGTAATAGCGTGGACTCGTTCACACAAGCCATTCTGATAAGTACTGAAAGCTGCAGTTGTACCAACTTGAATGTTCAGGATTGATGTTACTTCTCGAAGCTCATCAGAATTGAACTCGCCGCCATTATCCGTCATCAACGCCTTCATCACTCCAAATAATCCTACCCAGTTTGTCATCAAGGCATCAATGACATCAGATGTTTTTTTCCGGTTGATTAGTACAGAAACACTGTACCTTGACCACATATCAATCATGTGCAGTATACATTGACCTTTGTATTGTTTGAGATCCATTGCAACTTTTTCATTAAAGTCTCTGGCCATAGGGCAGGCCACTACAGGTCTAGATGGTGTCTTGGCAAATACTTTGCATAGTTCACAGCTTCTTTCTATATCTTAATTCCTCTTCAAAACCCTCACACCAACTGTTAGCGTCTTGAAGTAAAGCCTTAAGTCTATCCTTCGGGGGGTGTGCGATCTGCCTGTATAGTTTTCTAATTGTTGCCTTGCGTTTTTCAGGGGATTCGTCGAATGCTTTTACTGTGTTGACCTCTTCTATTTGAATCATTTCTGTCTTGTCAATTGGAATGCAATAATGGCCAGAAGATGTTAAGTTTAAGGCAACCTCTTTTCCAAATATAACAGCTGTATCATTTTCCAGATCCATTTTTACTCCTGCTGTGAGTATTGTGACTCTCGCCTCACCGTGGAACATATCCTCATCGACTGCCCCAGATACCAGGATGTCAGGGAAAAATATTTTAGAGCCACTAATTTAAAAACACTATTCAATAATGTCGACCCTGGGAAGGTACTGGGCTTTATCCGGGAAGTGGGGTTGTCTACGAAGATCTGATTTATGAATTCTGTAGACATGTACTATTTACATTAGATTTTTACCAAATTATTAAATTTTTACTACCTCTACTATTTCAACTGTGAATAGACCTTGATTTTAATGATTTGACTGTATGGAATTTGGCTTTTGCTGTGTGGAGGGAGAGTGGCCCTTGAGGGACTGCAGGCACGACATGGCCTAAATTGTGCCGATGTGCCCAAAATCACAAATCACAAATCACTCCTGCTGTTTTCATAGCAGATCTGGAAAGTAACAATGGTATGTATGTTTCTACTGCATCAGTCAAAAGTTTAACCTTCTTTCCAGCCACTGTGACAGGTAACTCATATTCACCTTTTGATTTTATTATTGTTCCACCACCAAACTTAAACATTCTGTGACGTTCTCTTAACTTCACTTTGTTGCGGTCCTCTTCATCTAAAGAGCTCAAAAATGCCTCCAACCATGTCATTCCACACACTGTACTACTGCATGCGCTGTCCAATACGGCACAGTTAAAAGCTTCGACCCCTAATTGGGAAGTTTCATCTTTGTGATTTCCTGTGAACAAACAGGCTTCTTCTTCCTGGTCAACGATATTGACCCTCTTAGACATGTTTTCCCAACTGTTGGGGCACTTGGGCAAAAGATGTCTGTATGAACCACATGATTTACATGTTAAGACATTTCCGTCGGGACCAACTGGGTTTATATTTTTCGAACTTCGTTGAACTTTTGGGAATCCAAAACCTCGGGTGCCGCCCCTTCCTTGTCCCCCACCTCTTACTTGATGTCCGACTTTAGGCTTATAATTACATTTTGTCTGATCTTCTCGTTTTCCAAAGCTACTGAAGTTTTCACGTCTTTGGTATCTCGCTGCCCATAAAGCCAAAAACGTTGGCTCAAGTTTGATACATGCCTCTTGGTCCTTCAGTTTACTTTCTTCTCCCTTAAACTTTTTCAGAGATGACTTAGCTTCTTTGTACAAGGTGTCACGATTGGCGTAATTCATTCCAGTCAAAACAAGCATCTTTTCGTTTCGAGTTATTCTTGCCTTCCTTAGTAGCTTGAAGGCCAGAATCTCAGGTAACAGCTTCATCTTTTTCTTCTCTATTCTTCTATATTTTGTATCAAATTCTGCTATGAAATCCTGTATGGACTGGTTTTCCCCCTGTTTAAAATCTTCAAACTCGTCAAATTTGAGAATGCTGTCTGCCAGGTCATCTTTGGCCAAGTTCTTGTCAAGAAATTGCAAAAGTCTCTCAAAGCCTTCCCGACTTTTAAGCTCTGATAGGTCTAATTGTTCGAACACTTTCTCTCTGATCCCTGATTCAATGTTTTGAGGTAGTGAAAGGGCAATGGCTATAGCTCTTTTCTCTTCTTTCAGTTCAGTTATTTCATTCCATGCGAGTAACTCTTGTTTATACAACTCGTATGGCTTTTCTTTAATAAATGATGGAATTTTTATCCTAGTAGCCATTAGGATCAACTAAGTAAATACGTTTACTTACACGCTCCGCTACCACTTGGTAAGCTCTGGACACTACACTTAATAAACAACACCAACGCTCTAGTACCTGATTCATGAGTGAATTTATTTACACACTTTGTCAACACACATGACACATAACATTCCAACATTCACTCCCTTAGTCAAGGAGAATCATTCAAGCTACTCATATAAACAATGTCAACACCAAGAGCCGAAGGCTCAACTCTACCTGACAGTTTAAGAAGAAGAAGAAGAAGCTAACTAAGCTTTGGAGTGTAGTGAATTACCAGTGTGACATACATACTCCATGGTGTTTGGAACATACCCCTAAGTGTGCCAAACCAGCTGCAAGTGTGCCCTACATACCTCACTTTGTGCCTTACATACACCAATGTATGCCCTATATACCTCACTGTGTGCCCTACATACCTCATTGTATGCCCTACATACCTCATTGTGTGCCCTACATACCTCACTGTGTGGCCTACATGCCTCACTGTGTCCTATATACCTCAGTGTGTGCCTTACATACACCACTGTATGCCCTACATACCTCACTTTGTGCCTTACATACACCAATGTATGCCCTATATACCTCATTGTATGCCCTACATACCTCATTGTGTGCCCTACATACCTCACTGTGTGGCCTATATACTTCACTGTGTGCCCTACATACCTCACTATGTGCCCTACATACCTCACTGTGTGCCCTACATACCTCACTTTTTGCCCTACATACATCACTATGTCCTACATACCTCAATGTGTGCCCAACATACCCACTGTATGCCCTACATACACCACTGCATACCCTATATACCCCACTGTTTGCCATACATACCCCACTGTATGCCATATATACTTCACTTTTTGCCCTAAATACACCAATGTATGCCATATATACCTCACTGTATGTCCTACATACACTACTGTATGCCATATATACCTCACTTTGTGCCCTACATACACCACTCTATACCCTACATACACCACTGTATGCCCTACATACCCCTGTATGCCTTACATACCTCACTGTGTGCTATACTTTCCCCAGAATCACGTCATATGGCCTCACAAATGAATTGACAAAACAGGATCACAATGGACCTTAGGCACCATGCCAACCTTCTGTGATCATTGTAAAAGAAAACAAAAAGGTTGTATGGTCATATCGCAAGATAACTCACCCGAAAAGGGGATGGCATTTTTGGTTGCCGGGATACTTCATCAAGAGAACCTTACAGGTTTCACGGATAAACAAGGCGTACCTAAAAAAACAAACAAACTCGTAAGACAGAAGAGTCTATAATCAAATACAAACATTACAGTACTACACCGTACACCACACAAAGTTGTGCACAAAACTTACCTACATCATACAGAATTGTGCACATCTACACAACATACAACTGTGCACACACAATGACATGTACATCTACGCCACACAAAGACATGCACATCTACACCACACAAAGACATGGACATCTTCACCACACAAAGACATGCACATCTACACCACACAAAGACATGCACATCTACACCACACAAAGACATGCACATCTACACCACACAAAGACATGCACATCCACACCACACAAAGACATGCACATTTACACCACACAAGACTGTCATATCTACACCACACAAAGACATGGACATCTACACCACACATGACTGCCATATCTACGCCACACAAAGACATGGACATCAACACCACACAAAGACATGGACATCTACACCACACAAGACTGTCATATCTACGCCACACAAAGACATGCACTTCTTCACCACACAAAGACATGCACATCTACACCACACCAAGACGTGAACTGTATAGGTAGGTAGTTAGGATTCGATCTCAATAGCATCTTTGAAACAACTAGATCAACTATTAATTGGAGACGCTTGCAGCTCGTCTCCGACAGGACCTGATCGATGAAGAAGAAGATCCGGTGACCTACCTATTCGAAATTGAACCGGAAATTGTTTAGCTCTTTGGCAAGATTGAATGGATGCTTTGCATGAACAAATAAATATGATGGCATATGGCAGAACACCAGCGAAATGCATAACAGAAGAGATACCAGTAAACTGCATTCCTGGCTCCGTGTGGGACAACAAACTCTTCACAAGACGCCCATCGAAGGCCACTGGGTGGGGGTTTTAAACTCAAAACTCTCCGATTGAGGGTTTTAAACTCAAAATCCGTCGTTAGCTGTGCCCATGGAATTCGTTGACTGCAGTTTGCTATAGTCTTTATTGAAGAGTACATTTTTAATTTCATACACTCTCGCAACGTTGGAGAAAGTGATAGTTTAACATTTAAGTCGCCCTTCCAATAACAAATAAAGAAACAAACAAACAAGGTTACAAAGACAGTTTGTGTGGAAACACAAACTCAAAATCGGCCCCAGAAGTGGTCCACCCAGGCTGGTGAAAAGGTAGGTTTCAATATTTTCAGAAAGAACATCAGAATTAAATTCTTTGACAAAAAATCTAAAACCATTTGCATAAATGTGTTCAAAGTATGGCCAAGTTCTGTCTCCCTTACTAAAGAGCCTCAAGTGTTTGTTACTATTGATAGGGAATAGTTGTAAAAGTGGTGTATTTTTATAAAAAAAACTGCTTGCATAAAAGATTTAAAAAATTAGATTTTTCGCTTTAGAAAAGAAAAAAGTAGCCGTTGCATCAGAACTTTGAATGGACTAAAATATTATGATGTCGGATTTTCACTATCTTTTCTAGTTTACGAGATCTAAACAGGACAGACGGACGGACAATCATTTCACACAAAATTAATAGCGTCTTTTCCCCTTTCGGGGACCGCTAGAAATCACGAAATTCGGAGGGGTGGAGGAGGAGAGGGTTAAACCCCGAAAACACCACCAAGCTACGCCCATGCTGTTCTAGCGTATGGAATAAGAAATGTGATCTATCTTGAACGTGTCTTTCTGAGTATTTCATTGAATCTATTTTATCAATTCACGGGGTTACCTGGGGTTAAGGGCATTCTACCTTCTGCCACCAGCTGCCGCACCGAAAAAATGTACTAGAGCACTAACATAGTCTGTTGTTTTCTTTGTTTATTTTAACCGGTCCATAAATAGATATTGAAAAACAAAACTGACGTTATATTCTAGTATAGATTGATAGAACTGTTTCAATCACTCTAGTTTAACAATACAGTGATGTGTACATTTTGTAGGTTCCCGAATACAAGTCGAAGTATGCACGAGCTCGACCTCACGAGAGTTAGAGACTAGATCCGATTGGATGTAATGACACGTTCTAGATCTTTGGTATCCAGCCTACTACGCCAAAGCAAGTACGTTGAAGATGCTATCTAAGAGAGACATCTTACGTCAAGTTCTCTGTTGCGTGCCAGTGAGACACATTTCATTCAAGTGTCACTTGAACTTAACGTGAATGTTTTGTTTCACTCATAAACCAAACACGCACACGTTACAGCTCTTAATGACAGTTCAAGAAAAAAAAAATCAGGCTTCAGAAAAGTTAGCCTATTTTTTTTTTGTTTTCTCTTTTATCTTTTCACTTTTAAAAGTCAGTTTGTAATGGAATAGTCAGACATTTTGTTTTTCTATTTGTAATTTATGGTTCAGTGTTTAATGTTAAAATAGGCATATCCCAGTATAGTTGATACTGGTGGACTCGAGAACCTCCTTTGGTGAGTATTTGTAGTGAAAAAGGGGGGGGGGGGGGCTATTTTTACAAATTATATCAGCTCACTCTCTCTGTGGTACAATGTTCGCACACTTTCTTTCTCCAAAACCCAATATTGGATAAGTTCAAACTTTACAATAAAAAAAATTAACCAGTCAGTTTATTATCTTATCTTATCTTATATAATACAGACGTTACTTCAAAAAAGAAGATGATTACGTCCTATGCGTCATGCATTTAGTCATGCGTATTAACCAATGACTTAAATTCTGCCAAGTCACTGGTTTTTCTGGCTAGCTCAGGCAACCCATTCCATGCTCTAATAGCACTACGAAGAAGGAGTATTTGTACAAATTTGTCCTAGCATATGAAGTGAGGAATGTGCCTTTATCTTTGTGTCTTTCTGAGTATTTTTTAGATTGTTTCTTTGTATTTGAAGACTATGGTTCAGTGTTTTATGTATAATTGCTACTTTACTTATAAGTCTTCTATCCTGAAGGCTTTCTAAATTTAGGGATTTTACTAAGGGTGTTACTCTAGTCAAATGTGAATATTCGTTTGTAATGAATCTCACTGCTCTATTTTGTGTTTGTTCCAGTTCTAATGTGATTTTTTTTTTGGATTTGTGGTAATTACTAATTGATTATTTTGCTTAATATCGAATAAGGTAAAGAAATGTTACTTATTGAGAGATGTGGCAGCTGGTCTGAGGCCCAAGCTATATTCTGAGACATTATCGAAAATATAAGGAGGAAATCCGAGTCAAATTAAGCTCGGTAAATAGCGAATATTTTTACAGCGGTATATTTCGAACAGCCAAATTTTGAGATTTATAAAGTTAGTAAAATAGACGTGTTTGTAAAAAAAAAAACCCTCATGAAAATACATCCAGTCCACGTTAAGATTAGCAATAATGTAAGCTAGATATCTATTGGCTTATTTTCATTTCATTCACAAATAGAATTTGTGTTTAGATCTAGTTGTTGAGTAAAACTCTATGGACGCCTTAGCACAGACTTGTTCCTATTTGGAATGAATTTTGTGCACAATTTATAAGACAGACTCTACAATTAAACTATTGATGGCTGGTCCCGTATTAAATGTGGGGATAGGTCTTTTCGTACTCGCTTTTGTTTGGGTAATAGCATTAGCAGCATGCATAGCACTGTCAAGGTCTCCTACCAAGTTAGCGTAAGTAAAACTTAAGTTAAAGAGTAGATACTAAAGTAAAGGTTTATCTATTATAATTAACTGAACTACTAACTCAAAAGTCTTAAGTGAGATCTAGTCTCTAAAGTCATAAAATTCAAATATTTTAAAAGTAAAAAAGTGTCTCAGTCTAGTTAAAGTAGCAGAATAGTTAATCTACTAGATCTAGCATCTAGATATTATATATCATGGATGTGAATGTGACGCACCTAATGCCCAGTGCCGACTGTTAGGATACATGGACCATCATCTTGTCCATACTTCATCACCATCAAGTTGGTAAAAATAAGGTGGCCTGCCTAGGGCAAAGAAGCTAGATGTCGAAAGGCTGGCTGACGAACAAGAGCGCTTCAGTGTATTACTCGAGGCTGATCTTCGAAAGCCCCAGGACGATGCTCTAGTGAGAAATTGGAGCCATCTAAAAGTGATACTTCAGGATGTGATGGCCAAAGTCGTGGGATACTGCAGTAAACCCAACAGAGACTGGTGTGATGAAAACAATATATAATCGCCATTCAAGAACTGTTAAAGAATAAACACAAATACTATCGCTCTGTTCTTGCAAACCCTAATTACAACATAGCCCCAGAACTCTCTATAAAGCTTCTTGCCACACTCTGCAGTCAAAAGTCAGGGAACTAAAAAATAATTGGTGGCTTGAGCTGTTTGTAAACATGCAGAGACATGCTGACACTGGTGACACACGCTCTTTCTATGAGTCGCTTCAATGTGTCTATGGCCCAACTTACCAGACTACAGCACCGCTAAGATCATCCGATGGTTCTACCCTATTAACTAGCAAGGCGGACATACTAAATTGCTGGACAGAACACTACAGTATGCTGTTTGGTGATAAAGGGCAGTATCGGAGGAATAGCTGTCAAATGTCCCCCAGAAAACTATGAGAGAGGAGCTCAATGATCCACCTACATCTGAGGAAATTGAGACAGCAATATCTAAACTAAAACATAAGGCACCTGACTCTGATAGACTTCCACTGAAATATTTAAAATGGGAGATGTCTTTTTTTTTTTATTTTATAAAAAGTGATTCATCATCATCATCACTCCTTTGAGTTCCTCATGGAACTAAAACACGCCACTCTCCACGGTCTCTTGCTAGTTTTTTGATGGTTTCCCAGCTCTTCCCGGTCTTCTCTGCTTCTTCAAGTACACTGCGTTGCCATGTTCTTTTTGGTCTTCCTCTGCGTCTTGTTCCCTGTGGGTTCCACTCTAAGGCCCGCCTAGCTCTGTAGCTGGTATCTTTTCCAAGGTTGTGACCAATCCATCTCCACTTCCTCTCTAAGATCTGCACTTCTATATTTTTCTGTCCACTCATCTCCCACAAATGGCGTGCAAGGTGCTTATGTCCATGCGTTTCTCAACATTTTACAATAAAAAATGTTGCGTTAGCCATTCAACTGATCAGATAAGATGTTTGAGGAAGCGTCTCAAGCTCACTCAGAGTTGTCCTGGGCAAAGCCCCCCGCGCCAAGCGTTTTTCTACATTTCTGAGCTCTTTCTCCTGGCATCTACAACATATTATTTTTCTCATAATGGGAAGATTACAAGTCAAATAGAATTAAATTAAGAAGGTTTGGAACATGCTCATTCTAAACTGTGAGTAATTTTTATTTTTAAAAGTTGCAATTTGAAAAAGTGCATTTTTCCGACTTGGGTGTCACCCCCCTGGTGTGTGTCACCCCCTAGTGACACCACTGTTGTGGGTTTAGGTGGTTTTCGCTTTGGTGGTAGAGGAGCTGGTCATTTTCCGTGTGGCATGCTTTTCTTCAAGAGCTGAGGCCCATGTTTTCTCACTATCCATAACTTTCTTGGTCACTGTCTCTCCAACTAGTGTGGTCTAAGGCTATGTCTTCCCAATGCTGCTGTGTACTGCCAGTATATAAATACTGGTATCATTTAAAAAAAAAAAAAAAATAATTTCTGTAAGTATAAAGCAGGACTCTAAAAGGCACATTTTGACATCAAATTGTTAAATACATGTTTGGACTCAGAAATAATAGGAGAAAATACACATTCTTATAGGTCAAAGTAAATGTGATCGCTCTTTTATTGATATCCACCCTAAAAAGTGAAATAAACCTCACTTTAGAAATGAGTATACAGTGGTGTCCTCGTGTGGAGTTTTTGATCTCCCATCGAGCGCCTCCCCAGGTGGCAGATAGGGGAATGCCCCCCATATATGGTGGGTACCGGGAAATAAAATACCCGGGGTGGACCAAAATCAAACCTGCTGCCTTGCAGGAAGTGGAGGGATCCTTTATGAAAGCATAAGAATACCCGGACAGATGTCAACGGAAAACGACCTAGGCCTGGAAAAGGACATGATTTTTGTTTTGCAACCTTTATAGAGCAGGTGCGCTAGCCTAACTTACTGAAGAAATATAGGATACCCCTTGTAGCCCTACAGGAAATCAGGTGGAAAGACTCTGACATTCTCAGAACCAGGGAGTACCAGTATACTATATTTTATAGTGGTCAAAGCACTAACAACTTAGGTACAGATTTTGCTGTTAAAAAGGAAATGATTGGTTATGTCATTGCATTTAAACCTGTAAGTGATAGACTGCTCACTACGTTTGAAAGGAAAATTCTTCATATATTTATCAATGCTCATGCCCCTACTGAAGATGCAGATGATAACACAAAAGAAGCCTTCTATGATGGACTGGAAAGAAGTTATGATGAAGCACTATAGCATGACATCAAAATAGTCCTAGAGATTTCATAAATTGGAAAGGAACCAGCATTCAGACCAACAAATGGCAAAGAAAGCTTTCATGAAGAGACCAACAATAATGACATAAGATTAGTGGATTTTGCATTAGGAAAAGGAATGTCTATCTGCAGCACAAAATTCCAACATAAGAATATTCACAAGGTAACCTGGATCTCACCTAATAGCAACAACCAGAATCAAATAGATCATATACTCACAGATGGATCAGATATACTAGATGTAAGAAGTTTCAGAGGAGCAAATGCTGACTCAGACCACCTACTAGTAAAAGCTAAACTTAGACAAAGAATAAGTACCATACACAATTACCAAAGAAAGAGAGCACAGCAATATGACAGTCGAAAACTCACAAAGGATCCACTTGAAACTTATAGAATGGCACTCGAAACACAACTAACAACATTAGAAAAGGACAGCGAAAATAACATAAATGAGCATTGGGAAATAATAAAGCATGCTATCAAAAGAACATTAGAAGAGGTCGTTGGATTGAAACAAAAGAACGAGACAATAGGGGGGGGGGGTATGATGGCAGACAGACTGTAGAAGAGAAGAACAATGCTACAGACAGAAACCAGGAACACTAGACAGCAATACAATGAAGCAAGAAGAGAAACCAGGAACACTAGACAGCAATACAATGAAGCAAGAAGAGAAACCAGGAACACTAGACAGCAATACAATGAAGCAAGAAGAGAAACCAGGAACACTAGACAGCAATACAATGAAGCAAGAAGAGAAACCAGGAACACTAGACAGCAATACAATGAAGCAAGAAGAGAAACCAGGAACACTAGACAGCAATACAATGAAGCAAGAAGAGAAACCAGGAACACTAGACAGCAATACAATGAAGCAAGAAGAGAAACCAGGAACACTAGACAGCAATACAATGAAGCAAGAAGAGAAACCAGGAACACTAGACAGCAATACAATGAAGCAAGAAGAGAAACCAGGAACACTAGACAGCAATACAATGAAGCAAGAAGAGAAACCAGGAACACTAGACAGCAATACAATGAAGCAAGAAGAGAAACCAGGAACACTAGACAGCAATACAATGAAGCAAGAAGAGAAACCAGGAACACTAGACAGCAATACAATGAAGCAAGAAGAGAAACCAGGAACACTAGACAGCAATACAATGAAGCAAGAAGAAGGGCCACAAAAGTTGTGAGAAAGAAAAACGGGAATGGGAAAAGATTACTTGTGACTTAAAAGATCCTGTCTAGGCTTATAACTAAGAGGCTTGGAAAATATTCAGAAGAAATCTTAGGTGACTACCAATGTAATTTCAGACCCAATAAATCCACAACTGATCACATCTTCACACTAAGATGTATACTAGAAAAATGCCATGAATACAACATACCAATCCACCAACTCTTTATAGAATATAAAATGGCTGACAGTATCAGAAGGAAATATCTATATGACACTCTACAGGATTTTGGAATACCTAACAAGCTGAAAAGACTTTAAACAACTCAAAAAGTAAAGTTATAATACAAGGAGAACACTCACTGGAATTTAGGATTAAACGAGGATTAAGACAAGGTGACTCAATTTCTTGTATGCTTTTCAATTTGACACTGGAGAGAGTTATCAGAAATATACACATAAACACAAGGGGAGCTATTACTAACTAATTCAGGAGAGAAATCACGGGTCCACAACCAACAGAGACGATATACAGCCAACCTCTACAATATCTTGCTTATGCCGATGACATTGCTAGAGCCTTCACACAACTAGAAAAAGCATCTTGACCAGCAGGACTTGAGGTCATTGACAGTAAAACATCACAATGACAAGAGACAACCAAACAGAGGGACAATATATCAAAACCAAAGACACGAATTTGAAAACGTCCAAACTTTCAAATGTCTAGGAAGTGCAATAGATTTAAAAAATGACCTACTAACAGAAATAAAGGAAAGAATAGCAGGAGGCAACAGAGCATTTTATAGTACCCATCATTTACTTAAGAGCAAAACAATTTCAAGAAAAACCAAGAAAATAATATACAAAACTATAATAAGACCAGCAGCAATGTATGCAAGTGAGACCTGAACACTAACTAAGACATCTGAAAATTTACTTAATACTTGGGAGCGAAAAATTCTTAGGAAAATCTATGGTGCCATACAGGATGAAACAAGGTGGAGGACACGCACTAACCATGAGATATATTAATTGTATGAAGACCCACCAATAGTGACAGTAGCGCCACTGGGATGGATGGATGGATACATTGGTGTTGACATATGCAAATATACAAAACATGCTTGTCATTCTCAGGGAAAGAAACATGAGTCAGCTGATTTGGGTATATTAAATTGACATAGTAGATATTTAGCTAGGCAAAATATCCAAATAATCCCAAAAGGATTTTTTTTTAATGGTGAGCTGGTGGTGGAAGATTCAGATACACTAGCCAACCATTTCAAAGATCTAGGTTTTCATTTAGACTAAGTTTGCCATTTATAACATTGATTTATTGTTTTCAATTTATTATGATCTAGATCAGGGGTGGGCAAATTATGGCCCGCGGGCCACATGCGGCCTGCGAACACCTACAGAATTCAGGTGTGCCCACAGATTAAACAGATAATACAGGGGAAAAAATTAAATGATTTTAAATATCTTCTTATCTCTTATGATGTAGAGGCTGAAGAAACATTGTCTCTGCATGTCATTCTAAAAAGTTTAAAGCAAATGAAGATTATGCTTGTTTGCAATATTTCCATCCATTTAGTCAAAGACATCAACTCAGGCCAGTATTTATTCAATGCAAATGAAAAACTGTGTTGAAAGTGTTGGGTTGGCTTGGAACAAGATGGCAGTGTAAGAACTGGTGGAGCCCGTGCTTTGGCTGAGTAAAACAGTTTTTTAAAATATAATATAAAGAACAATATCCCAACTATAAACTTGGCACAGGAAAGTTTGCACAAAACTGCATTGAATATGAAACACTTTATTGACCCAATTATCTCAGCGATCAAACTTATCAGAGTTAGGGGACTTAACCTCAGGCAGTTCCGAGAAGTACTTGAAGATGTGGAAACAAAACATTACGATGTTCGGTACCACAGTAGTGTCCGCTGGCTTAGCATTTGCAAGGTATTGAGAAGAATATGGGATCTCAAGGAAGACATTGTCATGCTCTTTGAGGGACATTGACTTTGACTTTGTTACTACTATTTCTAAAGAAGAGTCAAGACAGACTTCGTGTTTTTAGTTACAAATGTTGCAAAGAGTTGCTTGCACATAATATGTATTCTTCCAAACAAAACTTTTCCATTTCTCCAGGCAAGCAAGTGAAAACAGGGTTAATCATTTTCCTTTGCTGAAATGTTTCTAGTAAAATGGTTGAAAAGTACAAGATTACATTAAGATCTTGAAACCAGTTTTCAATATCCTCACTTCACCACTTAGTACAGAAGCTAATTCAGCTCCAGACGAAATACCTCCAAGCAAATTATGACCTTCTGCAGGAGTTTTATTGGTGCCAGAAGCTGTATTTCCACACTTAAAAAAACTTAAAGCTAAATTTTTACATTATTTGGGTCTACATAAATTGAGAACTTTTTTTTTTTTTTTTTTTTTTTGAAAACAAACAAGAGTAAGAACAACTCGATGCTGACAGACTGTAAATTGACAGCAATCATAAGGATAACAACTAGTTAGCTAGTTCCACCACAGTTCTGGAACATTATGCACGAGTGTAAAATGAAATAAAGTACAACAATACAACCAGATTGTTGTGATGTAAAAAGGCAATTACAAAATTTTTTTAAATATTCGTAAAATTAGTTTTAGAAATCGCTAAATCTTGTTGTAATTCCTCAATTGGTAGTGTAAAACAAAAAGATGTACATGTTAAATGCACTATCCTTATATATTTTCTAAGTTGTAAATATATATAAGCTTTAGTCACACAAGAAGTTGCAAAGGGAAAAGATCGTCTCTTAAGACGTAAAATGCCACACAAATATATATTATATAATTGCGGCCCCCCATTTCTAATTTTTTTTTAATGCGGCCCTCAAAAGAAAAAGGTTGCCCACCCCTGATCTAGATCATTATTTTTTATTCTTAAAAGCATTGAGCAATGTTAAAACTCCAGAGTTGTAGAAATATTATAAGCTTGGTGCTTATAATTTATATATAAAATAGGCAATTAACTAAGTACACATATAAGGCACCTCTGATGCCTAATACCTAAGTTTTTGAATATGAAGATAAGCATTATTAACTTTTGTTAGCAGATTCTTATTTCTATAACTTTTTTATTTATCCTCAGTTCTATGGCACCTGTTTCAATATTGATTGCTATAATCATTTCTATCATTCTAATATTCATACCAAGAGAAAGCCAGTATCCTTCTCTAGAGGAACAGTCAGTGGTAATACATTTTAACAAATTTTGATATTTAATAGTCAGATATATTTTATATATAATGAATGGCATGACAGGGCTCTAATAAATCTGTCATTTAGTATCTGGTATAATTGTGACTGAAAATGCAACTTCAGAGTAATATTACAATTTTTAAATTAAATGAAAGGGAGTTTATTATACTTCTTTTTTCTATCATGCTTGGTATATTTTATATCTATTTGTCAAATAAATTGTTGAAAGTTTTACTTTTTTTACATTGACCTCTGACAAACAGCAACTTTCACTACCCGTACTTTGTTAATTTTTTAAATTGTTAATTGTACTTTTGTCTATTAGTAGCTTTGCTGAAATCATCTAAGTCTGTTTATTATAATAATACTTATTTTTACTATCAAAAACTACAACACAAAACAATGTAAATATATTGCTATTTTAATAAACAATTTAGTACAGATGGTAAAAAAGAGTTGTTACTTTTAGAGAAAAAAAATGAAGCTGTGTAAAAAAAAAAAAGTATTATATACTAATGAATTCTTGATGTAAAAAATTCTATCAAATTAATTTCTATACAATGTGTTATTTCAGATCTATGATTACAGTATTGTGTATCGATCCAGTTTGATTGCTGTGATGGCGCTGTTTGTTGTGTTAGGACTTGTCTTTTATTTCATTCAGCATGCTTTACACCCAGTGCAGGCTAAGCCTCTCAGAAAGTTTCTTAGGTAGTGTCTGACTGAAGCAAGACACCAAGTGGCTAAAACAAAACACAAAATAACTGAAAACAAGACTTAAAATAACTGAAGACGTGAAGCTTTTGTTCTCTAATGC
Source organism: Biomphalaria pfeifferi (assembly GCA_030265305.1). Lineage (NCBI taxonomy): Eukaryota > Metazoa > Mollusca > Gastropoda > Planorbidae > Biomphalaria > Biomphalaria pfeifferi. The sequence continues at coordinate 305,945 of JASAOG010000241.1, forward strand.
ACCGCTTATTGTCTAATGTTGGATATTTTAAAAACATTTGTGTTGCAAATGTTGCCTATTGTGATTAGTATATATATATTTATCTTTTAAAAGTAAGATATTTTTATAAAAATGTTATTGTTCATTATTTTAATAACTTTAATTTTCAATTGTTATATTTATGAATCATAACAATTGTATATGCCAAAATGTATGTAAATATTTATTTAAAAAAAAACAAAAACAACTGCACATTAATAATATATTAGAGGCTAGGATTAGAGGAATGGAGAAAGATGGTAGACAAATCTTGCATGGTGCTTCAACGGTCCAACAGACTAAGGTATAGGTAAAGGTGAGGATTAGTACTATTCTGCTGCAACATGCACTTTCAAATAACACTTTCAGAGATTTAAGTATCAGTATCTAGATTTCACTAAGAACATGATGTTATTGGACAATATAACATGTGAATATTTTGAAAACTATCAACATGCATATCAATTATTTTTATTTTTAACAATAAGAGAGTGATGCATTAAAAAAACAGACAAGGTAAAGACTGACATATGTTTTAAAAGAAACCAAAAGGAAGACCAACTTAAGTGAGGACAAGACACCATCTAGATCTGGTCACATGGTAGAACTTTGATTTCTGCTGAATGCACTGTACACTTCAGATGAACGTGATACTCAGACTTGGAAAATCTAGTTTATCATTCATAATAGAAAGTGTTTTGAATAGATTTCAGGTCATTTCATCTCTAGAATTTCTTACAAATTGGGTACCACTCTGAAAAGAATATTTTTTGATGTATGATGCAGAAAGCATCATCCAGTCTAGTATATTTACCTGCCTCATCCCACATACAACATAATGGAAAGTTCTGTTTTAACTAGACTGACTACAACTATCCCAAAACTTTTTGACAAGGAGTCACAATTGTTGAGTTAAAACTGTTTCAAAGAAGAAATCCAATAGTACAACATTGTGTACTCAAAAGTATCAGGGATGTTATACACAGTCTAATTATTAAATTTATCAGTGTCAAAGTTACAACAAATCAAGACAGAAATATAAAGAATCTTTTTTTATCTTGTGAAATTTGTTCTTTATTTTCAAAAGTAAAAACACAAGAAAAGTGTCATTTGCATTGATTGAACATACTGGCAGATAGTTTCAAATGGGTTATAACAATAAGACTAATGTTGAACATATTTGTATCTAGACTTACAAACAAGTTTCTACCAAGCTAGATCTATTGGTAAGGCTTGAATTACAAACAATTATTTAGTTCTAAGCCCACAACAAGGAAGAGACATTGGAAATTCCATAGAGTTAATTTTATTATGTTCCATATGTGAACAAAATCAAAAGTGATCTATTGAGATTAGATATTACATGTTACATCTATTATATTTATACCAGTATCAGATTTATGGCTAAATACAGTTTCACTAGCCATGTTCAAATGTCATGCTGGAGTCATTGGCTGGATTCAATACATTGCACTGATAGGGTTAATGTATGCTGATATTGGCTTCTAGTCCAATTCTACTAACATTTTCATAATGTTGACCTACTTTCTTGACCTCTTCATCAGCTAATTGCACTAGGCTAACTCCTCTTAAATAAAGACCAGTTAGTCTATGTCATTACTTTCATATATTAGCTCAAAATATCTATAAACCTCTTCTATTTATTAAAACAATCAATTAATTTGGTTAAAAAAAACTAACTTCTAATTCGTTACACCCTCAAGGCCATTTATCTCTTAAGATACTAGATTATAGTATCCCTATTCATATCTTTTAACACATTAAGACAAAGATAACATGGTTTCTATCTTGAAAGAAAGAAAGATCTCCTCATGCAGGGAGTTTGGAGATGATGCTCAAATGATTCAAGAAAGCAACTTTTAAGACCTTATTGCAGCATTTTATGTGCAACTCAAAAATATAGAGCTAAGCAAATTTAAAGCTAACATTTGGCTAATTAATTTTACATATGCTTTTGAGAGATACCCTCAGATATACCTCAAATCAAATTCACTAATATTGGCCTGGCTAAGACATCAAATTTTGAAAATCATCTAAGATGTTTAATAATTATAATAAAACATTGAAAATCATCTAAGATGTTTAATAATTATAATAAAACAAATTCCCCAAAAACGCATTCTATTTGGCCCACATTATTCTACAAAACAGCAACATATTGAGCCAATCTTAGCATCAATTTCTCTACTACAAATACAAGAGTGAAAAGAAATGATCTCAAACAAATAAAGGCTGAGCGAAAACAAAAAACTTAAAAGGGTTTTAAGAATAAATAAATCAATCCAGAATGTATATCACAAACATTGGCATCGAAGACTTAAAAAGGAAGCTGAACAAAATAAAAAAGTAAACAAGGGAAAACAAAACAATTACTATGTGTATATTTGTGTATGTAGATGTGCACCTAAATCTCAACAAATATATCTGTCTATATAAACACTAATTATCAGCTTTCTTTTTTTTTTTTGGTCTTGTATGTTTTCATGTTATCTCCAATTCTAAATAGTCTTTTCAAAAGATTGCTAGTTACTAATAAGATACTGACTAATGACACAGATTATGTGGAGTTAAACTACAAAATTATATATAGACAAACTTTATCTTACAACTGTGTTTTTATTTACAACTTTGAAAAACTGGATCAATAAAGAAAACAATAACAGAACAATGTAATCAAACAATCAATGGATCTAATAATTCAGTTTGTTAAGAGTTGTTTTACATAAAGCCACTTAAATACTTGACATATTTGGCTATCTCACATACTGTTTACACAATCTCAGAATACATCATTAAGGTCTAGAGACTTAAAATCCCAAGCATACACATTTCAAACCATGCTTAGAGCTTACAAACAAGATTCTGAACATCTCAAACAAAAAACAACATAAAACTATTACAGCATTCATACAGCGATGCTACAACTTTTGTGGAACTATCATCACACTAATTACAGCTATTGCAAAAAAAGATAACAAACAGCTAGCAGAAAGTAAAGATTTAATATAACTGTGGCAAGGTAGAATTTTCTAGAAGCTCATCTATGATACAGTTTATAAACAAGTAATCAAAGATAGTCTATGTATAGCTAACTTAGCTCAAAAATAATTCAAATAATCACAAAGCTATAGTCAAGCAAATTGTAAGTTTTATAATTTCCTTCAGAAGATTATTACATCCTAAGTTCACACTTCCTGCAGGACAGCAGGGGTTGGTAGCAGGCCAAGGTTTAAATCAAGATCATTGAAATGAGCCTGAAGATAGTACATAACCAGGCAGCTATCCAAGTATACAGTACTTACATTCCAATATTTAAAATTAATGAATACAAAACAACATTGAAACTTATTCCCTAGATATAACAAAAAGGGATATTTCTTGTTCTAAACTCCAGATGTTAACACAGTAACAAACTAATAGACAATTCATTCCAACATATAATGGTCAATAACATCAATACAAAAATGAGACTCTGGAAAGTAACAAAAAAAATATCTGTTATAGTTTGCCATTTAGTTTCATTGCAATACAAGCCAGATACACTGATGAATCTACTTGTTCCTATAACACAGTTGGTCAATAAGGTTAAAAAGCAATTTTAAAAAAACTACAGTTAATACATAAGATTTAAAAAACAACAACACAACATGCAAGTAATTTTCAAACAGTTGTCGCACAACTATTTGTCAGTGAAATGAGAACTAGTACACGAGTCATCTTCACATAGAGTATGACAACTTAACGAATATATTATTCTGACATTGTTTTATAACTCTGAATAAAAAGCATTTTGAGCAATGAAATGACTTATCTTTTCATTTATACAAATTTAGGAGATTTGTTTTTTTGTTCTGAGCAAATATTTATAGATAACTCCACTTAGTATTTATAATATTAGCTACAATCAGAGCTAAATCATCTCAGTTCATAAACATAAAGCACAATCCAGTACAAACTAATGAATACATCAGCATGATTTTTTTCCTCTCAAAAATGTTCACCAGCATAGCAGGACTACACCGATGAATAAAGAACACTTGCCACTTTGTCCTCCTTTAGTTCAAACATTCTTTCTAGCAAAATGATGTCAGCATATTATTAAGTAGCCATATTATGTAAAACTAAGACATTATGAAGTACTGTAGATTTAAAACTACAATATGGAAGAATTTCATTGAGATCTAATATGCTACTGATCTAGTTTGATGGTAATTTGGTGGTCAAATGGAAAAGTGAGTACAAATACAAATATACTCTTGCACAAGAGAAAAAGGACATTTGGTGCTGAACTGCTGATTTTTTGTTTAGATTTCAAAGATTTAAGAATCAGATTAATGGATAGGTGAAGGAACCTAAACTATGTCATATATGCAAACATTACATTAGCTTATGTATTCTGCATCCAGTCACTTCTTATTTATGCTATCATAAGCAGGCTTACAATCCCAACCAACCAATATTAATTACTATCGGTAGGTAAATAATAAATTTATCAAGAACTCAGTTCTTTAAAATTTTGCATTCTATAGTTGGCAATTCAACATTTGAGAAATATTAAAATGATTAAAATAAAAAATAATGTAAAAGCACTCGGAATCAAACAAATGAAAAGACACAAAGTGAAACTGGAAATTTTTCAATGACTTGAAATACTGAACTAATACTTGTCTTAGCTACTTTTGTTTTTCTCTCTCACAAGCCATTTCATCAAAAGTAGAAGACATCTTACAGTAGATTGAGCAACAGATGTATGACAGGCCTATTGCTATAAGGGTGGCCTAATTAAAGAACAAATATATATAATTCAACAGCTGTTGGGACAGGTTAGCAAAATGTTTCTAAGACCAAATCAAATAGCTACAAAATAGATTTGACCTATTTCATTTAGAGATTAGCATTTATTTTTAACTCAATGTTTAATATACTACTAACATATTTTTTGTAAAATCAATAGGTTACAATAATTTGTTAAAATCTTTTTCTAAATTCTACATAATTAGTTCCAGACTGGACATAAAGGAAAATATGACTGAGAAAATTCTAGAGAACACAAAATGTTGACTTGTATACTAGCTTTTACATATCAGCTAAAAATCAAGAAAACTGATGGTGATTTAAAACCAAAGGACAAGATCTAGTTTTTCATAACTCAAATTCAGATTCAAGTTGCATCAAAATGTATACAAAATAATGAAATGTTTTAGCTTGTTGACTGATTATTTTTTTTTGGTCAGAAGTAAGTAAATCCTGGGACTAGGAGGAATTAAGTACACATTATCACAAAGAAATTCTTTAAAAAATTCACAAACTGTAACTGACAAGCTGATTAAACTATTCTTGTATTTCCTAGCAATGAATGAATCAACGAAAAGCTATATAATGTAAACACTTCCTACTAAAAATCAAATCTGAAGATTAAATTATATTAACTAACAAGGAAGAGCTTGGCTCATTGTGATCTGTGTATACTATATAGATTGTAGTAGCACAAAAACAACCTATTTCTTTGTTGCTATTCATCAGTAAAGCAGAAAAGTGGTGATAAAATCCTGTTAGAAATAGTAAGTAATGCTAAACACAGAAATAAAAATACTTTTTTTTTTCTTAATTAAAAAAAAAAAAAAGATTATTTGTATAATTACAGATCCAGTTCAACTAATAATAGCCCAGTTTGTATGAACTATCACAGAGTTGGTTTGACTGTTATAATTTGATTTCCATTTCATATCATCTCCTCTAGAACAAACCCTACAAATTTCACTGTGATAGGATTAACAAATACATCCAGATGTCTGCATAAACAGATAAAAGAAATGTAGTCAAAAGTCAGAGCAGACATTTGTGTGTATATCATCGGGCTACTTTTAGAATGGAAATTTGTGCTTAGACCACAGTAACATTAATGGGAGAATACTCTCACCATAAGAAAAAGGTCATAAAGTGGAAGATAAAAAAGAGAAACATGCAAAAGTGCTAGTACATTGTGCTACAGGTTGTGCTAACATTACAGTAAAGAGAATGGGATTATTTACATACATTAGAATGATATATTTATTTGGCCAGCTTTGAAAGATTCCAATTCATTCAACAAAGAAATCACTGGGCAGGACTCTATTTGGTATTTACAGTTTGTATTTTGTTGTATTTCATATTTCAATACTGTTAAGGAAGCAGTTCCAAACATGTGTAATGAGGGAAAATCATGACAAATGCAACAACATATTGCACAAATGTTACAACGATGTGGATCAATCTACAGTTCAAGAAGCAATCTTGACATACTAAAAAGCACTAACAACACATTGAAAAATAAAACAATTTGTACCAGACTAATGAATCAAAGCAAATTTAACTCGGTAGAAACCAATGATTCAAAGCAAATTAAACTCATTTCCTTTTCTCCCCCAATAGAGAAATAAATAAATTTTAAAATGCTTATATATATGTTATATTCAGCCTTATTTAGAGAAAGATTTTTTTTTCAAATGTCACTAGTTCTGTCAGACAGAATGGAAGATTACTGCATCCTAGTTTAGAGCTCCTACAGAAAGGCAGGGGTTGGTAAGGGTTTGCACTATGAACCATTGTGATGAAATGTTTTCCACAAGACAAGCAAGTCATAATGCAAGATCTATTTATGTCACAAAGATGAAGATTTACATTTGAAGAGGACCATTTTGGTAACAGCTTCATTAGTTTTAATCTATTGCACATTTGTAAAGTCTTTTGGCTCTACATGAAATCTCAAGGAAACATAAAAAAAAAAAAAGATTCTGTGTTATAAAGTGGAGAGTTAATGTTATGTGCGTATAGCAACAAAGTTACACAAACACAACAGAGGTACTAAGTGTTTTTGGTCTTCAAACAATATCCAAAACTGAAACTTGGTGAGGACAGAGATGAATGTTCTGGCCAGTGTTCTTGGACAGGTTGGAGGATGTTGAGTGGTAAAAAAAAAAACAACAACAAAGTTTCATTTAAAAAAAAAGCTTTTTCTAATTATTTTGTGAACATGCAGTTAAATTAAATTTGCTTCAATCCATTTTTTAAGTGTCTTATCCCAGTTATAACATTTTAAGGTCTAAATCTCAGCATCAGTATCTATGCTAAACAAGTGCTATGAGCTATAGAATATATTCTATTTTGATTGTAAAACAACTAATTAAGTTGCAAGTCAGAGGACAAAGAAGGTTGAGGAAGAGAAACACAGAATGATGTTAGCACATACTAACATGAAGAGATGAGTATATTTCTTCTTTCCTGAGTTGATGGAATAAATAATGACACTAATACAAAAGGAACAAAATAAAGCAGTGCAGTGGGCTGTGCAATTTATGCTGTTGAAAAAAAAACAACATTTTCATCATGTTGAAACAAGAGTCATGGCATTACACAGCACACACCCAGAGCTAAAAGTGTAACTAATGTTTCTTTGCTCTTGCTCTCCAGGCTCTGCATTGAGGTGCATGAGCAGAATGTAAGTTGCAAAGCAGAAAGAAAGAAGCAGACAAACAAAAGACAACTAGAAATACACACTACCAACACTAGTAAATGCAATAACTTGTTCTTGCACCATAAAGAAAAAAATAGCAACAACTTTTGAAGAGTGTCACAAACAAGTAGTAGTATTACAACATACAGTTTCATTCTCGTTTGACTATTCCATAAACACTTTCATCATTTGATGGTTGGAGACAAAACATGGAGAAGACAATGGAAGCAATTAGATGAAAGAAATTTGTATTCAAAAGGGTGGGGGGAAAACAATGCAAAAAGTCTTTGTTGACAAAGAAGTGAATATAGCTGTCCTGTAAAAAAAAGGTTTGTTTATGTTGAATACAATAACAAATACTGTCAAACAATGCAATCACATTATAATTTCATTCACTTCTAATTCAGTTTCTAATTTGCCTTTTTGAGTGTGCTGTACCATTAAACAAGAAAGATGTGTAAACACCTGTTTGAAGTCAATTTCTAAGAAGTAGAGACTAGAAGAACTGAATAGGACAACACATATAGGGTAGTGATAAGGGAGCAGTGCAAAGGTCCAAGCCACCACTTGCCTGTTCTCTTCCCACTACCGAACACTCTTGACATACCCTGTAGTTATAACAAATAGGGTTGTACTCAAATCATAGTTGAGTCCCTACATAGAAATATCATCATAAAATCCAGTCCAAGAATTTCTTTAAAGTACACTTTATGAAATTTCTGAAATATCACTTGCAGATGAGTACATCCGGGTTAATAATGGTTGTAATAAAAGGAACAATTTTGGTCAAGTATCACATATTGACTCCATTGTGACATTAAAATAAATCCAATGATGAATACACACACTCATAAAAAAAAAGGATAAATCTGTAAGCCTAGCTTAGCAGTTCCCTGAATAAAACAAATTCATCCAATGCATTTAGACAGATATCATGAATGCTGACATGTTTATCTCTTATCATCAGGATGAAATTTTCTTGACAAATGAACATCTTTAAGCTTCAAAGCCTAAGCCAGGAAGAACTTACAGTTGAACAGCTGAGTGCTCCATGGGGATAAGTCTATATGTCTAAATCTCTGCTCTGACAACTGTAGGCTCTTCATCTCTGAGCCTTCACTCTCCATCTCAGCACCAAGTAGCAGCCTGCTCTCAGAACAACAAAAAACCCACACAGGACTATGAAGTCAATGTAGAATTTGGCATCTTCTACATCCATTTGCTTAAGGACATCTGTCCCCTGGCGAAAGATGCACTGGTTCTCATCACAGTCTAGGTCACCCCTATCCCAGCCATAGATAGCTTGAAGTGTTCCCTCAAAGGAGTATCTGTGAACACATATAAAGTACAATAATGATGTGAAAACATGTTGAAGTTGATGCTATATAATTAATCCTATTCCAAAAAGTCAAATTTATATTGGTTTGTGATTTTATCCAAGTTTGGTGAAATAGCAAAGCAAAATTGTTTTCATGAATGATAAAAAAAAAGACATTAGTTATTATCAAATTCTTTCTTAGATGAAGAAGCAATATGTATAGCAGAAGCAAGGGTCTCCTGATGAAAGTTATTTTTAATCACAGTTCATGAAGTAAATGAAGTTTCAATCTAAATCTGTAAACAAAAAAAAAAACACGCAGAAGCCTGGGTCTTGAGTTTCATTGATTATTATTAAGGTCTGCAGAATCATGTGAATGGGATGAAGTGACATATGAACACTACAGCCATACAAGTGGCTCTAATGTATGAATTCTCATCTAGAATTAGTTACAAATATATCACTTACACTATAAAAATATATTCGTGTGTATTGGACAATGAAGTTGTTGGTCTTGTAATTAAAGCTTAAAAACACCATGAATCTTGATTATATTTTAGTGATGGTATTACTGAATACATTTCTTTTTTGTTTTTTAACAAACTCAAGCAATAATAATAATGAAATACTTAATCCCACCACCCTCCAAAAAGTTTCAACTAAATTAATTTGATTCTGTAATATTTGCTATCACAGCCATGTCCTAAAGTAAAAACTATGCACACGTAGAAGCAAAATAGCAAAGAAAACAAAGTACAACTAGTGTTGCTTGTTAATATAGAAACTACCTGATGTACGAGATATAGGACAACCACTGAAGATAAGCAGGTATGGTATCAAAGTTGACAAAAAATCCACTGAACAAAAGTATTGGGATGGCTGTCACAGGACCTAGAAACACAGCCACCTGAGTAGAATAATACAGACATAAACTTATCTTTTTAGTTCAGTCAACTGGCATTTGTCATGGAGTAAAATAGAAAATATATTTTTCATTAGACAAACTTTTATAAATAAATTTCTCATTGATAATAAGTATTGATTACACATACTAAAGTTAAGCTAATTAGTTAAGTTAATTGTTCTCTACTAGCACAGGGAAAAACAATCTTATGTTTAGCTGTTTTTATTGTGTTTTTTTCAGTCTAAAATTATCTTGAGTAGACACTAATTGTGCAAATAAATCTTTTAACTATGTATTGAAGTGTATCTATTTTTCATCACAGCTTTTGTACTTGTGGTAACATTTTGAAAATATTTTAAATTCTTATGTAGCAGAAAATGCCTAAGAAGGAGAATGAGTATTAAGTAGGCTACTACAATACCTGAAGGGAGGTTGCTGCCCCTATTAAGAGCCCCAAGCTCTGAGCCACCAGTGATGTTTGTGTTGACAATGTCAGGAACATGACAAACCTGGTGAAGTCATTGGGTTGTGAGGTCATAAAGTAAACTATGCTACCATACACCAGAGAGAAGATGATCTGAAAAACAAAAATGTTCCAGTATCCAACACAGCATGAAGAGATTTCTAACCATAAATTTGGTATATCAACTATTTCCACTAAAAAAATCAAATTCCTAACAAGAAGAAAACTGTTTTTAAAAACAAAACAGTAAATGACAGAATGGAACTGATGAATTAAGAGCAGGAGCATAACTATAAAACTTGTTTTTGAACAAAAATGAAATTTGATATAATTTATGAAATTCTACAAACAATATTGATATTGGAACTCACTAATTTGATGATCTCTATGTAGATAATATATAAAAAAAGTTACAACTTTTTAGGGCTAAACTTGTACAAATGTGTAGCTGTGCACATGATTGTGAGTATCAAATAAGACTAATGTATGAAATTTAGGGTAGAGTGAGGTCATAAGACATATAGCATGAATTCTGTAAAGCTTGCAGTGATGATGAACATAACAGAACAAGTCAGGAGTGGAAGGAGTGGGCATAGGACAGTTTGCAGAAATAATGACAGGCAACACAATCTTTTCTTGGTTGATAAAAACAACAAAGGCAAATGTACCTGAAAGGGCATGTCAGCCATAGTTTTAGCCAGGTAGTAAGCTTTCAGACTGTACCAATAGTTCAGATGTTCTCTAACAAATACTGTCATCTCTATGGGGACTGGACATAAAGGTAACAATTATAGCACAAAACAATAAGGTTCAAGTTAATACAAAGTTGACTTGTGTCCAAATAATTTTACATGAAAAGCCAAAAAAAAAAAACATTTAAAAAAAAACAAAAAAAAACAAAGCCTGCATGAAGTGTAATTGTATCAATTTGTTTGGATCAGTCATATTATTAAATTTTGTAATAGATCTAGACCAACAACATTAAATACGATTAGAAATATTTTTCCAATTGTTTTTGTTTAGCCCTATATCCTCCTTTTAGCTTTCTCACTACGCTATGATCCTATCACTTGTCTGGACCAGTTGGGAACATGGGGGAGGGGGAAGAAAGAAAGGGAGATCTGGGGGAATATTACAATAATCAATTTTAAAGAAATCAACTCATGGCTCAAGCCTCCTCAAGCCGACATACTAACTACTCTGCTAGTGATGTTCAGTGAGATAGTGAGGTATAGTTATCTATTCTTTATTTTAAACTTATTGTAAACCGTGACCTATAAAGGAGACTAATTCAGCTTTTACTTCAATCAAGTACTATTTTTTTACCTTGTTTGAGATACAAAACAAAATTATTAACCAACAAAATTATTAATTACCAATAGTTACTTATTGGTTAATTTTCTTCTTGTGATTTCAAGTAAAAGAAATAATTGTGCAAAATTTCAGCTTGATTCAAGATTGGGTGTTGGAGAAATAATGTGTATAACCTTGTTAATAAACAGACACACAGAGTGAGTTGATATGAGCTTTGTAATAAGTTATTGAGGTCAAAGATCTAAACACATAGTTCTTTGACAAGACAAAGTATTTTGTGTAGTAGACTTCACACATTTGTGTTTCTAAGTGAGGGTGTGTGTGGCTACTACATTGATGTCAGATCTCAGTTAAGATGGCTATTTCCAATGATAAAGAGCATTTTGCTAGAAAGCCTTTACTATGCAATTTTTCTCGGAAGTATTATTGTGAAATTATATAAAACATATTCATCTATTAGCTTTTGATCCAGGTTATTATTAGTGTCATAATTATGGCAAACATCTTTTGATAAGCATCAGAATTGGGTCATATTTCAAAACTGAACAAAAATATTGCTTGCCACATTTAAAACATGTAGATTTTTTAAAGCTATTTTACTGCCACATTTAAAACATGTAGATTTTTTAAAGCTATTTTACAAGAAAAATTAAAAAAAAAAAAAACAATGAAAGAATTTATTAAAGTCACAAGTCTTTAAAGAAAAGAGCTTTAACACTCTGTAACAGGATGTGTGTCTGAGTAGCAAAAACTGTTATGCTACCTATAAACTGAGTTGTTTCCGAGTGATTAAATGCAGCACAGAAACCTTCTCCTAGATACCCCCTTTCCTCACAGGTCCATAAAGTGATTAAATCATAGTGCATTGAGCATCCTATAGCATAATAGCATGAAAGATATGCTATACAAAATTATAAAAAAACAAATCAACATAAATGAGATGTAAGATCTGATAACTAAACATGGGTTTAGAGCTCTATTGATAACATAATACATTAAACAAAGCTAGCAAATCAGACTAAAAAGAAATAGACTTACATGTCAACACAGTTGGCATTAATGCAGTAAACATCAAAAAGAGCATGCAAAAAAATAAGCAGCCAGCATTGTTAAAAACTTTGCTGGCTTCATTGCCAATGCCCAGGTACAGTAGTCCAATCAGAATACCAACAGTAAGGTGTGAAATCAGACGAAGTCGTGTCAGGGTCTAAGCATGAAACAAAAAAAAAGCTGTTAAAATGATGGGATAAAGAAATATATAAACATTTAGAACTAATATTTATTTATTTTCATTTATTTCATTTTAACAGTATTTTCTTAAAGTTCATTAGCCTAGAGACCAGTTTGTATAACATTTATAGGCCTCTTTTCTTGTAGCTGTATTTATTGTGCTAATTGTCTATATCTAAAATATGTGCACTGAATGCTAAAGATTGCTGAAACACATATGTAGCCCACAGGCCTTGATAGAATAGATACTGTTGTCATAACACTACATAGGAAATACTTACAGCATCCCTTACAATAGACATGAATGTCCGTATAAAGAGTACCCTGAACTGTGTTAGACAGCTGGTATTAAAGGTATGGCATTCCTGATCAACAGGAAAATCCTGTAACAATTAAACAAAACAACTAAAATCCCAATCGAAGTCTGTCAAGCACTTTCTAAGCATCTATGTAATAATAGATCTACATAAAGAAATAGGAAGACTATATACATGTTGAGAATTTGAGGCCAAAAGGAAAATGTTTAAAAAGTGTTTAGCTCTTTAAAAAAATGTACTTCAACTTCGTTCAATTACAAAAAAAGGCTTGCTTTGTACAAGAGCTATGTACATTATGGTCTCTAAGATTTAAAAAAAAAAGTATAATATACTACATGTTAGTGATCTGTAAAACAATTATGTGTAAAGGTCAGTAATTGGTTAGAATAAATATGTCCACAGATGGGGGTTAAAAAAAAAGACTTTATATATTGTCTTTCAAGATGGACAGACCTGACTTGTGCAAGGACCATGTCATAACTTTAAATTTGATGTTTTCATGAAATAAATTTTTTCCTATATAGGCCTATATAAAATGGGTCACAAGTTAAAAATGCCAAAGTCTTAATATAGAGCTAAATGGTAATACTATATATGCTATATTTGGAATAGGGGATAAATGTGGCACAATAGGCCTATATTGTTTTTACCAATTGATGATTTATTCAAAAGTATTCTATTACTGAAGGTGGATAAAAATCTAAAAAGACCATTAATATAAGTTAAATATTATATTTTAGAATGATGGCCCAATAATTTATTTAAATGATAAAAAAATGGAAAAATTATTTTTTTTCACAAAAGATAAGAATTGTGGGAAAATCATCTGCCATCAATTTATCACATTAGCCACAAATATCTATCATTAAACACAACAAATTAGCAAAATTTGTGATGGTTAGCAGACACACACACAGAAACAATTTCAATAGATAAATGACAAAGTGTTATGTGTCAATTTAAATGATCAAAATGTTATAAAAAAATAAAATGTGCCAAAACTATACTTCTTTGAAATACTATAGTTTATATGATGACTGCTGACAAGTGAAACTCACTGATTGCAATCCTGACTTCAGTAAAAATCTAAAGATAAATAAAGTTTAACTATAATTTAAATTGGATCCTACACTTTCATGTCTATGCTTCATAGAGGCACACTAGATTTGAAATTCTTTGCAATTGTGCATCTTAGGAGAAAAGATTTGAAGATAATGATTTCTATTGGTTGAATAGATTTACAAAATGTATGCACATCACTAAATGTAAATGAACATATTAGTAGACAATCATTCCTTAACTTTTTGTTGTAGTATTATTTTACATGTAGGATTGAATAGAAGACAACAAAAACAAAAAGGGTAAAGAGGAAGGGGACCAAGTTAAGCAAGTATCAACATCTTTAGGGCTTTCATGCACACTTCTTCATTGTTTCAGGTACGATGCAACATGTCTGAAAAAACAAACATTATTTGAGTGAAAAATATAAAGTAATGCTACTTGCATTCAGCCAATAACTATTGTTAAGTTTTATGAAAAAATAAAAGCTGCTTTGAAGGTTGATATTATATCTAGATTCAATAATAGTATGTATGATGCCACAATGAATGTAAATGGTGAATGCAAATTGATTTTCATAACAAACATTGTCTCAATATTTCCAGCCACCAGTGACTACAAGCATATCCACTAAATCAGCAACGTAAAATATATGCACCAGAACTGCATAGCCACTAAAGAGAATTTTATCCCCATTACTAAAACAGCAAAATAAAAAAAATAAAAAAATTTTGAATGTGATGAACAAAACCTACAAAATGGCAATGCAGTTCTGGATATCAACCAGAAGCAGTCCAGTGTACAAACATACAATTAACAAGTTATAATTAGACATGAAATGCTCCAGCAGCACATTCCTGATATATACTCCTTGAGTATACCATGGCAATAATTACATTGCACGAGATCGACAAGCAACAACAAATTCAGGCATGAATACAAATATGTGGGAGTGGAAGCTTTGAGTTGGCAGCATAATCCTAAACAATAACTAATGAAATCTGTCCTATTTTAGGTGTGTTGTTCCATTCCATGATTCAACTAAGACTTTTCCCAACCATGGCCACTATAGAAGCTTAAATGCCACAACCTCATGCTGCCAAACTAACCTCAAGACTTTCTTCTAGCTGAAACAAAATAAAAGATACAAACAACAGATACAAACATGAATGACAAAACATTAGAAAGACAAAAATAAAATTGATGCTAAATAAAGGATTTTTTTTTTCAAATGTTGATTTAATTATTAACATGTAGCTGATAATGGAGTGGTCTGAATGGAATTCAAGATTGTCACTAATCTTGCTTCATGAATGTAATAATTAGCTGGTGTCAATGTTCTCAAAGCAGGATAACACTGTACCTATCTAAAATAGCTATCCAAAAATGTTCTTGCTTTGAGCTTTATCAGACAATTAAGTTTTGTAAATATCTTAAATCTCTTTTTGAAAATTCTTTTATCAAAAAAAAAAGATTAATAAAAAAAAACAATTAAACAAAAAAGACAATAGTGACATCCTGCTCCTAACAGCCGACAATAAATAAGCAAAATCTGTAAAGGTGTTTTTATGTTTATTAAACACAAATGATGTTATATATAAAAAAAAAAAACATGTTATGTTCAGCTATTAGTTCTGCATATTGTCCTGAATTAGAAATATGTTAATCCATAGATGAACATTTCAGCATAAGCTATATTGCATTATTGATTGATTGTTTGTTTGTCACATTTCCTTAATGCACAGACTCTAAACAACTTGTAAACAACAGGAATAATGAACAAGAAAAACTTAACATTGTGCAATATTAATCAAAGCAGCTTTCATTATTAAGACCACATAGTGACAATATTGAAGGGTTCAGGGATAAATACTACCTTTGGCAGCATGACATTCATGAAAGCAACATTCAAGGAAACACAGGAGGAGGGGGGGAGGGGATCAGATGGCAAATACAGGAAAACTTAGAAAAAAAAGAAGTCAATGCAATGTTCATCTATCAGAGTTAAAAATAATTAACTACGGTATGATTGACTAACCTCCCAAGACTCTCCAGGCTGTATTGAAATATGACACTGATGGGTGAATGGTTGGTCAAAATTAGAATTATCTCTAGCATGCCAAACTTATAAAATAACATGAATGTAAAGATGTAATCATAGACATAACAAGTCAAAGTACTCTACATAAATTGCCTTTATCTGACGCTAAAAAATATTGTGCTAAAAAATATTGTTTATTCGGATCACTTTCATTTGACACAAGTCAAAACTGTTGTTTTTCTTAGACAAAAAAAATATATCTGCTTAAACAACAACAGCCTCTGTTATGTTTTTTTAAGATTAAATATGATTACATCTATGCTATTTGATAGACAACAAAATGTGGGCTACAGTCTTAAGAATTGACAACAAATGAAAGAAAACATTTTTTTCAGAGACAAATGTTCTTCTGAACCATTAGCCAAAAATGTGAAGTCCTGATCTTAACTTACAAATCAATCTTTAAAAAAAAATTAACTAAACAACAATCTAAATTCAAATTGAATATTAATCTAATTCAAATGATTGATTTGAAGCTGAATATTAAGAGCTATTTAATAAGTATCTTATATATTTTCTATCATAGTGGCTCAAGTTTCAATCATTCTTTTCATCATGTAAAGTTTCCAAAGCACAGAAACCATTACATTAATTAAAAAAAACAACTATGAATTAGTAAATGAAATTTTCATAAGCTTTATATTCACACAATACCTAATATGACAATTGAAAAGATATTGTCTTGTTTTTTTTAAAGTACATGCTTATTTAATGTATATATAAATGCAGATATCTTGTTATCTATGCAACTAACTGAGAATGAAGACAATGTCACCTTAGATGTCTCAAACCACACAAATAAGGTGAAGTATTAAGTTACTAACAATGATAATTTTATGAAAAGCATAATTTTTAAACTGGTTCAATAGGTTATACATGTTTTTCAATATAAGAGGGTCAATACCAATGGTTAGGGGAAAAGAAAATGAGAAAAGAAATAGTTGTTTTTTTCTTTCGGACACTTTAAAGGAGCAAGATTTGTTAAAAAAATAAAGTGCTCATCTCCTCATGCCTAGGTTAAAGAGTGTAGTTACACTTACAAGCCTGAGCTTGGAGGATAAGAAATGTGTTGAGATGTCACACAACAAGCAAAATGACAACAATGATTGCCTAGAGATATCAAGTCTCAAGAGAAACACATCATTTCTCACACAGTTTGCATAATTATATTATGACAAAACTATTCATCACAAAATCTATAACCTTTATTAAAAAATAAATTTGATTTTAATTAGCTTTCATGTATTAATACCAAGAATGAATAGTTTCTTTGGGGAAAAAAAGCTTTGAATGTATATGGAGCAAAGAGTGATGTATTATTTAAAATCTCAAAGTGGATTTCAAAATACTTTTTTTTTTAATTGAGCACATTAATATGAAAGATTTCTAAAAAAAAAAAAATAAGACTAACTCTGTAGACATAGACAACAGACAAACTCTCTGAAAGCAAGACTTGAACATGAACAATCACTAATACATGTATTCTGAATGTGTTTGAATTGTAAAATAAATTGTCAAGATTACCTCATGTGCTTTGTACTGAGGGAAACAAGCCCCATTGGACCATCCACTGGTAGGGGAAGGTCGAGTGTCAGAAACAACTTTGGTGTTGTAGCGCTCCCCGCAGTTCAGGGAAGCGTTGTCTCCTAGGTGGGAGTTGTTAGTTTTGTTTAATTGTGTGGCAGCCTGGCGGTGCACTGAGTCATCCTCACATGAATGTACAGAGGGGGTGTGTGAGCCATGGCCACTGGACTGCTGCCGATCATAGTCAATCTAGAATACAAGAGTAAAAAAAATAGAACATCCAAAGATTATATTAACAATAAATAAAATAGTCTCCAATTATGCCTAATGTCTTGGGGTAATGTAATGTTTGGATTGCAACACCAAGAGTTTACAAGGTAGATTTTTGGCCAACAAAATAAAAAGAAAGGTTACACCAAGAGCTCAAATGAGGAGCAAGCAGTTTGGTAACTTAGCGCAGTACCACTTAGATCAGTTATATTAAATAGTATTGTTTTACCCATAGGTACCTTATATCACATCATTCATTCTTCTTGACTTTAATGGGACCTATATCAAACATAATCTTTACATCATTTGCCCCATACATCAAAAGATCTGAAAAGGGTAACTTACTTTAATACTTTACTAGATTAAACATAGCATTTCTACTTCACACACAAAAATTTCATTACAACTGAATTACTTTCCAATTTAATGAAAACAATTGCCACTTTTGTTGTTCTTTTTCTTTGATAAAATAAAGTTTGGTATTATCCCAAAGTAGATTTTTCATTGATAGCATTTATAAGCATTCTGTTTTCTTGAATATTGTCTTGTAAAATGTTTTACATGTTTTGGATGTTCCTTCAGAGTTGAAGATAGTTTACTTCCTAGTCCAAACCTCCCACAGGACAACGGGGAATGAGAGCGGGCAGGGTTTGAACCCAGGACCATTGATAAATCCAAATGACAGTCCAGCGCGCAAACCGCTTCAGCAGGCAGCCATCCTGAAGTAATAGCTCAACACTTGAGGATAGTTTTAAATACAATAATGTGACTTGAAATAACAACTGTTCCTAAAGTAGACTTCACCTATTGTATATATTATTTCAAGTAGTTGAACCTAGTTTAAACAGCTCTTGAACAAAATTCAATAAAGATTACATTGGTAAAATCATTATTGATACTTTTCTTTACTATACCTTCCACATTAGAGAGTATTCTCAAGTATTCAGAGAACACTTATTTGACCAACTAGGCTCATAATGTTAACCAGAGTTTTCAAAACAAACCAATAAAATCATAGCATTTGGATGTATATTTATCAGTAAGCTAAAGAAGACAGTCATAAGAAAGAATAATAAAGAAATGACAGTCAGTTATAATCTGTTTGTAAACATAGATACTTTTGTTCAAAACATAAAATGACTGGTGTTTTTTTTTTAGTGGCATGCCCTACAATTTATCCTCACACTACAGACTGGGATTTGGTTACTACACGCCATTATCACACACTACTCTACAGGAGGTTTAAGCAAGAAAAATGATTAACATGTAAGAACTTTCTTTGCATTGTGTAGATAGTTAAAAACAAACAAGCTAGAACTGATATCAGTGTAGTAGCTGTAGACTCACTTGAAATGGATCACATTTGCCATCATTCAGTGCTTGGATTAACTTGTGTACATTTTTCTCACCATACTCTCCAGCTGCCACTTCCATAACTGAAAGAAAAAGAAATGTGCTCATCACAATGTAAACTTGTTCATCAAATGTAAATGTTATTCTACAAAAGATCTTCAAAAACTGAATAAATTATCAAACTCTAGAAGGGTTTAGGTCATAGACCTTTGACTTAATCAGTGTTTCCCATACTTTTTGCTTATGACACTGTTTTTCCTATGAAAATAAAAAGTATGTCTATGCCCCCTTAGTCATCTATGAACAGAATTATGTTAGCAGAAACATTCAAATGTCTCTGACAAGAAAATGTCTATCTTATTACAGAACCTTTAGTTAAACCAGTTGAGAAAAGCTGCCCTACATTCAGTTCTTTTGAAATACAGGCTAGACCAAATTGAAAATCCTGAGTGTATGGTATTTATGAAATGTCTAGTGACATTAAATACAACATATTAGAGCTTAAAGTCATATAACTTATCAAGTACGCTAATATTTCAGCAAGGCACCTTAGAATGATGTTGCTGGATAGGCTGTTATGTGCATGATGTTAAGTTTATCCAATTACTAAAACCCTAAGTAACAAATCTGTAATTCTACTAAGGCAGATCTATACAATAAAATGGTTTGAATTACCATAGTCAGCTGGATTGTGGTAGTTTGGACAAACAAGGCCTTGCTCTTCAAAGTAGGGCAGAAGGGCTCGGATGGTGCCCCTATAAATACACTGACCATCTACAAGTAAATACAACTGAAAAAAAAAAAAAAGAAAGAGTTTTTGAAATTATACAAATGTATTCTAAGAAATTTGCTTCAGTTTAATAGTAGTTTGAACCAAGCCCAGCAGAGTCTAGAATACATTTTACTGGCTTTAAAACGGTAAAAAATTTGATTTACTTGGTGTTAATGGTTAAAAGATGTTTATTTAAAAAAATACTGAAACTTACATTTTAAGATTTTCCTTCAATAAAGATTGTTATTACTGTCAAATTAAATTAAGTTGAATGAAACTATAACAATGATAATTATGTCACAACTTACATGATCAAACATCTCAAATAATTTAGCACTAGGTTGATGTATTGTACATATAATAGTTCTTCCTCCTTCAGCCAGTTTCTTCAAGAGAGACACACATTGGAAGCAAGAAGCACTGTCTAGACCACTAAAAACAAAGACAAAGATGTTTCTACTTAGAAATGCACTGCAGAGGATTTGTAAAGATTGTTGAACATTTAAATATTTCATAGGAGACTATAATAATTTAATTTATTGCATTAGAACCTTCAGTAAAATGTTTCTATGATTGCAGAATTATTTATAGAAGATAGTATTGCAAAAATAAATATTTATGAAGTAAAGTAACAGTACATCATGTGTGACCAGAACTCTTAATTTTAATTATGGTTTATAGTCATAATCTTTAAATTAGTAGCTTTTCATTTGGGTAGAAATTAAAGATCAATAATTTGGAGCTGTACAGACAATTATTTGCCTGTAAAAAAAATATTATTTTTGCTTGTTATTAAAACTATAAGCTATATATCATTAGTTATTGTTTCATCTTGAGATGGGAGGGTTGGGGACAGCAATGAAGAGGTTTTAAACTTTTAAAATTAATAATAAAAATTTTACAATGTATCTTCAAGAACTGTAAGGGTTGAAGCTAGTCTAATTGACAATGGCAATCCCATAGTTTGATATTAGTTTAAACCTCACCTGGTGGGCTCATCAAAGAACATAATAGGGGGATTGTTGACCAGCTCCAAGGCTATAGACAATCTTTTTCTCTGGCCACCAGACAAGTTAGAGGTTCGAGTTTTCTTAGCTTCATTTAAACTTAGTGTATCCAGTATCTCATCAACCTGATTCAAGTGAACAAAATAGTATTATTTAGTTTTTAAATAATTCTTTAACAGGATGTTATAAAAGTTGGAATGTGGTGAAAGATTTAAAAACTCCTTTATCCCACTTATGGTCAGAGTGTTACAAGATCAGCTGTCGTCATCGAGAAGTACATAGAAGTCAAATTCATAAAGGGCTGGTTGTGAATGTGTATGTGTTTTCGTGTGTGAATGTTGTTTGAATTTTTAATCAATATTGTTTTTGTACTGTAGTTTCCTTGTCAATTGTAATCAAACTGAATTTCCATTAGATTGGATCAATAAAAATTATCTTATCTTATCTTAAATGGGCAGAAGTTTATAAAAGGGGATACTAAAAAAATAGGATGGTGGAGAAAGATGTTTTTTAGGTGCCTGTGGCACAATGATCAACCATCTTCACTCTCCTTAGGTAGTGTCAATTATCTATGACAGCTGGGATTCAAGTTAGAACTACCCTCATTTAGAAGTATTTATTTATTTATTACAACTTTATTACAAAGTATTGATAGTAGATATAAGACAAATTTTATACTGCTGAGTTAAAGTTTTCACTGCGAGACCCCAAGCAGTCTTTGGAGTAGATGATATAAAGCACATCCAGTGTACACTGTATATGAAAATAATTGTTCACATCAAATTAAATAAAATACTTTAAAGATGTTTAGTTTTAACTCTTGAACACAGCCACAGACACAAGTAGTTTGTTTACAACTTATGTCTTTTCACAATCTATTGTTCTCCTCAAGTCAACATCCTTTAATCTGCTGTGTAGGATAAGAATCTACTCAGCTTTTTGTTGACTTCCAACATCAGGACAGTGATTATTTGTAATTGATTTTAAGCTGCTGGAAAGTTCAAGCAATTGGGACATGAAATAAAGTGACATTCCCAAGACCATGAGGCATAGTGGGGTGTTGTTGATGCCTTGGGTACCAGGGAGAATGTGAATGGACCTCATTCACCAATTGTAAACAAACAACATTTAGTCATGTGATAATATTGATAAAACAACGAAAAGAACTGTAATGTGATAGCCATTGTTCATTAAAAATTAGATAGTAATTTGTATAGAAGAGATAGAGAATCAGGTGGCTAAATGCTGTTTGTTTACGATTGGTGAATGAGGTCCATTATTCCCACATGGTGAAGCATAATGAAGAGTTAGATGTTATAACTCTTACTTATTAAAAAACAAAAACATATGCAATGGGAGACTAATTGGTGTAATCTAAAGCTGTTAAAAAAACAACAACTATTCCTGTGTTTCACCAGTGTGCTACAGCTCTAGTGCTGCAGAAAACAATTATCACCAAATTAGTTTTGCTGAGACAATCAAATGATGCTTCTGCTTTAAGTGGACAATTAAAAGTGGTGACCTCAGCTGCATGGGTCAAGTGGATTAACCAGGCCAAGATAAATCACATGCCAAAGTTCAACAGAGTAGTTGGCGTTAGCTAAACTTTCATTTCAGTACAAGCTTTAGCTAAACTTTCATTATCAGTACAAGCTTTAGCTAAACTTTCATTATCAGTACAAGCTTTAGCTAAACTTTCATTATCAGTACAAGCTTTAGGTCTCTTTCCCCCACCTCTCTCAACTTAATAGTAATAATTGGTAGCTATTTATGCTATTAATCAGTTTTGATGTTTACCAATAAATTTGTCCTGTAGGGAAGTTAAAGACCACTTGTCTAGTTTAAAAAAACACTTGTCTAGTTCAAAAACTACTTGTCAAATTATTTCTATAACTGTTCTAGTTCTTGACAAGTTCTATCTGAGACAGACGAGATTACACTGTCAGTTTACTGACAAACCTTACACTGCAAGTAATTTGATTCAGAGGCCTATTAGAGCAGAAGCAAAAGTGATGTTTTGTACAAGTAGTTGGGTTTTACATCAGGTCATTAATTTAAGTTTACAACTAATGTAGAATTATTTTTATTGCACTTAAGTACTATATGATAATAAGTTATTGTTACTTTTGTCAAGCGGTTGTATTTTGAACTCACATTTAATTTTTCTTTCTTACATAAAAATGTTCATGGATATACATTTCTTGAAAGATAACAAGTATGATTCAGAAACAAATTTGGTTCATAAACTGAAGTTTTAATGTTAACACTTTGATTTATTTTCAAGCCTTTTTAAAAATGACTTTTTATATGGTGCTGTTTTTCCCCAGAAGCCATTTAGTAGTCATAGAGCTAATTTAATAGTGCAGCATAAGATGTAAAGAAATAACTAGCCAGTCAGTCTAACCTACATGGTGGCAACATGGATAAACCTAATTATGGTTCACCTATTTAAGTAGACCTAGGAAGTAAGTCTATTTAAAGCAAGTGATCCTATGACCTACCATTTCTTGTTTGGTATTAAGTAGCATCTTCTCATCTAGTTTTAGATTGGCAGAACACATCATGGCTTCCTCCACTGTCAGGTGAGGCAGGAGCTCATCATCTTGCATAATGTAGCAGGACATTTTACGGAAAGAGCGCAAGTCTCGTTCTCGGTTTCTCACTAAAATGGTGCCTGTTACGTTTTTTGTTCTAAAATCAAGGGCACAAAAAAAATATTTCTTAGTCAGAATCAAAACTTGTGAAAAATTATTATTATACTATTATTATGATTCTAAGTGCAAAATAAATTAGTTTTAAAGCCAAATCACTAACTCTTTATCACAAAATGAACTCATTTCATACCCTATTATAAAGAAAAAAAGTGATGTTCCCCTTTTAGACCATGCAATCTATAGAGGAGATAATGTTAAGGTCATCTATTTCTTTGGCCAATAGCTAATGAGCAGGGTGTTATGTGGCCAGCACAACGACTAACCATCTTTAATTTCCACAACTTAAGTCAGGTACCCATTAGAGATGGGTAGACTCAGCGGCACCCTAAACATCCTGAAATTCAAAATCCCAGTCTTCACCAAGATTCGAAGCCAAGATTTGAACCCAAGATCCCAGGTTTGGAAGCCAAGCACTTAACCACAGCCACCGCGCTACATACCTATTATAGCATGCAATTAATAATATGTTGTCAAGTGGTCAAGAATTACAAAAATGTATTGTCAAAGCAAACAATTTGAGGGGTAATGCATAAGCTAATTTAAAGGAGTTTTGTGCTCTAGTTTGAGGCCTACACAAAAGCCATTCAGTTCACCAAAGTGGAACCTGATATCTAGGAAAAAAAAAGAGATGACTAGTCAATGTCAAGGGCATATCCAGAACTCTTAAGTGGGGACGAGGCTTATCTATGTTTCACCAAATTTTCATCACATTCTTCTCTTAATAAGCTCACAGTGATATAAATTAAACTGACCTATATCCAGCAAGTATGTTCATCAAAGAAGACTTGCCAGCTCCTGAAGGTCCCATGATGGCAGTTAACTCTCCTGAGACAAAACTCCCTGAAATACTTTTTAAAATTGTCTTCATGCCTGGAACACAATGTCATCATGAAATAATGGGTTAGAACAATAAAGTATAGGTCATGTCTTTGATGTTTTTCTTTGCAACTTAGAACAGTTCTAATAATTCTATTTGTGTAGTTAGCTTTTGTATTAATAATTAGGATTAAATGACTATTTAGATTTTTCAAATTTATTGTTATTAATTATTTATTAGCAGTGCTACAATGATAATACATATATAGTGGTATGAGCAGATGACTAATATTTTAATTCAGAGGTTAATGACTTAGTTGGCTATCTTTTGTCTTTAAGTGATAAAGAGATTTTTTTTTTTAATTTTTTTTTTTGTTTCTATGAACCATTTGTTGATGGTAGAAAACCAGTGTTGGTCCACAAACCTAGTTCAGATTGATAAAAGAAAGCTGGAATTTATTAACAAAATGATAAAAAAAAGCTGTAAAGTTAAAAACAAATACTGTTGGACTTTGGTTCAAGCACCAATTGAGCATGAATTGCACTACTGGCATCTGAAAGAGTGGACTTACTGACCTTTTCTGCTATGACCATCTTTGACAAAGTAGGACAAGTTGTTAAACTTGATATCTACTGGTTTATGTTTAGTCAGGTGAGAGCAGTGCCCTTTCTCTTTCACCCCATTTTCTGTTAGGAGTTTCTTGGTCTCGGGCCTGAGGTCATGACCAGAATGAGCTGGGATCTGAACCTACAAGTGGCACAAATGAATTCATCAAAGATAGAAAAAAGGTGCATATGATCAGTTGTATAGATCTAATTGAAGCATACAACATTTAATCTTAAGTTGTCTCTTCTAATAATGTAAAATAATTCAATCAAATTCTAGAAAGCGATGATGAATTAAAACTGTGTGCTATTTCTTTCAACAAAAATCCTATAGTATTGATCTCCCATCTAGACTGAATGTTTGTGTATACAAAAATAAATAATTGATTTCAATTTAAACATGTTCAAATCATTAACTGATAACCTGACAGAATTCAGTCAAGTCAGATTGCAAAGTTTGTTTTTTTTCAGATACAGATAGAGCATATAAAGGCCTATAGGCATATATGTATATATATATGTATATATATATATATATATACAGGGCCGCAGTGAGGGTTGTGGCCGCCTGAGTGCGAAATAAAAAATGCCCCCCCCCCCCCTTTTTTTTCCTCTAGAAAAAAAATTCCATTAAGACAGAACTGGACACTGTTCTAAAAGTGCTCTTTGATTTAATTCCATTTTTTGTAGACCATTCCAATTTTTCCTTTCATATTCACATCCTTGTCTTATCCCTCAAGTACAACTATGAACCATGCACTAGGAACAATTTGGGATGTACATGCCTACAGAAATGTGATATCTAGGTTCTATGCCAAAAACATTAAAAACTGATCTCATTCTGACTACTCGCTTATGCTCCTATATTTGCAACAATTATAACTGATGAGCTACAGCAGGTATATTACAATGAACAGTGGAAATGATCATGATTTACACATAATATCTCAATAACTTTGCTCAACAGTGTTATATGGTTTGGACGTGGAAATGTTAACTTTTTGTTATTGTACGTTGAAGCACAATCCACAAAAAAATCTCGGAATACAAAAACCATTGACAGTGGAACTTTTTCAACTTTCGTAAACTTTCATAATAATTATATCACGATTGTATTTTAGAGAAATGTGCATTGTATCCACAATCATCTGACATACACAGATTCAGAATTGCCTAAAAATTTATCCAACAAATGAAGCAACTCAGTGCTGAATATTTTTCTTGAGTTTAAAACAAAGTTTACAAATAATCCAAATTACAAGTCAACAATGACTTGAAATAAAACATAGTATGACAGTGTTTCTCATATTCCCAGGGTGGCGACTCCCTAGATAACAACATTTTCGTTCGAGCCCCCTTTAGAAGCTGGAGCCCAGAGGAGCAAGGTAAGCTTGTACACAGTGAGGTCTGTGAGTGTTTTTGTTTGATTTTTTTAAAATGTAATAAAAAATAAAAGAAACTTAGTCACAATTTTTAGGGTTTATTTTTAGCCTATATTAATTGATTACTGTGTATAGAATCCAAATTAAAGTCAGGAAAGTTCACTGTAATTTTTAAGCGTTGTAAAAAAAAGTTCTTCTTGGAGGTAGAGTTGAAGTTACGGCAGGTTTCCGGTCAAGTCTGAAGTCAAGTCTGAAGTCAAAAAATTTTTCGACGCCCTCCTACCTGTTGTTGGTTGGTTGTTGGCTTATAGCTCAAGACAGCTAGTACAACTGAATCGATGTAAGAGTTTTATATTTTTTAATAACTCAATACAATTATTATTTATGATTTACCTTGAGATAAAATATAGATCTAATAGTAATGACATAAACTGATATTTAAACAAAATCTAGTTCACAGTTAAAAAAAAAGTCTTAACGCTTTCATAACCACCAATCAATCACTTAAACTCTTCTTACTGCAGCATAGGAAACACACACACTCCATAACACCCCTTTTTGTCAGGACGTAATTGCGCCCTCCCCCCCACAAGTGAATATATTTATCTAATTGACTTTTTAATTACCAGTTATAGATCTACTTCGACTTAAAACAAATATTACAAACAACCCACGAAAATTCAAGGCCAGAAATGAGTAGACGCCTATGGAAAAACCAGTGAGAATCCCTCGTACGCTGCTCTATTTTTTATTTCTAGTTTCCGAAATAATTTCTCATGTACGAATATCGTTTATATTTACAATGGTAATGGAATAATTAGAATTTATATAAAATATTTAAGTAAATTTTTTTTTATTTACCTAATTTTTTTAAAAGTAATCTTGGAATAATGTCAATAATGATTTGGCCGCCCCCTAAAGTCGGCCTCCTGCGTGCAATGCACACATTGCACAATAGGTAGCGGCAGCCCTGCAGTGTATATATATATAAAGTATAAAGTAAGGCGTATGCCGTATGTATGTATGTGACGAATAGAAATCAAAACCGCTTGACCAATCTTGATAAAACTTGGCAGGAATGTTCCTTGGGTACTAATTTAGACAGTAGTGTATGTATTGTAGCCCTAAAACAAACTTAAGACCCTAAAAAAAATAAAGTTGTCCGACTCTGTTAAAGCTATAGTATTTATGGATCTAGGCCATGTTTACAATGTTGACAAGAGAAAAGATCGAAAGGATTTAGATCTAGATCTAATTAGGTACTTCGATAAACTGATCTAGATCCATTTTTTTTTCCTCCCAAAAAATGGCTGAAAAGTGTGTCAGCACATTTTACCCTTTTTTGGGGGTTGTCATTTCCATCAAAGTTTTAGCACATTGTATTTGATTTCAGGACTAATTGTGATTACTTTTTGTAAATATAAGATATCAGAGATCATTTTTATTTGCTTTTGAAGGCAACCTGTTAAATTTTTCTTAACAAAAGTTTATGTGAAAGTTGACATTTTTACAACTTTTTTCCTATAAAAGTTACAACAATGCTGTTTGCTACAATAATTTATCATATTATGAAATGTGTATATTTCAAATTTCATTAGATTCTCTTGGCACACTTTAAAGATATTTGATATTAAAATTAATAAAGACAAAGAAGGGTAAAATTTTATTTTTTAAATAAAATAAAAATGTTTTTATAGTTACAACAATCTCACTGATTCTATTGAATTTAGCATGTTAATATATATCTGTGTGCTAAGTTTGAACTTTGTAGCTTGGCGTACTCTTTAGATATTAATTTTCAAAGTTGATGGTTAAAATCAGATTCTAATTTTAAGTAATACACTTTGCGCAGATAGTTTTTTACTTTGACACATGAAAATACAAAAGAAGATTCATTAATTTCATTATATAATCAAATTAACCTACAATTTTGTGTTTCAAAAGCATTTTTTACATAAATTAGTTCCTTATTTCTGTGACTACAGATTTCCTGACGAACATTCTTTCATTAGACAATACCGTAATGCTACACATCTTTCCATCCCTAGATCTAAAACTCTAATTCAACTCTGAGATGATATAACTTCCCTTCACACAGATAGTTTTATACTTTAACACATGAACATACTAATTATAGTCCATTCATTTCAAATTTGATCAAATTAACATTCAAATTTGTTTTTTTTTTTTTTATGCATTTTTGATATATTCGTTTACGAAAGCTGCAAAGCAGTGTTGAGATAGGCCTATATTCATTCATGAATCGCGTACTAAAAATTATTTCGTTTAATTGTTTACTTTATAATCCCTTTCATTCAACAAATTGGGTAAACCCGATTTAATTGCACTATTAATCTATCGCTCTCTTCGTTTTTAATAGATATGTATGTATCGGCTTCGGGTAAACCCATTTTCGCAAAACTAATTTTATTTTCGTAGCGAAAGAGAAAAAACATGAAAGGATCATTAGCTAAGTTTAACATACATCTAAATCCAATCCACTAGATTAGTAAACACAAACTTAGACCCGCAGGCCGCGGGTAATGCCAGGCATTACAAAGGCATTATAAAGGCCTATATATATATTTATATATATATAAATGTAGGAGGCAATGTTAGTAAGCAATTGAATATGGTCTACTACCAGAAAGCCAGTGCGGCTTCAGAAAAGAGCGTGGAACCATTGACGTGATCTTTGCAGCAAGGCAGCTCCAGGAAAAATGCCAAGAACAAAATGCTGACCTGTTCTCAATATATGTCGACTTAACAAAGGCATTCGACGCTGTTAGCAGAGAAGGACTCTGGAAGATCATGTCAAAGTATGGCTGTCCACAAAAATTCATAACCATGGTGAGACTATTTCATGATGGCATGAAGGCTCGTGTCCAAGAAAGTGGAGAACCATCAGAGCCCTTCGAAGTATCAAACGGGGTAAAACAAGGCTGTGTCCTAGCACCTACACTGTTGACAGATGCATTCACAAATAGAGAAAACAACGGGATAAATATATCATACAGATTTGATGGTGGCCTATTCAACCCGAGGCGGCTCAAAGCAAAATTAAAAACAAATGCAGCAGTAATCAGAGACTTGCTATTTGCTGACGACTGTGCCCTAAATGCCTGCTCTGAAAACGATCTGCAGAGCATCGTCAGTGACTTCTCAAGAGCATGCTCAGACTTTGGCCTTACCATCAATACGAACAAGACTAAAGTCTTATATCTACCTGCTCCTGGGAAAGCCTACTCGGATCCAAGCATCACTATAAATGGACAGGATATAAACGCAGTGGACTAATTCACATATCTTGGCAGCACACTCTCCAGAAATGGAAAAATCGATAGTGAAATCGACCTGCGTATCGCCAAGGCCAGTGCATCCTATGGCAGACTGTCTAAAACTGTCTGGAACAGACGCGGTATCACCACACACACAAAGCTAGGGGTCTATAGAGCCGTCATCCTCCCTACATTGCTCTATGCCTCAGAAACATGGACAGTGTACAGTAAACATGCAAAGAAACTGAACCACTTCCACATGACATGTTTGAAAAAAATACTAAATGGCAAGACAAAATACCAGATACAGAAGTTCTTCGAAGAGCGTGTCTGCAAAGCATCCACACAATCCTGATGCAGTCCCATGTGCGATGGGCAGGTCACGTCTACAGAATGGAAGACCACCGCATCCCTAAACGACTCTTGTATGGCCAACTAACCCAAGGAAAGCGCTCGCAAGGTGGTCAAAGAAAGCGCTTCAGGAATACCCTCAAAGCTTCTCTGAAGGCGTTCAGCATAAACCCAGGCACCTGGGAGACAGAGGCACTTGACAGAGCATCATGGCGTCACGCTGTGAAAACTGGCGCACAGGTTGCTGAGGAAAAAAGAACAACGCTGGCAGAAGAAAAACGCCAGAAAAGAAAAGCAAGGCAAAAGACACTAGCTCCAGCTGGAATAACGTGCCTAGTGTGCGGCCGAACATTCCGGGCTCACATAGGTCTCACCAGCCACATGAGGAGGCATAAAACCCCAGTGCAAAGCCCTCAGCCCCTTGGATGACAAAGTGGTCATCATCGAACCACGATGGACGAACTATATATATATACGGTCGGCTGTTATTTGGTCCAACAGCTTCAGGCTCTTATGTACCAATGGGATGTCAGTTTTCATCCGCCCCAAAGCTTGCATATATATATATGTAGGAGACAATGTTAGTAAGTAATTGAATATGAACTATAAACAATAGCTGCGACATTTAAATGCTATGGCAATAAACACGATCTCTTTAGACGCCTTGGCCACGCACTTTGAAAACTGACTATTAATGAATGGTCTCAACAAAAAAACAAGAAACATGGGTGGACAAATTAGGTAATCAACATCCTTTGGAAGACTGGTTGAAATTCTCCACCTTTAATAAATGCATTAGTCATCTATTTGTTTAAACTCTCTATTACCTCCACTTCATTTCGCGGCTAATGTGAAAGTCCAGACATTTTGTTTAAAAGACCTGTCACTTTACTGTCAGAGGACAATGCACAGCATGTACTTGTTCAAAGATCAAACCTGTTAAACGGTTACATTTGTTCGAAAAAAAAAAAAGGAATGCTCTTTATAAATGCTAGTCCATCATCTTGTTCATCCGAATGACTTGTGTAAAACATCCTGTGCGGAATGTTACCAAGAAGGGCGAATGGTCAAAAGATGTTGACGCGCTGTAGACAAATATTGGTTTTGATCTCTTCGGTTTGAACTCAGAATAAAGTTCACTGGGACGATGCAGAGGGCTCAGAACAATTTGATTTGATTTGATTTTGATTTTTGGCACATCGGCACAATTTAGGCCATGTCGTGCCTGCAGTCCCTTAAGGACTACTCTCTCTCTAAACAACAAGGGCCAAATTCTATACAGTCATATCTTTAAAATCAAGGTCTATTCACAGTTAAAATAGTAAAGGTAGTAAAAATTTAATTATTTGGTAAAAATCTAATGTAAATAGTACATGTTCACAAATTCATAAATCAGATCTTCGTAGATAACCCCACTTCCCGGATAAAGCCCAGTACCTTCCCAGGGTCAACATTATCAATTAGTGTTTTTAAGTTAGTGGCTCTAAAATATTTCTCCCTGACATCCTGGTATCTGGGGCAATCAACGAGGATATCTTCCACGGTGAGGCGAGAGTCACAGTACTCACAAAGTGGGGGCTCGTCTCTCTTCAGCACAAAAGAGTGCGTGATGTAGGTGTGGCCAATCCTAAGTCTGGACATGGTCGTGCTACCACGCCTTGTCAGACCCTTAGATGTGGGCCGCCACCTGACACCCGCCACAATCTGCCTTAGTTTTTGTGAGTCTCAGCCTCCCATCGGTTCTGCCACTCTCGATAGGTGGCAGAGGCAATACTTTGTCTCAGGACCGAGCAGGAAATTTGGGTTCCTGACACCGCATGATTTAGGGCACTCTTTGCTTCTCTGTCTGCGGCTTCGTTTCCCTCAATGCCAACATGGGAGGGGACCCAGATGAAGGTGACATCCCTACGGTCGGCTGTTATTTGGTCCAACAGCTTCAGGCTCTTATGTACCAATGGGATGTCAGTCTTTATCCGCCCCAAAGCTTGCAATGCAGATTTGGAGTCGGAGCAGATTATAAATTTCCTCCTTTCTGATGCTTTAACGGCCATAAGTGCAAGCGATATTGCATGCAATTCGGCCGTAAAGATGGAGCAGCCATCGGGGAGTCTACGGGAGATTGTTTTGTTCCGAAAAGAGCAGGCACATGCGACCTTTCCATCCATTTTGGATCCGTCTGTGTAGATGGTGCCACAATCTCCGTAGCTCTCCTGCAGTTCCTTAAAGTGGACTTGAAGTATGCTTGGGTCTGTATTTTCTTTTTTGAAATTAAGGGGGGATAAATTTAATTTGGGTTTATTCATTAGCCAAGGAGGATTCTGAGGGGTTTCTATTTTAGAGATTTGGTCAATGGGTGGGGTTAAATTTTGGATGGGTTCTCTCATTCGAAGGCCCAACGGCTGCATGACGTTAGACCTTCGATTGTATAATTCTACCTCTGTGGGGTTAAATATGGAGTCGAAAGCAGGGTTCGTGAGGTTGGATTTTAGCTTGACTATATACTGCATTGCAAGCTTTTTCATTCTTATATCCATGGGGAGTTCTCCAGCCTCCACGTGGAGACTTGAGATAGGTGATGTACGAAACGCGCCGAGACAGAGACGCAAGGCAGCATTTTGTATTGGTTCCAGTATTTTTAGGTACGACTTCCTTGCTGCTCCATATATTATGGATCCGTAGTCTAGCTTGGATCGAGTTAGACTCCGATATAGCAGCAGCAAGGTATCTCTGTCAGCTCCCCAGTCCGTATGGCTGAGTACTCTAAATATGTTTAATGACTTTTGGCATTTCTTCTTAAGTTCCTTAATGTGGGGGAAAAAATTAAATTTGGAATCTAAGGTGAGGCCTACAAATTTTGTAGTTTTCACGACAGGGATCTTCTTTATATGTATAAATAGTTCAGGGTCTGGGTGGAGTCCCCTTAAATTACAAAAATGCATACTAATTGTTTTGGAGTCCGAAAATTTAAAACCATTATCTTTTGCCCAACCCTGAATTTTGTTTAAACATAACTGTAATTTTCTTTCTAAGGTGTTCATGTTTTTCCCATAAGTAAAAATGACAAAGTCATCAACATACAAAGAGCACTCTATGCCAATGTTGAACAGGGTGACTGACAGAATGCTGCCCTGGGGTACACCCATTTCCTGGTCATGAGTGTCAGAAGCGGAGTTGCCCACTCGAACCTGAAATTTTCGGTCTTTCAGAAATTCCCCCACAAAACGGGGGAGGTGTCCCTTAAGCCCCATAAGCTCCAGGTCACGTAGAATGCCATGTTTCCAGGTTGTGTCATAGGCCTTTTCTATATCGAAGAATACAGCTATTAGATGTTCTCTTCTGAGTAATGCATTTCTAATATAAGCTTCCAGCCTTACCAGGTGGTCAGTTGTTGTCCGCCCCTGCCGGAATCCACACTGGTAGTTGGAGATCACTTTATTCCTCTCCAGGTACCAGACCAGCCTACTGTTAATCATTATTTCCATGGTTTTGCAGATGCAGCTTGTTAGTACTATTGGTCGATAGTTAGCTGGGTCAGAGCCGTCTCTTCCCGGTTTAGGTATCGGTATAACTGTGGCTTTCCTCCAGCTGTTTGGGAAAGCGCCTGTTTGCCACACACAGTTATAGACCCCTAGCAGGACTGCCAATGAGGGTTCGGGAAGGTGCTTGAGGAACTGGTAATGGATTTCATTTTCTCCAGGCGCTGTGTCATGTAACTTGTCCAGCGATTCCCTCAGTTCCTCAAGCGAGAACGGTTTTCTTCATTGTTCTCTGACATGAAATCAATGGGGTGTCTTTTCTCCCTGGTTTTGACTTTTTGGAACTCTGGCGTGGATGACTTTTCTGCTATTGAGGATGCAAGGCAGTCAGCTATTTCTCTGGGGGACGTGACAGTTCGTCCTTGGTTTTTCAGATGCCCTATTGCATTTGATTATTTCCCTTTGATTCGCCTTACTGCCTTCCAAACCGCTCTAGCAGAAGTTTTGGCATCCAGACTGCCGACAAAACTTCTCCAGGAATTCCTTTTGGCTGACCGTATGGTTTGTCTAGCCTTTGCTCTAGCTATCCTGAATAGCTTTAGGTTTTCCTGGGAAGGATTCTTTATAAATGCAGCCAGTCGTTTTTTCCTATCGCCAATAGCACTTTTGCAAGCTGTATTAAACCATGGTTTGCTAGGCCGTTTTGGATTTGCGGAGGTTAGGTGGACAACTTTCCTGGCTATACTAAGTAGCTTGCTAGCAAAGGTATCAGCTGGGTTCTGTTCATCGAGGATATTTTCTGTGATATCCTCGGAGCATCTTTTTTGGAATTGTTCCCAATCGGCCTTATTCAGTTTCCACCGCTGAGGTCGTCCCAATGAGGGGAGATTGTAAGTAATGATGATTGGGAAGTGATCACTTCCCCGTAGATCATTGCTAACTGACCATTTAAAGTCGTCCAGAAGTCCAGGGACGCATACGGTGAGGTCAATGCATGTGAGAGATCCAGTTCCTGGGTGCAAGTAGGTCGGTGATGCATCATTAAGTATGCATAAATCATGTTGGAGGAAGATATCCTCCAGCATACGACCTCTTGTGTCGGTATTGTTGGATCCCCACATGGTGTTATGGGCATTGAAATCCCCAAGGATTATATAAGGCCGGGGGAGTTGTTTCAATAGGTCCTCCGTGTCTGTTGGGTTTAATGGAGCGCCTGGTGGTAGATACAGGCTGCAGCAAGTGATAACCTTGTGAAGGGTTATCCTAGCTGCTACGGCCTGTAGTGTGGTCTGTAGTTCTACCCTCTCATGGGGGATGCTGTCCTTCACAAGGATACATACTCCACCTGATGCTCTCTCTGCATCCTCAACATTCTTGCTGTAAGCACTGTAGCTTCGGAAACTGATGCTATCTTTCAGAAATGTTTCCTGTAAGCAGACAACCACAGGAGTCTCAGAGTCCATCAGTAGCTGCTTTTCCTCATAACTGGCCTTGAGGCCTCTACAATTCCACTGTACAATTCTGGAATCCATGGCTTATTCTAAATTACCTATTTGGAGCTATTTGGCCTTAGGAGGCCCCCGGAGGGGTTTCCCTTTATTCCAGTAACCTTGGTATTTGTATTCTTGGGTTTGGATGGAGAGGAGGACAACCCCTTTTTGGGGGAAATCTTTCTCTCTGGAGAGGGGAGATTCCTATGGTTAGAGCGGAGGTTATTTCCTCCACTCTCACCTCGGGCATCCTCTCCGCTTTGATTTCTCCCCTTAGGGAGTTGGTCAACCTCTAATTCGGTAGAGGTTGGGGTGTCTGGCTGGGTTCTCTGAGGAGAACCTGTGTCAGACATGATGTCTCCGGGTTCTCCCGGAGTGTTGGTTTTGACATGCTGCTTAGACTCCATGCTCTCATCAGCGAGCACAGAGAACCTGTTCTTTGGCATGACAACAGGGCTTTCTTGTTTCTTCGGAGGTGTGTTATTTGGAGGTGTTTTCTTCTGGGTTGGAGGAGGAGGAGGGGGTGGTGGGGTCAATGTGTCCGTCTGTGTGGCTATGGATCTTCCTATCTTAGCAACAGCCTGGGCGTAGGTCTTTGTCAAGCCAATTGGCCCTTGGGTAGGGCCAATACAGCAGATTTCGCCTGGCTAAAGGTACATCCATTTCTTGCCTTGTACTCCAGCACGGCAACCTCCGGTTTCCACACAGGGCAGTCCTTGGAGTAGGCTGAGAGGCCAGCGTGACAGTTTGGGCATTTGAACTGGGCTGTGCAGCCCTTGTCCTCATGACCCTCTCCAGCACATCTGGCACACACAGTGTTCCTCTTGCAGACTGCCGCGCCGTGTCCATAACCCTGGCACTTGAAGCACGTCATGGGGTTAGGTATGTAGGGACTCACTGGAACTCGTAGGTATCCTGCCTTCACATACTCTGGCGGTGTCCTAGTTCCGAATGTGAGGATAATAGTGGCGGTTTTGACCTCCTCACCATCCCTGCGCCTGGTAATGCGCCGGGCATGGGTGACTCCTTCAATGCCCTCCACTATTTCCTTCTCGGAACATTCCAGTAGGTCCCTAGAGCTGATTACACCTCTGCTGGTGTTCAGACTCTTGTGTGGCATGACTTCCACTTGGAGATCACAGAGTCTGCTGCATCTTAAAAGCCCATCAGTGTCTTGCTATCTACTTCTACAAGAAGTTCCATTGACTTGTGTAGCTTAGACACACTCTTGGGCTCTCCCACTACTGACTTGAGTCCCTTATAGATAAGAAAGGGGCTCAGCTTTGTCAGGCTTTTCCACTCCTCTGTGCACCTGACCACCAAAAATGATGGCCAGGTAGTACAGCTTTTTGTGGCCTCCTTCTTTTTTGCCTCAATACGGCGTCTCTTGCCCAGACTTAAATCTGGGGCAAGTAGTTTATTTTTTTTTTTTTATCCATATATATTTTCTTGTTAGTTCGGCACCTGTGCTCCCCACCCGCCATCGAGTCCAACAATGGGGCGGGCCATTCGGATGTCCAGAATGAGCCCGCCAGAGCTACACAGGTGCTATACTCAGCTAGCTGCTGCATCGGGCATGTGTCCGATACAGCAGCTCCCTGATTGACCCTCCAGCCACCGCCCTCCAGCATAGGTCGACGTGCCATCTGGGCCTCAGGTCTAGGGGAACTTGGAGCCAAAGTATTGTGTTGTGGTGGTTTATCCTCAGATAACCACCACTCAAACACCAGGATCTCTTTATCCCCCCTTACCCGTCGCAGTCCACGGCAAACGGACTGGTCTAGGACGTAGTGAGATTTTAAAGATAAGGAGACAGTGTGATGATCAATGAAGGCAGACTTAGGAAAAGAGGAGGCAGACACAATGATAGAAAAGAAGTAGGGCACTTTTGAGCTCCAAAAGTGCTAAGAAAAGAGGAGCGCAGTTTAACGTAATGTCTCGGGACGAGGCTCAAAACAAAGGCCAGACAACTGGCCAGTGACATTATCTCAATGATCTAACCGAATCATATTGTACTGCCTTATCTTATCTTATATAATACAGACGTTACTTCAAAAAAAGAAGATTACATCCTACGCGTCATACATTCAGTCATACATATTAACCAATGACTAAAATTCTGCCAAGTCACTGGCTTTCCTGGATAGCTCAGGCAACCCATTCCATGCTCTAATAGCACCATTTTATTCATTTCAAGCCGAGTAAACCCCACATGACCACTTCACTTGTAGATCTAGATCTATAACCAATTGACCTGCAAAGGTGATACGTTAGTCGCAGAAGACGAAATAGACCACCGTATGACAATAACGGCTCTGTCTGCATCACATGTGGACAAATATGCAGGTCGCAAAACTGGGTTTGCGTGAAACACTGCACTCATCATTTAACTTCGGAATTGAAGACATTGACATATATAATGTAATTAAATAATTTGTTCTACAGCTTTACTTTCTTCAACACATATCTACTTTATTCAAGTGAAAAATTACTGTTAGAAGTCATCACTGATGTGCAAAATAGTTAATCATTATATCACAAACTATTTAGGACAGATTGACAAGAGTTCACTCTTAATAACCTAAAGAGATGGTCAGAAGACAGGAAGAAAATTGATAAAACAAAGTTAAAAAAAAACACAAAAAAAAACACGAAAGGACAGAGACAGACAAGACTACGACAGACAGACAAGACTACGACAGACAGACAAGACTACGACAGACAGACAAGACTACGACAGACAGACAAGACTACGACAGACAGACAAGACTACGACAGACAGACAAGACTACGACAGACAGACAAGACTACGACAGACAGACAAGACTACGACAGACAGACAAGACTACGACAGACAGACAAGACTACGACAGACAGACAAGACTACGATAGACAGACAAGACTACGACAGACAGACAAGACTACGACAGACAGACAAGACTACGACAGACAGACAAGACTACGACAGACAGACAAGACTACGACAGACAGACAAGACTACGACAGACAGACAAGACTACGATAGACAGACAAGACTACGATAGACAGACAAGACTACGATAGACAGACAAGACTACGATAGACAGACAAGACTACGATAGACAGACAAGACTACGATAGACAGACAAGACTACGACAGACAAGACTACGATAGACAGACAAGACTACGATAGACAGACAAGACTACGATAGACAGACAAGACTACGATAGACAGACAAGACTACGATAGACAGACAAGACTACGATAGACAGAAGGAAAGATAGAAAGAAAACGTGGTTATATAAAGATGTATGAATATTGGATGGATGGGTAGCAAGGTATGTAGATAGACAGACAGATGTGGGATGTTAAAATAAATTTTTAATTGATAAAAAAATTCGAAAAGTTTGAGGACAAAATACTGAATGACTTCAACTAAATGCTTATTTTGTTTTATAGACAAGTTTCTCTCTTACAAACAATTAGAAGGGAACAATCATTGCTATAATAGGAAACTACATGGTTATCTATTTATTTCTAATCTACTTTTAAATATAAACATGTTGAGAGAGAGAGATAGAAAGCATACAAAATATATAGAACTAAATAATAAGTCTGAGGGATATAGATTAGCAGCAAGATAGATAAATGATAGTGTGAGTGAGACTGAATGTGTGACACATTGAAGTGTGTGAGGAAATGGTGGATAGATAGTACTTGCCTGTACTGACAACAGCTCAGCCATTGTCTATTCCTCCAAGTCCTCTCTATAACATAGTATCCAGAAGCCGATCCCGAGCGCACGTGTAGGTCACAGCGACCCGATGTTCTCGGACTGAAGTTCGAAAAAAAAAAAAAAAACAAAGAAGGTGTGTCACTTCTCGAGCTCTGACAGTAGCAGAGCTGTTGTCCAAATGAAGCGTCCGACAATAAGGATTGTATTACAGCTGCTATCCCAAAGTATCCAATGTGTATTTGGCTAGGTACCCTCACTAAAGCCAGTCATTAGTTAGTGAAGAAACACCAAGGTCAGGTCGCTGGACAGAACAGCGGTGAACTGAAACGTACAAGAAATCATGTATTAATAAAAGAAAATGAATGGCTTTTAGGACAATTCCCACATTCAATACCTCCAATAGTTTATCTCAGTCTCTGACATTTTGCCATTTTTATGTACCATAGATTGAACTGCGTTCAACATCGAGATTGGTGGTTCTTCTGTTCAACATCAAGACTGCGAGATCTTTCAGTTATTTAATTGAAGTCAATATCGAGAAATATGGATGGACTATAAATGCCAGTCATAAGTAAAGTAAGGTAGCTATGCACTTAGTCATCTGTTGTTGGACTATGCCATCAAATGCACTTTGCACTTCCTGACTCGTGACAGTACGCCAGCCTTTGTGCTGCTGGGACTGAGTCAGTTCCGTTAGGATACTCTATTTGCTATTGACTTTTTGTTAGGAAGTCTTTTCTTACATGCTTTAAATTTCTAGAAGAGAAAAGCGGCAGGCTTAAATAGATTGTATGATTTCCTATTCACTGCAAGTGTGTTATCCTATGCCTAATAATGAGTGTAACACAAACTCTGCAACTTTGATGCAACTAGATGTATTTCATGGTACGTGCTTGAGCCCAAAGTAGCAGCTTGGACTAATCAAATACAAATCTAATTTAGTATGTTTTAAACAACAACAGCAAAATACTAGCGTTTCCACATTTCCATGACTCGGTCATTCTGAATGTCACATTCTAGGGTCTAATTATCTGTGAATTACCTTTACTAAGCAATTTTAGATGCCGTGACTTAAAGTAAGAAACAGGAAACTCTTTGAAGCTAACACATTGTGTTGAAATAGCTGTCTTCACTTTTCAATGTCTGACTATTACATTACAAACTGACTTTTAAAAGTGAAAAGATGAAAGAGAAAACAAGAGAGTAGGCTAACTTTTCCGAAGCCTGATTATTTTCTTCAACTGTCAAGAGCTGTGTGTGTTGGGTTTATGAGTGAAACAAAACATTCACGTTAAGTTCAAGTGACACTTGAATGGTAAGGACGAATGTCCTATTAAATACACTGGCACACAGCAGAGAACTTCACGTAAGATGTCTCTTAGATCTCATCTACAACGTACTTGTGTTGGCGTAGTAGGCTGGATACCAAAGATCTATAACGTGTCATTACATCCAATCGGATCTAGTCTCTAACTCTCGAGAGGTCGAGCTCGTGCATACTTCGACTTGTATTCGGGAACCTACAAAATGTACACATCACTGTATTGTTAAACTAGAGTGATTGAAACAGTTCTATCAATCTATACTAGAATATAACGTCAGTTTTGTTTTTCAATATCTATTTATGGATTGGGTAAAAATAAACATATGTTAGTGCTCTATTACATTTTTTAAATCACTCCATGTGCCAGTCGCGAACCAACATCTGTCAACACATGGATCTAATTTAACAATGTTTTTCAAGGATATAGGATACACTAGACTAGAAATAGTTTGCCATCACTACAGTACGTATGCAGTCTTTCTAGTATATGCAGTACACACTGCCTAAGTTTCTCGAGGAAGTGATCTGGACACACACACACTCGGGTGTACACACAGCTACAGGTGTGTGTTGAATCCCTCCTACTACCAAACGTAGTACATTAACCAACGCCAGGTGTGACGTAAATCACATTTCCTACAGGTCTCCGTGCGGCAGCTGGTGGCAGAAGGTAGAATGCCCTTAACCCCAGGTAACCCCGTGAAGTGATAAAATAGATTCATCTTTACTAGATACTTTTCTCTCGGACTCATCGCCCCCCTTGAAAATAGTTAAAACATCTAAAGCTACATTACTTTGGTTGATTACTCAAGAAAACATAAACTAGAACAAACGCAAAACAGAGCAGTGAGATTTTTAACGAACGAGTATTCCAGTTCAATTACAGCATTAGAAAAATCCCTAAATCTAGAGACACTTCAGGACAGAAGACTACAAAGTTAAGTAGCTATATTACATAAAACATAAAATAGGAAAAAACAAAACATAATAAAACAC
The DNA here is from genome assembly GCA_030265305.1 of Biomphalaria pfeifferi. Lineage (NCBI taxonomy): Eukaryota > Metazoa > Mollusca > Gastropoda > Planorbidae > Biomphalaria > Biomphalaria pfeifferi. Next base: position 347,258 of record JASAOG010000241.1, read on the forward strand.
TCAGAAAGACACAAAGCTTGATGCACATTTCTTATTCCATATGTTAGGACAAAGTCGTACAAGTGCTCCTTCTTCCCTTGTGCCATTAGAGAATGAAATGGGTTGCCTGAATCAGCCAGGAAAACCAACGACTTATCAGTCACTGATTAAAATGCATGACTAGATTGACACGAAATTGCGTGGGGCGTAATTATCTTCCCTTTTGAAGTAAAGTGTGTAATCTAAAAGATAAGGTAGAAATACCACACCCCCCCCCCCCCCCCCACACATTGTTGCGCCCTAGCAAGAGCTAGACACCAGCACAAAATCCAATTTCAAACTATGACAACAAATGATGTTTAACAGAAGATGTAAGGTCAAATGCCCTATTCCCTACATCTAGGACACAAGTGAGGTTCATTACATGTGCCATGACTCGAACACAGGATCTCAGCAGATCAAAGCTCTAGCCCCTCAGTTGTCACCTCTACCTTTACTTTTTTTTTCATTAACAGTCGTTAATTATTTTTGTTGAAGATTTAAATAGGTTTTCATGTAAATTCATACGTTTTCAACGTCGACCTGACCTGAATTAAGATAAAAGACTTTTAATTAAGTAATGTCTTATACCACGTTGAAGCTTTCAAAAAAAAAAAAAAGGAGTTGAATTCAAAGTCCAACAGTTGAATACTTGAGAGGCAGACTGACAAAATCAAGTCACGGACTAACAGTCATATTAATCTAACGATGCAAAGCAAAGATAATAAATAGGGGCAGTCAAGCGTTATTAGAGCCAATTGTCTGGGAACCACTGTCCTCTCAACACATTCAAACAGGTGTCAAGACTCATTTCTTCTCTAATATACGTATGTGTATTACTAAATGTACCTAAGTCCTGGGCAATACCACAACGACACATACAACGATAGAACAAATATTCAGAATGCCAACTCACAGACATATAACATGTTTATTACATTAACTGTACTATAATACAGAATCAGTTCAGACATTTGAAATATCAAGTATCAATTAAAAATATATCAGCTTAATATTTCATAGACTGAATAGTGACAACACAGAGAAATAATTAGAGTCTACACTTCGACTCTATCTATATCCTAAAGTCCAACTGTCCTGGACTAGGAACAAAACCACACTGCCTTATTATGAGTTACATTATTTTCAACAAACACATCTCACCAAGTAAAAACAACCCAAAACAATAACAGTTTTGAAGTCAACAACCTGAATTGCCCCCCTTCTCCTCTACAGTAAACAGGAGACCCAGGCTGACCAGAACTCAGTCCTGACATTTCTCCCCCCTCTAATTTTTGTCTGTTCCTGGGTTCATTTAAAACAGACAAACTCTCAATAAAGAGATTTCCAAAACGTACATATATCAACATGCCAACAAAAGTAATCTTGGTACTAAAACATAGCCTACAGTTTGTAAACAAAAAAAAAAACCACAAAAAAAACACGATGTATCCCCATGAAATGTCACACTACTATACACAACCTGCTAGGCAATAATAAGTATAGGTATATATATATATCAGCATGTAAACAAAAAAATAGTCAGTGAACAAGCATATTTTTCGAAATGTAAATGTTATATACAACATACTAAGCAATTATAATTATATTTATATATATATATATATATATATATATATATATATATATATATATCAACATGTAAAAAAAAATTAGTGTGCAAACATATATTCTACCTTTTGTAAAAGGCGTTTAATTACATATCCCCAATCCTAGCAAACAAATAACTTTGAAATGAATAAATTTTAAATTTCAGTTATCTGTAATCAATGTCATGTTGGTCTATTCTGTTAGTCTAGATAGAAAGTCAGCAATTACATTAAGTTTGCCCTTTAGATGTTCTACCATCAAAGTTAAATGATTGTAATAATAGAGCCCAACGACAAATTCTATTATTCCCATATGTTGCGCTCATCAAAAAGGCCAGTGGTCTATGGTCACACTGAATTGTGAATTATCGCCATATAAATACCTGGACAAGCGTTGCACCCCCCCCAAACAATGGCAAGGCATTCTCTCTCAATCACTGAATACCGTTGTTCTCTGGGCAACAATTTTCTGCTTAAGAACTTTACAGGATGGAATATTCCTTCTACTTCCTGCAAAAGACAACATGATATGGCTATGTCCGACGCGTCTGTTTGCACAATAAATGGTCTATTAACGTCTGGTAATTTCAGTATAGGATCCCGTGTCATGCACATTTGAATTTTTCTTAATGCCCGGTCACATTCTGGAGTCCAATTGACCCTCGTCGGTGTCCCTTTTTTTAACAATCCAGTAATTGGAAATACTATTTCCGCGAACGCTGGAATAAATCTGCTATAAAAATTAGCAATACCTAGCAAACATCGAACCTCTTTTTTCTTTTTTGGTGCTTTTATATTCAATACCTTGTCTCTGTTATTGGGTTCTGGGTATATGTTTCCTTCACCTACAATATTACCCAAGAAAGTTATTTTAGGATACGCGATTTCAAGTTTGCTTGGCTTGATAGTAAACCCATATTCTTTTAGCCTGGACAACACTTTCTCTAGTGCTATTAAGTGTGCTGACCATTCATGGCCGAATACACAAATGTCATTAAAAAAAAACACATTTTCCAGTCCTTTAAGAATGGTCCTAACAGTGCGATTAAAAAAACTAGGAGAATTAAGCAGACCAGACGGTAGATATCTAAATTGAAAGTGACCACTTGGTACCCTGAATGCAGTGTACTTCCTACTATTCTCTTCTATTGGTATTTGCCAGAAGCCTTTTGTTAGATCTATCTTTGTAAAAAATTTGGCACTATTAAGTGCTAAGAAAAGATCTTCTTGGTCTGGAATAGCCTCCGCGTCAAATTTGGTAACCGCGTTTAATTTCCGAACCAAGATTAGTGTGCAGACATATATTCTACCTTTTGTAAAAGGCGTTTAATTACATATCCCCAATCCTAGCAAACAAATAACTTTGAAATGAATGAATATTAAATTTCAGTTATCTGTAATCAATGTCATGTTGGTCTATTCTGTTAGTCTAGATAGAAAGTCAGCAATTACATTAAGTTTACCCTTTAGATGTTCTACATCAAAGTTAAATGATTGTAATAATAGAGCCCAACGACAAATTCTATTATTCCCATATGTTGCGCTCTTCAAAAAGGCCAGTGGTCTATGGTCACACTGAATTGTGAATTTAGCGCCATATAAATATCCCAGACAGGCCCCCAAAATGTCAAGACTCATTTCTTCTCTAATATACGTATGTGTATTAATAAATGTACCTAAGTCCTGGGCAATACCACAACGACACATACAACGATAGAACAAATATTCAGAATGCCAACTCACAGACATATAACATGTTTATTACATTATCTGTACTATAATACAGAATCAGTTCAGACATTTGAAATATCAAGTATCAATTAAAAATATATCAGCTTAATATTCCATAGACTGAATAGTGACAACACAGAGAAATAATTAGAGTCTACACTTCGACTCTATCTATATCCTAAAGTCCAACTGTCCTGGACTAGGAACAAAACCACACTGCCTTATTATGAGTTACATTATTTTCAACAAACACATCTCACAGAGTAAAAACAACCCAAAACAATAACAGTTTTGAAGTCAACAACCTGAATTGCCCCCCTTCTCCTCTACAGTAAACAGGAGACCCAGACTGACCAGAACTCAGTCCTGACAACAGGTCTATACATCTTGAAACAACTTGATACATCTTGATACAATTGCGTACTGTAAGACGAATGCTGGACAGATGCAGTCATACAATGATTAGAAAATTATTTTTAGATGTCCTGGCCAAGCTAAATGGATGATAGCATTTCAAACTTTGTCAGGCTCATCGGAACTTTGAAGCCTAACCATAAAGAAAAATGAATGCCATAGTTGGAACAAAGAAATTTGAACGTAATTGAACTCTAAAAAGGTTTTGGTTTTAGATGTCTATGGCCCGTTCAGTCTGGGCTATCGTCTCGATAGTCCCCTCTCCGTCTTGAATGTAATAATCTTCAATAGTGAAGGAGCATCACGTTTGTAAAAACAGACAATTTGCTCTACATACAAGGCGCTATCTTCACATAAAACTAAACGCATTCTTTTATCAAAGAAGTTTGTTTCTCCCTATAAACTGGATTTCTTCAAATGAAGCAATAATTGTCACTTCAATGAACGTCTAGTCCTGACCCTATGAAGAAGAAAAGACAACCGTCATGTGAAAGTCTACATCTTTAACGACGTGTCACATTTCTAACCCAACACAGAAGAAAAAAAAAAGTCTGATGTAATCTAAGTTCGGTCACTTGGTCACTCAGTCGACACTTCCCTGTGACAAAAGCGTCAGCTTAGTAATTCAAGAGTTAACAAAGAGAAAGAAAAGTGCAGGGGTTAGGGGACACTCATCTATCAGACATTACATCTGAAACAGGACATGGGCTGTCCCAAGTTTTGTCTTCTAGTATTTGTATTGTTCATGAGTACGAAATAAAACACAACCCTTACATTTTAATATTGACATTTCCATGGTATCACAAGAAGTATTTTAAATATAAAAGTGACTGCTCTTTTAGTTTTGTTTAAAGAGAACAACATGGGGAGGGTACAACAAAAACAAAAAAAAAGAAGTACAAAACTGAGAACCTAATTCTGTATTTCATTAGTCCCCTACTTTACGAACTCAAAACGTTGTTTTTTATTGGTTTAGGTTAAAATTAAAATGGCAACTTTTGTGTTCCAAAATTAATTTCAGTTAATTTGTAATGCGCATCTGTAGAGCTACAATTCAAAATGATTATTATTAGTATACTGAGTTTGATACATTGAAATTGCAATAGTTTACTACTTGTCATTCAGTACACAGATAATGGAATTCAACAGAGAAGCATTGACAGTTCAGCCTATTGAAACTGAAAAAATCATTGCTGTCAGGTGAAAACGTGAATAGGCCAGAGAAAAAGATAGCCTACATACCTTTATATTAGCGGAGAATATATTTGTGTCCATTTCTCCAGCATAGTCAAATACTAACTAAGCGTAAAAGACAACGCATTTACTGCTTCAAGTACTCAACTGAACTAGTTTATACCCAACCTCCATTATTTCATAGTAATTTTATCAGATCTGATCTAAACGTATAGAAATACTAATACATGATACAATCGCACTACGAAGTCGACTAGTGCTATCCTATACAACTATATGAGACAGTCCTGATGTATAAAATATAAAATATTTTACAAGGTAACAGAGGAAGACGTCTTAACAATGAATATGCGCCACCATACATCTGTAATCGGAAATACTAACTATAAAAGCGGGGGGGGGGGGGGGGGATCGTCCCTATGCATAGAAGGTAATGAACATTTCTAACATTTCAGTCCACAGTCAAGTCATTAACAACCACGGGACTCTGAATAAAATAACAACGATGTATTGACAAGAACAAAATGGTGTCTGTGTGAAAGAGAAGTGAGGAGGTAGTGTTCTATATAGGCCTGGTGTTTATGGTCTTCATTACTGTTTGTTATTTAAGAATGTGTTTCTTTAACTTTGTCATTGTACAAAAAATAAAAATAATAATAATAGAGAAAACTAATTTCGTTTGTTTCCACAAAGCGCTTCGGTTTGCTGAACGTCACACGTGTTGATCCATGAAATGAAAACACGTGTTTAGCAAGATTAAATGCTGCTTGACGAGAATGGAGAAAAAAAAAAAAGATTAATACCACGTGAGTTGACCACATGCTTCTTCCAGCTGCTACGAACATACCAGAACAGGGGAGCTTAGGAAGGCACGTGATGCGCCACGAAAGATGGGATCCGTACGTTCCGGGTGACATAATAAAGTTTAGATTTGATGACTAGATGATTTCATCACTTTCTGTTATATTAGAAAATATGTAACATTTTTTAGGAAACAAATGTGAGCCAAGAGGAAGTCTTGTTAGTGACTAAGTGAATCATTTGGATCAAATAGCCAAGAGGAAGTCTTGTTAGTGACAAAGTGAATCATTGGATCAAATAGCAAAGAGGAAGTCTTGTTAGTGACTAAGTGAACCATTTGGATCAAATAGCCTAGAAGGTGAGCGCTGAAGAACGCATGACAAGTGTTATATAATTGTCCACAAAAGCTACGTTCAGTATAAATCCTATAAATCATGTGATGACTGCTCCATGACGTACAAGTAGAATAGAATCGGACGATTTGAACTCTGGGCTACAACTATCAGAAACCCGTCAATATGGGATCAACTCAACGTTAGGATGGGTCAAACTATATTCAGCTCTTTTGGTTCTAGTTGTTTTCAAGTGCAATCACAAACTCGTGGCAGCCAGAAACTTGATAGAGTGTTGAAGGAAGATCGCAAACTGAAATTTCTCTCCTTAAGCAAAGACTTTGTCAGCCACAAAATGTCAGAGGGAGTGACAATATTTGTCTGTAGTGTTCATTGTGTGATTGAACACATTTTGAAAGCCCATGAGTAAGTGTATGGCGCTTGTTTCAACGATTCCACAAAAGAAGTCTTACTGAACGACACGTCACGTTTAGTTCCAGCTAAGTAGAAGGTGTCAAATATTCAAGAATTTTAGATAAGGACAAATAATGGAAGAGTTTCAACGTCAAATCTCAAACGTATCATCCAAAACGTACAGTTAGATAATGACAATCAATCACACAGTCTCAATTGTGCTCAAAGCTTAAAGAGATTGAAAACCAATCAAAATGAACAAAATTCATGTATTTTACAAGTATTGTAGCAGTTTCAAACAAAAAAAAAAAAGGTAACTAATTGCTGAATGTAAACGTTGAGACATACGTGACTATATACTACTGACATTTCGCTAAGGGCTCAGCCAAAAACTATTTGACAAATTGTTTCCTTAAATACGACAGGAGTTGTCAGACAGATAAATGACATGCAGCGCAGACCATGTACAATGCATAGAAGAAACGGGTTTAGACCGGAGAAAAAAAGAGGGATTGGGGAAGTGGTAAGACTACCTGGCATCCAACCAAACTATTAGTTTAATTCATAATCATCTCCCTTTCTTTGACTGCTTTCATAACTACAGTCCCTTGAAAGACACACGAGAGTATCAGTAAACAGATGTATCCAAGTGTTCTAAAATACAAACAATAAGAAGGGTGTATTTAGTGTAGTACAATTATGGTGTATCTATCTACTTGAAGCTAACAATAAAGCAACAATACCATGAAAAAATAGGAGATGCTTTGGGGGCTCTCCATAAGAAATGAAACGTAGACCGAAAAGGCATGAGATCTAAAAGTAGCAAGTGATCATCACCTGGGCAAGGAGCAGAGATCAGCTCATTTAGCTATCCGTTGATGTAGGTGAAAGGGCATTATTTGGACCAACAGATTGCAGCCTGTTATCGTGCGTTGCGCGATCATTGACAAACTTTTCAAATAGCCGATAGGAACAAGTGCGCAGAAACTAGGTCTAGTGTGTCTGTTCACCTGTGCTTGATATAATGAGTGTAATCATTATACTGCTCTTGAAAGTCTAGTCAAAATCGGTCAAATTGGTGTCAACCATAATAACAACCGAAAGTTTGCATTTCTGTAAATGAAAAAAGGAAAGATGTAGATATTGCAAACATTTTTCTTAGATTTAGATTTAATTAACATAATGTGCGTGATACGATAAGTATAATAACCAAACTGCCAATGAAAGTCTAGTCAAAATGAATCACTAGAAGTCTTCCATTGCATACTGTTATCCCATGACCTATATTTTATCTGTAAACCAAGTCTGACTGTTTCCATTCCATATTGTTATTCCATGACCTATAAACCAAGTCTCCCACTGCAAGGTATAAACTGAATTATTTATTGATACACGTAAATGATTTTGATTTCGACTTATTACCTGCATCTCGTTGTCGACAATGGCTTAGAGCAGACTTTACAGTTAATGCTTCCTTAAGCCATGCTCAGGTTTATATATTATTGATATAGCTCAGACATTCTACAATTATATATTTATAAAGACTAAACTCTATCTTGATACACGCTTCAATTTCATACACAGTTTCAATACAATCTAAACTTTCATAAACTACATTAAAACGTGTACAGTTTTTTTTTTTTTTTACTTCTGACTTTCTTCTTGAATAGTTTCAAAGTATACGTTTCATTGGTGAGACAATTTCATAAAGGAAAGGCAGCACATAGAGCTATAGACTACATCCTCATGCATTCACTGAACCCTTGGCTTACAGCGAGGAGAAATATGCACTCGGCATGCCTCTCACAATAATATTGAATGATATATTTTGTAAAAAGTTTGTTTAGCCAACTCTGCCAAGTGAATCATTTTGGAACTCTCTTGGAACTGTCTTGGTCAAAGCTATCTTGGCCCGCAATCTAAACCACCTCAGCTATTGTCACATCACAGTATTGACGAGAATTTGCTTGCATGCCAAATAACAAAATTGTAGCACAGACTTTGCAGAATGTCGATATCTGATAGAAACATTCTCATTCTAACTAATAAACTCCATGGGTAGATTAATGCTGACACTTTAACAACTTCACACCGCTTGTGTCCATCAACAAATAGATGGCGGTGACTATCATGGTGGTGTAAAGGGCAGTGTCACCTCCAATGTTCTTTAAGAGGACGATACAGTCTGCCTAGAACAGGATCCATGTTATTTTGAAAATAGCAGTAACAATAGTAAACATGTGCAAACCCCCCCCCCCCCCCCCCCCCCCAGTTTGTCTTACGTATGAGATCACGCCTATATTTAGATATTATACTACTGGTGCATAAGTTTCATAAACATATGTGCAAGAAATTGGGAGAGAGAGAGTGAGAGAGAAAATGGGGCGGGGAGAAGGAGCCAGGGCGAACTAAGCTTTGCCAACTTGTGTATGTTTAGTGTTTGCTTAGGGAATGTGTGTTAGCACATTACCGCAATGGTGCTGGCAGTGAGGCCCCAATCAATCAATAAGTTAAGAGTGAGCACGTTGAGACCATCTGGCAATATGCACCAAGGAGAAACACTCGGCGTTAATAATAAACGCACACACGCGAAATAAACACAAACACACAATAACACATTCATATTCAAAACCATTCTAGAGCGCGTCTAAAAGCAAACACACACAAGGAGCAGATCTTAGAAGATCCACAAAGCTAGAATCGTGCAAAATTAAATAGGTCAACTATAAAAAAAAAAAAATAGCTGGTTGTATGGAACACTCTTTTAGACAAGCTCAGGAACTGGCGATAGATAAAACTGTCCAAGTGTTCTACGAAAATCGATACATCTTAATTTGATTGTTTTATATATTGTATTATATTCAGTGCATGGACCAAAAGTTTGGAACTCGCTTGCGGTTGATCTCAGAAAAAAAAAGCATGCTTCTCTTTATTCTTTATTATTAAGAAGAACATCTATCTATTCAAAACTTTTTTTTTTCAGATTTCTTTGTCATTAGCTCCCATCGAAAGGAGAATAGCCGCTATTAGATTTGTAAAAAATGTTTGTAAAATATTTACATGTTTCGGATGTTCTTTCAGAGTTGAAGATAGTTTACTTCCTAGTCCAAACCTCCCGCAGGACGACGGGGGATGGGAGCGGGCAGGGTTTGAACCCTCGACCGTCGATAAATCCGAACGACAGTCCAGCGCGCAAACCGCACGACCAGGCAGCCATTCGTGATTCGTGTGGTATGTCTGTCCGTCCGTCTCGTTTAAGCCGCAAAAACTAGAAAGGATATAAGAGAATGTCTATAACAACTTTCAATTCTTAAAAAAAATGTATATGCTATTATTAAGTTCCTTGCCCCCTGGGCCGGCCTTAGATAATTGGAGCCCTATGCGAAGTGAATTTGATGGCCTCAAATGAAATTTAAAAAAAAAATAAAAAGAAACAGGGAAAGAATACAATTACGCAACTTATTAAAAACCTGCCAGTGTCTATATATAAATTGACAAGTAACTAAAATTCATGTATTGCAATTCCCATAGCAGAGACAGAGATAGTCCAATAAACATAGAATCATAGTGCTCTACTGTATTTGAGATCTGATCCAAGTTTCGCAATTTTTTTTTTTTATTTCCTCTGCGAGGCCCCCACCAATTGGAGGCCCTAGGCGGCTGCCTAGTTTGCAGATGCCAAAAGGCCGGCACTGGCTGCCCCATGATGAATCAAGGGTTCTTGCTCAATGCCACATTTACCCGTAATAGTTTTAAATCCAAACTGTTACTGAATACACACACGCTGTTTTTGTGTAATGAATGTAAGTTGACATATTATTTATTAGGTGAGTAAAGTCTTGGTATGAGCTGACCATGAACGTGTGTAAGACACACACACAGACACACAAGTCTGGAGATAATCAAGTAAAAGCTCTAGACTGTCTGCAAATAAATAGTTGCAACACAACAACCCCAGTGAACGTTGTGCAGATGAATAAACAACAACATCCAAGCAAATAACTTCCTTCCCAAGAGGAGAATTATCCATATTTATCAGGCAGATGATAGTATCCATGACCTTCGCCATGGTGAGCAGCTCGTTATTATTTATAGCAGTAACTCTCAAATTGATACATTTCAAGATAAGCAACACTTGCATATATGTATATATATATATATATATATATATATATATATATATATATATATATATATATATATATATATATATATATATATATATATATATATTGTTACGTATCTAGGTAACAATGCCTAGATACTATTTTTTTTTCTTGACCTGTAGGTTGTCTGCCCCTTTGTGTAATAAGTTTTTTATTTTATTCTTCGCGGTGAGTCAAGCCACACAGACAGTGACCGGTCCTTGACCTATGTGTGTACCTCTGGTTGAAAGGAGGGTGGTTTTTTTTTTCTTCTGTCTCTTTGAAGAGCGTTCTAGATCTGGGTGTTGATGACTTATTCTGCTCTAGAAATTACTAGATTTGTCTTGATATCGACGCGCGGTATATTATATAATGACCGCCCGTGTAACGTTGACGGACAGACATACGGAGACAGCCGTGAGACAGAATAGCGGGGACATTGCGTGACCCGTGCGTGGTATACCAATTGATCGTGTAAGTTAAGATTTTTCTTTTTTCAAGGCCTTGCTTGTATTTGTAATTATATTTTCAAACTCTGGTATTGTAATATTTTTACATGCCATTTTTGTAAAAGGGTTTTGGTCAACCCTTCCATTTTGTATTGAGTAAATGTTTTTTTTTTCTTGCTTTATGTGATTCAGTTAAAAGTACTATTCGAGTTATATTTTATTAAACCTTAAGTTGATATTTTACCTTCCGATTTCTTGTGTCATTTTTTTTTTTTTTGTTATTCATTGTAAGTCTTTGATTAAATTCAGACTTTAGATAAGTGACACAACTGCTTTTTCTATTGTCACGTTCCCCTAGGCAAGCCATTTAAAAATTAGAATTCAATTCGTAATACGTGACAATATATATATATATATATATATATATTATATATATATATATATATATTGTTACAAATGAACAGTGACAGATAGAGGTCAGTACGTGTGACCCTGGCTTGATGACACTGCCGCAGGTGTTCTCTGGAATCTACATGTAAAAACAAAGACAGGATGTGACGTTTCCTCACTTGTTGTTCCAGGTGATACTAGCAGTGTTTGTGCAACTTTGGATGAGCGATTAGGGACTCTATATAAGCCAGAGAGTTAATGTGAAAGTCAGTCGTATGGAGTCGTGAGTGAGCCGTTACAGTCGATACAGACGATGTACGACGTGTGCAGCTCTAGTGGAAGAGAAATGTGTACGACTCGATGCAAGTTAACTAGGGTAGAGTTAACTGGAGTGGACTACTGTCGTTAAAGTCTATACAGCGAACTACAGTGGACTTGAGCCGTTACAGTCGATACAGTCGATGTAAGACGTGTGCGACTCTGATTCGATAGACTTGAGTACGACTTGGTTCAGCTTTGGGAGACCTGGAGCGACACTGGGAAGTGTGTCGTTGGTCTGTTCTGTGGAATACGGCTCGATGAAAGTTGAGAAGAGATGAATTGCAACGAAGTGAAGAGATGAATTGCAACGAAGTATAGCTAACTGTAAACTGACAGATATTGTACAGTCTTCTACGCCACATGTTACAGTGACGAATTGTTAGAGTTAATAGTCATTAAAGTTATATGAAACTGAAAGTTGAGTCGTCAAGTTCTTTACAGTGTTTTTATTTGTGTGCCTACTAGTACATTTAGCCAGAAGATTCAGAAATACGTAACAATATATATATAAATATATATACAGGGATTCCTGGATTTTAGGAATCATTTTCCGAGAGGGTTAAATAAGGCTCTGCGCAACACCAGATATTAGAATTCAAATTACAAAGTTTGTGTATAACAGCGATTCAAAGAATCATTTTAAGTCAATTAGTATAATGTACCTATACTTCTTGTTTATATTTTATTATACTCTTGTAGATCTATTTCAAAATCAAATACAGGACTTAAATTATTTTCTACATTATCCACTACATAAATTATTCGGTTATATTTTCCGAATTTGCGAAGTTTTCTTTTTTTTTTCCCAGGAATTACAGAACAGTTCTTAGCTACCCCCTTTGCCAGTCAAAAGGATCTCTTAACTGAAATAAACATACAAATACCAGCAATGAAGTTTCAACCTAAAGAGAGGCCAAAGCCGAGTTGTCATGTACTGGACAATAGAGTCAGAAAACAAAACAAAATATTATTTTTTTAAAAACGCCACTATCTGAACAATCACAAAATAGTAGCTATCATCATACGTTGACCAACTAACTACTGACAAACTTATGGTTTGTACACAATTTCCTAAGTACTTGAATTTAAAAAGTATGTTACATTTGAATTTTTAAAAATATAAAAGTACATAGTTGTTCCGAATCTAATGCAGGGCTAACAAATTAGGAGACAAATATTTAACAATGGTAATTTTTTTTTGAAATGATACAAAACAAACTGACATGTCAATTTTTTAAATTCTTCCTATGGTAGGCACCGCATCAAATTTGTCCCTTTTTGGTGACAAAACTATGTCAATAAAATACAAAGCACCAAATTACAAAAAAACTTTTTGTTATTAATGTCGAATTTAGTATTATTTTAATTGTTCTTATCACACATCTACATTGTAAAGCAACACGACTTTAGAATATTTGACACGCTATAGAATGTCATGAGTGAACTGTAATTAAACAGATTTACATTGAAGCTGTCGATCAAAGGATTCAAGTGCACACAAGTGGAGACAACGTAACAAAAAAAAAAAAATAAATAGAGTTCAAACAGTTTTTGATAGAGAGAGAGAGAGAGAGAGAGAGAGAGAGCATATTCCTCTATGTTTGAGAAACTCGAGGCAGGAGGAGCCTTATAACATGTTGTTAGCTGTTTGTTTTGTTTTTTTTCAACGTATTTGACCTGATCAATAATGCAAACCTTTTGCTATCGGAGAATACCTGATGACTAAAAGAGGTCCAAGGGCAGTTGCTCTAGTGTGTACACAAACCACTTTTCACAACATAGAACCCATGTATATAATGATAAAAGGCAAGTGGTCATTAACAAGTAGCCTAAATACAAACTATTTAGGTGCATACTATTTTTTTTACTGAAATAATCCACAACTAATTGATTATCTATTTAGAATAAGTTAGAAATTAGATGATCTTAGTTCCGTTGTTCTAAACTCTGTACTGCCCTTCTGTCTGCTAATGTGACAAGGTAGACGAAACAATTTTCAACTCTCAGTCAAAATATTTATTCCACCATGATTCAAATTTTCTAATAACCTTCATTCTGTTAGTAAAAAAAAATTATTTACTTAAAACCATAAGTAAAACATTCGATATAAACATTGTTTGAATTAAAAAAAAGAAAGAAAAGTTTCCTTATTACTTTAAATTAAATGCTTAAGTATAGCAATAATAACCAAGTTATTTATTAGTTGTCATATATCTGTAGATATAAAGTTACAATGTACAATTTTTTTTTTAAAAAAAAAGTAACTTTATTTATGAAGATTGTTAACTGCAGATAAATTGGGTTTTTTTTAGAATGAAAAAAAAGTATTATGGCATTTGAGTGTTGGTACCAGGAAGTTATTTAAGTACTGACTTAAGAAAACTAAACTGTGACACACATATTTTTTTGAAATCTAAACCATAGTGCCACATCTTCAGACTTCCCACAAGTCCCTCGACGGAAATACAGAGTAAGTAAGAACCATGTCTCTCTCGAGCTTATAGAACACGTCAACGTGGTGAACACAAAGACACAATTCATTGATTTGGTCAAGATGTTTGAAGGGGTGACATTGAGAGTTTCTAGAATCCTTAGTGACTTAGGCTATGACAATAGGAACTTCTTAATATGAAACCACCCCAAGTCGACAGAAGTAAAGCTGTAGGGGCGAAGTGATCGAAAGAAATAGTGGAGATGGACACAATACAAACGAATACAACAAAACAAAACAAAATTGTGGAGACCGATTCTATTCAAGTCATGTTGGGCGAAGTGTTTTCGAACAAAACAAGTTTGTCTACTGAAGTGAAACATAACCATTTGTATGCATAGAATACTCAAGATTAAACTGTAATAATAAATGGCTCTAAATCAACACCGATAACAGTAAACTCAGGTATACCTCAAGGAACAGTCTTGGGTCCACTACTATTTTTAATTTACATAAATGATTTACCAAATTGCATTACTTCAGGAACAAAAGTCAGATTATTTGCAGACGATTGCATAATATATAGAACAATAAAAACAACACAAGACTCAGATATTTTACAGAGAGAATTAGATGAATTACAGAAATGGGAATCAAATTGGAGCATGTCTTTCCACCCAGAAAAATGTCAGTTGTTAAGAGTAACAAAAAAACTAAAAAAATTAATTCCACTTATCTTATTCATGGCAAACCAGTAACACAGACTAAAAACGCAAAATACCTAGGTGTTATAATAAATGAAAAACTGTCATGAAATCAACATATTGATGAAACTATAAAAAAATCAAACAAAGTATTAGGTTTTATAAAAAGAAATTTCTATAAATCAAATAAGAACATAAAACTAAAATGTTATTTAACCTTGGTTAGGCCAATAATAGAATATGCATCCTCCATTTGGGACCCCTCAACTCAAGAAAACATTAAGAAACTGGAACAGACACAAAATAGAGCAGTGAGATTCATAACAAATGAATATTCACATTTGACTAGAGTAACACCTATAGTAAAATCACTAAATTTAGAAAGCCTTCAGGACAGAAGACTCAAAAGTAAAGTAGCAATTATACATAAAACACTGAACCATATCTTCAAATACAAAAACAAAATTTAATAAAAAATACTCTGAAAGACACAAAGATAAAGGCACATTCCTCGTCCCATATGCTAGGACAAATTTGTACAAATACTTCTTCTTCCCTAGTGCTATTAGAGCATGGAATGGGTTGCCTGAGCTAGCCAGGAAAACCAGTGACTTGGCAGAATTTAAGTCATTGGTTAATATGCATGACGCGTAGGACGTAATCATCTTCTTTTTTGAAGATAAGATGATTTCTATTTGACCCTATGAACTCACTGTATGGATTGGTTTTAATCGCTGGCTACAGTCATACAAGTTTATTTTGTAAAAATATATCTACACATGATTACTAGATTTCCTCATCAGCTCCTTTCAGTACATTTTTGACATAAATGTTGACAATATAGTATAAGTCTGGTTTATAGATTATAAAATGTTCAGTATATTTAGAAGGTAAACATGAGCTTTGAAAATATAAAAACAGTCAAAAGTACATTTGCAATAATTATTGTAATTCATATTTGACTATACTAACAGTTTATAAGGGCAACAACGTAAGATGTGCTATAACTTAGGATGTATTTGAATGCGTGCTTATTGATTTGGAAACTGTCTGGCATGATGTGTGCACAACTGCTTAAATATTTGATGTTAAGCCATTAAATGGCGATGATGCTGTATTCATACAGTTCCTTTAAGAAATGTTTTGTCTTGTGCATTTGTCATGAAGACTGAGAGAAAAAAGGAAGTTTTAGGGAAGGGAAAAACGTTTCTAAACCTAGCCGAGCAAATGTTTTCCTGATCGTCTGCCAACTAACATTAAACATTCTCTAGTATCGGATCTGGAAGTTTAGACTAATTATAGCAGCTATTTTTGTCTGATTTGATAGCTGTAAAGAAAATTCATTACGAAACTGTTCTTTCATTAATACTGATCATTGAAAACGTTAAGAGACAAAGTCAGAGTATTACACTATTTTGTTTGGTGTTTTTAAAGTGATATTTTTATTGGATCTTACAAGGCTTTAGAGATAAACAAATTGAATCAATCTGGAAACAAGGAAAAAAAAAAAGCTGAGCTTAATGTATGGCACCTGACACATCGGGTCAATATTTGGTTCTATAAATACATAAGTTGAATAGATTTAAATAACATTGAATTATTATTTTAAATATTATATGCAAATTAAATAAACTGATATAATAAATACTGAACTGTACTTGAATTAGTCCCCTTATAAACATTACATAAACAATAATGTATGTACATTTGCCAATATGGGAAAAGAAACACCTATAGTAAGGCCTAGGTTGTAATTGCAGACTGATATTGACTAGATCTAGTTGCAACTAAAAGAAAAACTCAATTTGAACAATTCTCCAAGGGGCAGGGTGTAATTACAGTCTGTAATCATGTGCAGAGTCTAACAACAGTGTTTTTCATAGGAAAGGAGGACATTACTTTCTGTTGTAGCAATGTTTACTCAATGGTTAACGGCTGTCAGGGGCTACACGTTGTGGCATTAGCACATAATAAATTAACATAAAGGTCCCTCACGTACCACAAATGTAGTGTCTTAGAAGTCTCATTTTTTTTTTGTTATGTGCCCCCCCCCCCCTCTTTAAACTTGACAGTGAGCAAAACGCCGCAGAAATTAAAGTAGAGAAACTGAAAAGCGTGGGGGGGGGGGGGGGGGGGGGGGGGGAGAGAGAGAGGCCAAAAACCAATCCATTCAAGTTTTGGTTAAAATAAGCCTGTTACAGTTTATACTTATGAAAATGTAAGAAAAACAATGTACTGACACGAAAAGCGAGTGATACCAGGATGGCCTACTCTATACTCTTGTAGTTCTAGGTCATGTACACACAGATGTCTTAGTCTTAGATAGATTTCTAGACACAAAACAACAACATGCGTATGTAGAAACACTTTGAATTTTGATAAGACAGGAGTTAATCCAAACTGCACCTTCTCAACAGGAAACTTGTCTCTACACTCTACACTTCGAAAAGTAAATAGTAGACATATGGAGAGAAAAAAAAAGTGAGAAGAATTACTTTAAAAAAAAAAAAAGAAAATTGTTCCCCGGTCGTGCCACGTGTTGTTACACACCGGTGACACAGTTAACCTATGTGTTGTGTGTCCTCTGGCTCAGGACAGTCAACATGTAGTTCCCACACCGCCACATGGTGCTCACACAGCATTCAACACAACCCTAATGATGCTCTGTGTGTGGGTAGATCTAGATCTACAAGCTCATGTTGAGCTCCACTCCCTGGTGTGTTACTGGTTTATTACTGACTTGATCCAAAGTGTTATTTAGTATGGTGTCCCATTAAAATTGACATCAGCCTAACTAGACAGAAATGTCTACTTTATTTGATTTACTTCAAACTCGTGTAGACCATTTTAATTACATTCAATGTAGCATTGCAATTAGTAGTCTTCGGTTTCTTGATAGGCTACTAAATGGTTTTGTTTTTTCATTATTGACTCATGACACTATTGACCTAGTCCACTATTAAGTGGTCAAAGTACACTTCAACATGACACTATTGACCTAGTCCACTATTAAGTGGTCAAAGTGCATTTCAACATGACACTATTGACCTAGTCCACTACTAAGTGGTCAAAGTGCATTTCAACATGACACTATTGACCTAGTCCACTACTAAGTGGTCAAAGTGCATTTCAACATGACACTATTGACCTAGTCCACTATTAAGTGGTCAAAGTGCATTTCAACATGACACTATTGACCTAGTCCACTATTAAGTGGTCAAAGTGCATTTCAACATGACACTATTGACCTAGTCCACTACTAAGTGGTCAAAGTACATTTCAACATGACACTATCGAAACAATAATGCACGTTTCTTTGTCAGTTATCAATTGAGTGACCTACGCATGGTAATGGCCTAAATTTAAAAAGTTACAATGATAGCTTTAAAAATAATCCTTTTTTATGAGTCTATTTTAAAGTAAATAAAATAATGTTATCTTTTTCGAAAGGATTTTGGGATTGGGGGGGGGGGGGGAGCGGTAAAAGCTCAAACAATGTAACGAGAATATCAATTAGAAATATGTATATCTAGGTTTTTGTTTCCAATGACTTCACAAAACACGCAGAGAGACAGACAAAGAAAATAATGTGCATAGGTAACGTTTAGAACCAAGACGTGCACTTGCATATGTTGAAGTGTAATTCTCA
The DNA here is from genome assembly GCA_030265305.1 of Biomphalaria pfeifferi. Taxonomy (NCBI): domain Eukaryota; kingdom Metazoa; phylum Mollusca; class Gastropoda; family Planorbidae; genus Biomphalaria; species Biomphalaria pfeifferi. Next base: position 365,861 of record JASAOG010000241.1, read on the forward strand.
AGACTGCGCCCTAAAAGAAGAAATGGTGCAATGACAAGATAGACTCTTAGTTAAAGGACTAGAAATTATTCCGCTCCAACCCCACCCCACCCCCACAGACTTAAAGTCTTGTGTCTCGCACAGAGATACAAACATAGAGGTAAGCACGCACGTAACATCGTAAGCTTCATTATGTTGAGCAGTTTCAATGATACGTTGTTTTTTTCTCTTTCGACCTATAGTTTTAGGAAATACACTGAAGCGTTTTCCTCTTCATACGTATCTCAGGTAGCTCAGGTAATTATTATATAACAGTAGACATTGAAAAGCGCTACAGGACGAACAAGCCTCAGCTAGACAAAGATAACTCTGGGTTAGTAGAGTGCATTGACCTCAGCTAACATTAGTTAAAATACATGACACACAAGAATTAATTTAACCCCTTCAATACTAAAGGTACATTTTGTTCAATCAAAGTCCTAGTAAATCAACCTTTAGGTGCAGGTTGGCATGTGTATCCAGCTAATGGTCATCACTTAATGCCAATGTACACAAATTTAAGAACAAATCAATGTTTCTGATTAGTTTCTCAAAGAGAGAAAAAAAAAAGGTCATTAAAAAGTTTTCTATAGAAATAGTCAATCAATACAGTCAGACAAGACTTAATTTGCGCCAATTACTCTTAGGCCTGCGGGCAAAGGGAAAAAAATAAAGGAGCATATCATGAGTAGAAAGTGCCGCTATAGGTCTTCGGAATAAAATATCTCAACCAATATAACAAGCAAAATATACAAAAATCATATTTAAAAAAGGTATATCTAAGAGGAAGAACTCTGCACTTACAGTTTATCTCTCAATAATGGAGAAATTATTTTCTTAATTCGATATCTAACAAAATAATTAATTACTAATAATTAATTGACTAATTGGTTACTTTATTAATTGATTGATGTTTTGTTACGTACATTCTCGGATTGCTTAACGTTTGAACGATCCGAGAATGGGTGTGGAAGAAATAACGAGTAAAATGATCTAAGTGGACCAAACCCTACGTATTTAGCCCTATATGTGAATACTGAATGATTCATTTCCCTTGTTGGTATCAAAATAATTCATTACAATTAATTGACTAATTGTTCATTTTTTAAAATTGATTCATGCATGCCTTGTCTATGCCGATGAATAATTGTGCAAAGTTTCAACTTGATCCGAGAATGGGTGTGGGAGAAATAACGTGTACAAACTTTTTAACTGACAGACAGAATGAGTTGATATAAGCTTTGTAATTTAAAAAAAAAAGAAGCTGAGTTTGTTTTTTCATTCTATTTTTCAACCAGAAAGTGTAGTGCTATATTGGAAATACCTAAAAGTGTCATCAGATAGGCGCACGAATAAACAAATATACAAGTCGATCTTCATTACAGTCAACAGACCCACTGCATGTCTACATTAGGCCTTAGGAGACAAGAACATGACTACAAGGAAAAGTAACCAGGCCTACATGATATTTTGTTTAATCAAGTGACATTTTTAAACAGGGGGATGGGCTACAGATAGTGTAACAATAAATAAATATTTGTTAATCAATACTAATGATACTATTTTCGACAGTAGGGTGTGTTCATAATGTGCGAGTGTGTAAGAGGTGGTAGGGGAAAGAGAAAGTCAAGTTAGACCCTATTAAATTGCCTTAATTGATATTTGGTACAACGGAGTAATCCACTGGCTGAAGTAAGAGATAAATGGCTTCACACTTCAACCATTGAGGAGCTCGCTAGGACAAGCGATCGATGGGGGAAGAGTCTCCCTGCCAATATTACTGGAGTGTACAAATACTTCAGATAACTGAGTCGGCTACACAGCCACGCTGGTAGCTCAGGGACGTGCTACTCGAGGGAGTGCTAGCCAAATGAAAGGGGGAGTTTCAGTAGTGAGCTTATCAAGTCTCTTGGATTGAAAATAAAGGAAGTTTTAAGGTATTACCTACCATATGTACACATCAACAAACTGCTTTATTTTTTGTCGTCTTCAAATAAGTTCTATGCGTTCATGAAAGTAATATTACAACGCAGGCTACGTGACGTCAAACACTAATGAACGGGCATGTGCTACGAATGTTACTGAACTACAAGATTCTGAGACAGCTAAGGAACTCTTGACAAAGGTCGCAGGACACACAAAGCCTATTGTTCTGATGACTGATTGTTGTGCATTTCATTACGCTTTAAAAGAGCGTCTCGGGATGAAGCGAACAGTGAAGACCCCAAAGTGATATTGGAATGATTAGTGTGACTAGTGTGGTCGTATGAACACGTCACAAAAGGAAAATCCTAAAAACGAAAGCTGCCAACTAAATGTAGGCCTACATAGTGTAAAATGCCTCCCTTCCACAAACCTTAGCCCTGAACCAAAATAGTTATCATGTGACATTTTACCCGTAAACGTGTTGGTTTATTGTGTAAACAGAAATATCGGCAAAAATGTACTTTAAACATCACGTTTACATACTCATGTTGATCATAAGAGATTGCTCAAAATAATATCAACAGATACTACCAAGTGACTCCTCAGATAAGTGACTTCTATTGCAACATAGATCTAAAGCATAAAATTAGCTAGATTCGCGCAGAAGTCATTGGAACAGATACATTTTTACATGGCAATATTATAAATACTAAAATATTTAACTCAATATTTTATTTGTATTTTGAGACTAAGACATTATAAATCAGGACATTAAGGCCTACCTAACTGGAGAGATGCGCTGCCTTAATCAATGATGATTTTTAAAAATAGCCTAGATACAAGTAGCAATTAATACTTACATTCATATTGATGGATTTCATTTACGTAGGTCTCTTTCCAACGTATGTGTGGAGAAAAACATATTTCACTAAGTCCAAGAAAGAGAAAACTAAACAACGAAATGACAACAATGAAATGCCCTGATCCGGTGTTGAGTGTCAGTATCCAAAGCCCATCAGTTTATCACTTCATCTGAGTGGAATATTTGGAACCTACCAGACCTTGTTTCCAATCTAAATACACGAAGGCGCCCTACCCACTCAACCGCAAGTCCAGCAAAAAAGTAAGTTAAAAAAAAAAAAAAGCTCTAAGTGGTGACTGCTTCAAATAACAAAGAGATAACAAATATTGATAAAGGACGTGGGGAAAAAATATACTGATATTCAATGACAATGACCAAAACCGCTGCACTTGATGAATGGCCCCAGCGAGAATGATAATGTATAATCAATCAATCTATATTTAGCTTCTATTGACTAAGAACATATACACTATTAAATTATATTTGTTGTCTTTCATAGATGTCTTGACTTACTAGATAAACAGCAAAGCTACTAAAGGATTTGAAATGGCATCTACCTAGGGACATGCAGGCTTCAGTTGCAATTAGAGGAGATGAACACGACTTTCAATAGCCTTCTGGCAATTCTAAACCCTTCAAATCTAGATGATACACTAAGAACAATTTCTCATTTACAATATAAAAAATTAACTGTAGAATCAGACATTTTTCTATTCTCGTATAATTTCAAATGTTTGGACTAATCAATAAAAACCGACAAACTATTAAATGAAACTCTGGCAAGCAGACTCGGTCTCCAATCCAGCACCATTATTCATTTGGTTTTTGTTCAAAGCAAAGAGAAATGTCATCTACACATCTTAGGCTCTCTCTCTCTCTCTCTAAGTTGAGTTCAATCTCTAAGCATTCAAAAAGCTCTGGCAATGAACACATTGAAAGTTAAGTCCTCGATCACTTCCCTCCCATTGTATACGCACAGATGCCTATAAACGGTTAGGTGGTTTTTTTTTTAAAAATCGCATCTGCACTCATCCCCACTCTTTTTTCCCCACACAATTGACCCACTTGCATAAGGATCTTGAACAAACGGTTTTACCTTCTCTTTCTTTTCAGTCCCTAGCAATAGAAGAGACTATAATTCATGAATTAGATGATCCGACAACTCAATGAACTCCACTACATTGTAATTCTTCGACTTCATCAGACAAAAATAAAAGACACAATAGTGGGGGGGGGGGGGGGTAACCCCTTCCTCTACAAAAGGAAAAGACGTGCATACATCTCACAGTTAAATAAACCTACAGTGGGATTCTTTGCTCGAAAAGTCTGGAATAAGTCCTTAAGTTGACACAGCTATCAAAAAGTAAATGTTTAGTCATTACTTTAAACTCTTTAACACAATCGTAAACTCATCGACAATGGAAACGTAAACGGATTCATGTGAAAGTTATTTGATTGTGAACTTACATTTCCTAAACTCGACCAGTCGTTTCTTCCAACAAATACTTCATACATTCCAAGAGAATAATCAGAGAGAAATGTGAGATTTTCCTTACGGTGCTCGCTCATATACATTCCAGAAAATAACTTTAAGACAGGGTATACAAAAAAATTAAAATATTAATTGAGTGAGTAAATTGTAATTTTTGGCTTTTTCGACTCAAAAGGTTGCCGACCTATGTACTAGGCGCGTACTTTAAGCTTCAGCTAAAAAGATGGTAACAATGCTTTATGGAAAAGGACGACTGTTTATGTCACCCTGACACAGAATACACCGCGTGTTACAGACCACATTCCTCGTGCTTCTGTGTCTACCTTAATAACCAATAGCATCAATATAACATCACATAATGAAGACAGACACATGTGACCTAGGACTAAATGTGTGCATCAAGATCTAAGATGTTTTCATTTGCTAACATTCCTGTTTTATCATTAACATTATAAGGTTTTCAACTTTGCGCAGCTGTTCGTAGCTGTCCGTAACTGTTAGTTCAAGACAATGGTTTCTTATATTGATGTCAGTAAGAACAGGAGGTCTGCACTCCTTACACCTACACTAATGAAATAAGGGCAACTGTGAATAAATAAAGCGTTTTAGCAAACTGCAAATCATTATTATCTAATGACGCATCAACGGTCAGCCAAACGACCAGAGAATAACATGGTAAATATAAACATCTTTCCAAAATAGTTCCAATGTTCAACGATTGTATTTGTAAGAGAACGTCCTATCACCAAATAGAATTTCATCGATTTCAATTGTGTGTCATTTGTAAGCTGTCCTAAATTGACCAGGCTGACTGTGCTACCTGATGGGGGACACAAGTTCTACATTGACTATATAGACCTGCTTAACACGGTGTGGCTTCGTCTGTAGCATGCGTGAAATTCAGTACTTGGAAACTCTATTTACTACAACACCCAGACATGAGTATACGTTGCATTTCCTTTCCACCGGGAGTAGGGAAGCTCATATACTTCAGCTTTAACCAATTTAGTCCGTTTTACTAATTAAAAGTGGGTAGCTGGTTAGCAGTAAAGTTTGACACCCCCCCCCTCTCAAAAAAATTATCAAATTATCATCACTTCCGATACACTGATAAGCTTGAGAGTGTAGGTAATAGCATCGTAACTCTAACGATTTGCTTCATTGAGTTCAAATGCTTAGAAACTGGCTCTATGTAGACACATATAAAGTGTGTGTGTCGGGGGAGGGGAATGTAAAATATGACCTTTTCCCGGTCACAGAACCTTGCATACCCATGGGACGTCGAGCACGTTACCACATGAATACATTCATATTTCTTTCAAGCCACACAGTTCATATCATTCCTCATTGAAGCCACCATTAAACTATGGTTCTTATTGCCTACTGATGCAATGTCGTTGACAAGAATCTTGTAAGTCTGCCGGTTAACCTTGGCCTGGTAACATTATATACCGGCTTTCTTTCGTCACATTCAAAGACAGACCTCTAAGGACGAGCGTATCTCAAATGAACTACTGGAGTAGCTACATAGTAAAGGGCGTGATGCTACACAGACACACCCTAACAAGGTTTAATTTATAAAACTACAAATACTGTCCTGTAGATTTCTACTACTACAAGTAGGCTACAACAAAAAAATAACATACTACCGACCGCCAGATTGCTTGCAATACAGCTTTTACAGTTCAAAGTATCTGACTTCAAGTTATCTATACTAATAAAAGGCAAAGCCCTGACTCACTGACTCATCCCTAATTCTGCAACTTCCCGTGTAGGTACAAGGGTGAAATTTGGCAGGCGCATTCCCTACAGCTTACTTACAAAAGTGCAGCAGGTTTCGTTTCCCAATCGTACGCGTAACGGTCGTAACGGTCGACAACGTCCGCAATGTTGAACGTTCGTATTTATGGAGCCATCTTCACGAAACTTGGTACGCGGCTTCCCTGCGCTAACCGAAACCGATGTACGTACTTATTTAACGGTCGTAACGGTCGACAACGTCCGCCATGTTGAACTTTCGTATTTATGGTCTTCTGCCAAATGGAGAACCCCTTAAATCTCTGGGAAAAACATAGAGAAAGCATGGCAGAAGATGTTAGGAGACAGACTGAAAGAGATCATGGAGGAACAGAAGTCCAACAGTGGTTGCCTATGATCTACAACAAGTGTCTTCAGTTGCTTGAGAACTACGTCATTGCTATCGGAGGTCTCTCTGTCGATCATTACGGGCTGCCTTCACCTTCGAGAGAACTGGCAGAGGTTACGTCCCGAGTACTTGAGGGAAACCTCTTACGACACCTCGGAGTTGGCCAATGTAGTCTCAAACAACGAGCCTTTGCTGAATGGTGACCAAAAGAGAGTTTACGAGCAAGTCATGAGGAGCGTTGTCTCGGGCACTGGCACGGTGTTTTTTCTTGATGCTCCAGGAGGAACTGGCAAGACATTCCTCATAAACCTTCTGCTTGCGAAAGTCCGAGCGGAAGGTGACATTGCTGTAGCTGTGGCTTCTTCTGGCATTGCAGCAACTCTTCTTCAGGGTGGGAGAACTGCTCATTCAGCTTTCAAGCTACCTCTCAACCTCAGTCACACCACTGATTCGCCCTCCACGTGCAACATATCAAAGCAGAGCAACATGGCTGAAGTGCTAAGACAGTGCAAGCTGATTGTCTGGGATGAGTCCACCATGGCACACAGAGGGGGTGTCGAGGCTTTGGACAGGACCCTCCAAGACATCCGAAACACCACCACACGTATGGGAGGCTTGACAGTGTTGCTGGCTGGAGACTTTCGGCAAACCCTACCAGTCGTGCCCAGAGGAACACGCGCCGACGAAGTGAAAGCCTGTCTGAAGTCTTCGTACCTGTGGCGTCAAATCACTGTCGTCACTTTAAGAATAAACATGAGGGTTCATCTGAATGGCGACACAAGAGCCGGAGAGTTCTCTGATCTTCTGATGAGTATTGGTGATGGCAGCTTCAGTCAAGAAAATTATAAAATAGCAATTCCCTCAAATCTCTGTCTCCTGGTGAAGACCTTGCAAAACCTTCGTTACAATGTTTATCCCAATCTAAGAACTCTCCAGCATATAGACGTGTCATGGTTGAGGGAGAGAGCTATCCTAACACCACGAAACGACATGACCACGGTCATAAACCACGTTTTACTCCAAGAACTCCCCTCACAATCTAAAACATACCAGTCTGTGGATTCAGTTGTGGAAATGGAAGACGCGGTGCACTATCCGGTAGAATTTCTCAACTCTCTGAATCCTCCAGGCACTCCTGAGCATCGTCTCATTTTGAAGGTTGGGGCACCGATAATGTTGCTGAGGAACTTGCAGCCACCTAAACTGTGCAACGGCACCAGACTTCAAATCACGTCTCTGCAGAAGAACCTCATTGAGGCAACTATTTTCACTGGCAGTGGCTCAGGAGAGACAGTTTTGATTCCTCGCATCCCCGTCATCCCCTCTGACCTCCTATTTCAATTCAAACGCCTCCAATTCCCAGTAAGGCTCTGCTTCGCCATGACAATCAACAAGTCTCAGGGACAGACACTACAAAAGGTTGGCATTGACTTGAGACAGGACTGCTTCTCACATGGGCAACTGTACGTCGCATGCTCAAGAGTAAGCTCGGCGCAGGGATTGGTCATACTGCAGCCGGAGGGCCGAACTGACAACCTGGTGTACAAAGAGATCCTCAACAAATAACTGTGTATTGGTACATGTATGTTTCTTCTCTATTTCAAAAGGTTTACTTTTCTTCTTAGTAATGAAATATTTAAGGCAGTACATATGACACATTATTTTTACTTATCGGACTAACATTGCAAAAAGCCACACAAAAACTGCGTTGTTCCGGTTATTCCAAAAATACATGCGCTACATTCCCTGCGGTAACACTCCTGGCACAAATGAGAATGTTTTGTTGTTACATGTAGGCCTATTAATTAAAGCAAATTTGAAATGTTAATGCAATAATCCTCCCGCTGCAAAGCGCGGGTATTTTGCTAGTTTCCTAATAATTGGTTTCTTTGTGAATGTTTACTAAATGTTTTTGTTTTTTTTTAATGCATAAAAAATATTAGCCTAGGGCTCGAGTCCTTAATAACACTACATCTGTCAAGTACGATTTATTTCCTTTGTTGAAGATATCAAATAAATAATTAATTAATTAATTACTAATAGTTAATTGGTTAATTTTGGTTAATCTTTTTTAAATTGATTCTTGTGTTTGTCAGGTAAAAGAAATAAATGTGCTTGGGTGTGGGAGAAAGAACGTGTACAAACGTTTTACCAGACAGACAGAGTGAGTTGACTTAAGCTTTGTACAAAATCGCTTATGACTTGAATCTTGAGTTTGGAAGGTGAGGCGATTAAGATTAAAAACAATCTAATGTCGTGTAAGTCAATCAATCCAGTTTATTTGAAGACCTGCCAAATGTAAAAATAACGCCTAACAACAACACAAAATGAGGAACTTATTTCCAGACGTACGTCCTATAAAACAACGTCAATTCGTTCCAAAAGTATTTATATGCACAACTAAAACCAATGTAATACACCGAGTGCTCATTTTAGATGTGCAGCACTCCTCCTCTATAGCTCACTCTTGTCTCTACAAGTCCAGTCAACAGGACCTAAACAAAGTGGCCATCTATTTTTGCCTGTTCTTGTTCCAAGGGTAAACGAAGGAAATGTAAACACTATCATTTCTTTCAGGCACAGATTTGATTGGCCTGTTACATGGACGGCAGCATTGTTTAACAACAGAAGCCAAACTATGTATGCAACCCAAATGAGACGGCAGAATTGTTTAACAGAAGCCCAACTATTTATGCAACCTAGATGTGATTTATTAAGTTAATCTCTCAGATCAAATCTTCAATACTGTAATCATAGAGCAAAAGCAAAGTGGGACATTCACGTCTATTAACCATGACTTTTGAAACGTGTTGAGTAACACTGAAGTGGGTCAAACCAAATGTAACCTAGTTTCCTGGTTGTTGTTTGCTCCTTCAGCCTATATTCGTCACTGGCAGAAGCAAGCCAGAGGCTGGGAACCTCTCTACTCCCTTCCCCCATCTCTCGTAGGTTATGTTCATGTTGGCAGCGAATGAAGCGAGGGACGCAATGAACAGAACAGTGTCGTCCTGCTTCAAACGCCGACATGTTGGAGGAATGTAAACACAAATAAACACACAAGCCTTGGTGAGCACACACACACATACACCATGTAGCCTACAAAGAAGAGCAGAACGATTGCAGCCAATGGACGACAATTATTAAAGTGAAATACACCTCACTGCATCTGACTGATGGTTTACAGGGCAGAATTAAAACGGAGTTTGCTAGTTCTAATGAGATGTATGAAGACAATGCCTTCAACAATTTATGCAGATATAACTTTTTATGATCTTCTCTAATTAAAGCAACTTAGCTTAATTCTAGAAATCTGTAGCATGTATTTATTTTCATCAACATCAACGACAGCCATTGAAGAGGTGAGGCCAAATCTACAACCGAACTTTGCATTTCATTTCCTATGGAGTATCTCAAACAAAATAGTCAAACTGCCAAAAGGCGAATCGAAGTGTTTTACTGCAATAAAGACCACCCCATGCCCCATTTTCTTTATTGCATTAAAAAAAAATAATAATATTGAAAGATAAATATTTTTTTTTCGAGGAAAAAAAAAGAACAACGAAGGACATGTACAGTTTGCTTGTCTGACCTTTACATCTAATTTATGCTACACCAACAGATCTCTCGGACCATTGTGTTCTTAATAAATATAGAGACAGTTTTTTTTTTTTAGCACAATAATTAACACGAGTTATCTTTAAATCTATCGGCTTATTCAACAAGAAGACTTAGTTATACCAAAGCACTAATAATAATATAGTTAAGTCTTCAAATAAATAAGTAAGTAGCCATTATGGCCATTAGCTTGTAAAAAACAACAACACTGTATTAGTAAGTTCTCGAAAAAAAGAAAAACAAGTCAATGTAAATTTATTATAAAAACGAAGTTAATCTCTAAACAAACATTCTATATTTAGTCCTCTTACACAATTATGGTCTGCCTATCACGTAGACAAGTTTCAGAATTCTAACTTTATTTTTTTTAACGTGAAACATTACACTTTCATTAGAGATTCAATGGGGTTCTACGAGACAGCTAAACTGAGCGGTCAACAAGGGGAAAAAAAAAAAAAAGGTCGATTGAAACAATGAAGGCTACGCCAACAAGGAGAAATAGAGAGAGAGAGACAAGAGAACTAACAGTACGTCATTCAGGCTGAACCCAAAGGACATTTTTTTAAAGTAGTGTGCCTAGACGGACAGTCATGCGTCTCAATTTCTAGATACCAGAAAATTGCTCAGAATGTGTATCCAGACAAGACCATGAGGTGGCCTTGGACCAGGTTAAGGACTAGCCATCGACATTAGTAATTAAAACCACCTTTTGAGACTGCTGTGAATGACAACATCTTTTGTTACATACTTGAGCTGAATTTCTTGTCTTGTGTTTATTTGTAGCTACCCAACAATGAACAAGAAACGAAGTAATTTTTGTTTAATATGAACATCACACAACATTTTCATATCATAGAGTAAAAGCATGTTGTTGTTTTTTAAATATCAGTTATTAAATCACATTATGTCAAGTCAATTTGATATAACTATACAATTCTATACATTAATATCATATAGTATACATTAAGGTGTAAGCTGTAGGTTATTTAAAAAAAACAACTATATTGAGATGAATGAAAATAAAAAACCCAGTTCAATCTGCCAATTAGATCTATACAGTCTAACATTTACAGTGTCTAATCTAATGTAAAAGCCAGTTAGCCGATAACAGCTTTTTGTCAGTGAATGATAAGATAAGATAACACGTAATAGTTATTGCCTATTATGATGTTAAATAATAGACGATATTGTACGTCTTAATTGCTGGTTGGTAGGTAGGGTCAAATAGCAAGTAAAAAGAAAGGTCACTTGTGAAAGTCAAGTGAATCTAAGCTAAAGGTTGGTCGCTGACACGTTAAAAAAAAAAGTGCAAGAGTAAGAACACGGGAGACTAGAACAAGTCTGTAATAATAAGGCAATACACTATATATTAATGTTAGCATATTTATAGAACCCAATGAATGCAATATGAATATATAATCTATATATACAGTCAAAGATCTAGATCTATCGAAATAGGCTGTATTAAAGGTCCTGTATATGTTTATAATATTAGAACGATCAGAAGGCCCCTTAGTAATAGTATAGCGAAGAATCCAGATCTCGCCTACAGTACTCGTCTCGAGGTACTAGATCTAGAATCTAAATATATAGGGTATATTATAATTTATATAATATTTATATAGGCTACTTACCTACTAGTCTAGCTCTAGCTAGACTATCATCTAGAGTAGATATCTAATTAATCTAGATAATTATTAGATCTAGAATAGAATCTTATATAAATCTAGAGTCTAGATCTAAAATCTAAATCTAGATTTAGGCTGTATAAATAATCTAGTATAAATGGTGTAACTGTAAGGCTAACAATAATAAATTTTATAAACAGTGAAAGTAACAGCTGACGAAGTAAACAAATGCCAAGACCATCTTCTGGAATGAGTTATTTTTAGCTTTCAGCACATCCTTACGTCTGCTGGGAAGAAAAAACTGTCATAAATGATAAAGACTGGTATAAAGATACAGACGAAAAAAAAAACAATTTACTAAAAACAAGGATTCCTTTACCTGCTCTTACGGTTCACACAACAGTAATCAAAACCATCCACTAACTAAGAGTGTAAGGAAATAAAAGTATAGTTTATCACTTTACTACTGTTACTGATCCAAATAGAATAACACACTAAGATAGAATAACCTTTGTTTTCATTCTACCATCTCTTGTCACGTGATAGATCTATAGTCTATATATTTTACCTTAAATGTGTCAAGTGTTCTCTGCCATCCAGATTAAATAATTTTCAATTTGTCTTTTAAACTATATAAAGAATAATAATATGTAATTAAATTTAAAAAAAACGATTTATATAAATACATGTACTTTATTGGAGAATTAATTATAACATATATACAACAATTACAAACGTATTGTGTAGCATCGGTGGTCTAGTGGTAGAATACTCGCCTGCCACGCGGGTGACCCGGGTTCGATTCCCGGTCGATGCAAATTTTTTTTTTTCCGGTTTAAGAACCGGAACAGCTTTAAATGGAAGATACTATTCCATTAAAATCTACACCCACTGCATCACCTTTGAGTTGGCATCTATATTGTTAATGTTAAAAATATTAATGCTTAGTCACATTTTCCTTATGCTAGGGCCCATAATATAATCTTAATTTTTTCTTACCCTTCCTCCTATAAAGAAGAAATTATTTTTATATTTAAATTTTAATAATATCGGTGTATGGACCTATGGGTTATATATACATATATATTCCATGGGCGTAGCCAGGATTTTTTTCGGGGGGGGGGAATTTTATTCTCTCCTCCCACCCCCACCCCCCACCCCTCCTCCCCCGCGATATTACATGTAGCCTATATATAATCTTTTTTGTCGTAAGGAAATTTGTCTTACAATTTGTGCATTACACCAAACAAAAAACATTATAACTTGAAAAAAAAAGGCACATCAGAGGCTCCCACCAAACTTTTTTGTCTCTTAGACCCCTTGTCATGTTTCATGGTTTTCGGTAGACCCCCTGCTTAACCTATTGCATCTCTGCAGATTCATCAACATTTCGTTACAACAATTTTCTAACTGTAGCGAGTTGTAGAGTGAAAAGGTAATTTAAAGCTACACATCAAGTTATAGAGATCTATTTTTTATTTATAAAATTCAAATTTAAACCAATTAAAATAACAACTATTATCTATTACTCTAATCACCAAACACACTGACCTTTTTTTTTTTTAGGTTGTTTTTTTGCACGTGTATTAGACCCACTTTGGGAATCACTGAGTTGTCCATTCACATCAGACTCACTTGAATCAGATTGTTATTATTTAATGATTTGATAGCCAGGGAAACAAAAGAGTTTTTGTGTCTGTTTGTCTTTGCTATCGGTGTCTTGTATCACTTTTGTGATGGTAAATACACAAAATCCTGAGCTAAAGGGTGATTTTTAGCGGCCCCCGAAAGGGGAAAAGTCGCTATAAGTTTTGTGTGGCCTGTCAGTCCGTCCCGTTAGATATCGTAAACTAGAAAAGATAGTGAAAATCCGACATCACAATATTTAAGACCATTCAAAGTTCCGATGCTACTTTTTTTCTTTTCTGAAAGCGAAAAATCTAATTTTTTAAATCACTTATGCAAGCAGTTTTTTTTTTTTTCATAAAATAACACCACTTTTACAACAGTTCACTATTAATAGTAACAAACACTTGAGTCTCTTAATTAGGGGACACAACAATTTACCATATTTTAACACATTTATGTAAACAGTTGTAGATTTTTTGTCAATTTTTTTTATATTTGTATTGTTAAATTATGTAAGATCTGTTATACTAAGTACTATTAGAGCATGGAATGGGTTGCCTGAGCTAGCCAGAAAAACCAGTGACTTGGCAGAATTTAAGTCATTGGTTAATATGCATGACTAAATGCATGACGCGTAGGACGTAATCATCTTCTTTTTTGAAGTAACGTCTGTATTATATGAGATTAGATAAGATAAAAAATGTTTGAGAAAAATCTATTTAGTATGCATATAAGTCAGACATAATTTAAAACAACAATTAATAACTAGTTTTTCATATTATCGTGTGAACTGCCGTACATCCGCATCGAGACAATATGATTGTTTTACGAAATTATTATTTTATTCTTGAGGAATAGGCGATTGGCCCTTTACAAAACAATTAGATCAATTAGATATTCATTAGGCCTATAAGACATCAGTTAGGCCAGATTCACATCTAACCTTACATTCACTTTCACCTATCCTTTGGACCGCTGGGGCACCACAGAAGATCTGCTAATCTTTTTTTCTCCATTATTTTCTGTCATTTGTCTTTGATAGAGTTTCATTCTGATAATATTGAAACCTGCCTGGGTGGACCACTTCGGGGGCCGATTTTCAGTTTGTTTCCACACAAACTGTCTTTGTAACCTTGTTTATTTCTAGAATCTTTTTAGCTTTTTTATGGATGTTTGTCTCAAACAGCTGCCCAAATGGGATTTCTTTTTTTGCCAATGACTTTACTAGCAGCATTTAGGATTCTCTGGCGTTTATTTTTATTTTTAGTGCTCAGATTACCATACCAGGCACTGACAGGCAGTAATATTAAAATTTAAAATATTGCCGATGTGAGCGTGATACAACATAGCTAAGATCTTTTCGCTTACATTAAACGAGGACAGTTTTCTCAGCAATCGTAATCTTTGCTGACCTTTTTTGTTGATATAATCAGTATTTGCATTAAAATGTAGTTTATTGTCTAGGATAGTACCAAGGTATTTAAAAGTTTGCACTATTTCAATAGTCTCCCCAGCTACAGAAACAATATCATTTTCCTTCTTTTCCCTACGAAAATCGATTATCATTTCTTTGTTTTTTTTTACATTTAATAATAAAAAATTATCTTTACAGTATTTTTCAATGTGTTCTATTTCTCTGAAATACTCATTTACGTCTGAGCTCTCTGAGAGCAAGGCAAGGAGAGCCGCATCATCAGCGAATTTTGTGAAGGAGCAAAAGGACTATCGGATTGAAAATCATTGGTGTACAAAATGATCCACAATGGCGATGTCACAGCCTCCTGGGGCGCCCCTGTGTTAACTATGCGTGCATTTGATTTTGCATTGTTTACCCTAACCCTCTGAGGTCTCCATGTCAAAAATTCATTAGCCCATTATTATATATGGACTAATCTTCAACACTTTATTTTGTCAGTGAATAAATGAAGTTGTATGGTATTAAAAGCTGTTGAGAAATCAATAAAGAACAATCTTACATAAGTGTTAGGTAAGTCCAGATGTTTGTAGACACAATTTAAAATATTAAGAATGACGTCGTGTACCCTTTAGATAAGCATATTGTAAAGGGTCCAATTTACTACAAAGATCATTCAAAAGAAACATTTTAACCAGTTTTTCTAAACATTTAGACACAATGGAAGTAAATGAAACAGGTCTAAAGTCATTCATTTCCTTTGGTTTTGGAAACCTTTGGCACAGGTACAATTATGGACGACTTCCACACAAATGGTTTCTCGTGGTTTAGTAATGAAGTGGAAAAAATATCTAGGAAAGGTTCAGCTAGTTGTTCAGCACATTCTTTTAAGATTCGCCCTTTTATTCCATCAGGTTCATTGGGTTGACGTTTTTGAAAATGTTGAAAACTTGTTCTTTAGTGATCTCTATTTCTAAACAGTTGTCAACTTTGACGTCTTCAAGGGCTTTGAGTCTTTGATAATTAAAATCGTTAGTGTAGAAACCACAATAGAAATCATTTAACTCGTTGGATAATATTTTGTCGTCTCTAGTAGCAAGATTATTTATGCTTTTGACTGATATCCCACGCCTGTCTCATGGCACTTGTCTTAATCGAGTCTTCCAGCTTGGTGCTGTAGGCGGAACATAAACCAGGACTATGTAAACAACACCAAAGTCTCGTGGCAAATACAAAGGTCTCAATGAGAGCGCCAGTACTTCTAAATCAGGACAGCACGTTTTTTTTTAACCCTGCAGTTGTTACAGTACTTGATGTTGATGTACACACACAGCCACCCTCCTTTCTTCTTCTCAGACTCAGCCGTTCTGTCAGATCTCACGCAAGAGAAACCATCAGGAGCAATCAGATCGTCGTTGTCATCCTCCTCTAACCATGTCTCTGTAAACGCCAATAGACAACTTTCCCTAAAAACGGGGTCGTGTATATATATATATGTGTGTGCGTGTGTGTACATAATTAATCTTTATTACATTCTGAACCTTCATTCTTTCGGAAGACGTTTATTGTTCTTCCTGGAGTTAGTGGAAAAATTGTAGACTCCCGCGTCAATCGGCACATTTGGCGGCAAGCTGTTTCCACAAAAGTCTGTCACTGGCAATGTCTGAAGCCTCTTCTCACCTGCTCTGAGAACCTCCATGAAAGTGTGGCGCCAAGTTGTACTAGGATGTCCCTGTTTGAGCTTTTCTCGAAATGGCCTCCATGTCATCGCAACTCTTTGTATGCGTAATTCATTTTGTCGGAGAACATGTCCCGCAAACCTCATTTCTACGCTCTAGTTGCAACCTTACAAAGGGGTCGACTACCAGTTCGGCATAGGATTTCCTTGATTAAGACCCGATCTATATAACTGACTCCTAAAATCCTTCATAGCTATCTTTGTTGAGCCACATTTAGTCTTTTTCAATTTTGTCAAAAACCTAATGTGCTATTCTTACTAATGCGGCGCATTGGGCGGAAAGCTGTTTCCACAAAAGTATGTCACTGGCAATGTCTGAAGCCTCTTCCCACCTGCTCTAAGGACCTCTATGAAAGTGTGACGTGAAGTTGTACTAGGATGTCCCTGTTTGCGCTTTCCTCGTAATGGCCTCCATGTCATCGCAACTCTTTGTATGCGTAATTCATTTTGTCACCAATGTCCCGCAAACCTCATGCGACGCTCTGTCAGAACCTTACTAAGGGGTCGACTCCCAGTTCGGCATAGGATTTCCTTGATTGAGAGCCGATCACTATAACTGACTTCTAAAATTTGTCTTAGCCATTTTGGTTGAGCCACATCTAGTCTTTTTCAATTTCGGCAGATGGCTAATCACTGCACTTTATTAATGGAGCCAGCCACTGGTAGAAATTTGTAACCTCTCTTGACTACGCTATTGGAATTAGGTGACTAGTTTGCTTTAGATTTTATATCGAAAAGGGACGTTTTATCGTCAAAATTATTTGTTGGGGGGGGGGGGGGGGTAAACTAAAAAATCTCTGGAGTTTTTTTTTAAACAAATTCAAAACCACCTTAACTACGCTCATAGAATTTGGTGACAGTAGTTTGCTTTAGAATAAAAACCTTAAAACTCTTTGTATGGGGTAACTCAAAACCATCAGGAGGGGTTTTAAACTTTAAAAAAAAAGCCCTCTGGAGGAGGGGGTTTAAACTCAAAACTCCCCTTGGCTTGGCTACGCTCATAGAATTTTGAGTGTGTAATTTGCTTTTTTAATATTAAAGAGGTATTTTTTTAGCTTAAACCCCGCTGATGGGGGGTTTAATCTCAAAACCCCTTTGGCTACGCTAATAGAGTTTTTAGGGTGTAATTTGTTTGTTTTTTTTATATTGAAGAGGTATTTTTTCTAGCTTCAAACCCCGCTTGAGGGAGGTTTAAACACAAAACCCCCTTTGGCTACGATCATACCATTTTGAGTGTGTAATTTAACATAACCAACACCCTGTACAGCATTGCTGAACAACTGAAGAAAACAGCACACTATTTTTCCTTGGCACAGCCTGCAAAAGAGCTCACAGCTCAGCAGCAATAAAGCTGGCTAGAAGAAGAAGAAGAGTGTGTAATTTTCTTTTTTTTTAATATTGAAGAGGTATTTTTTTAGCTCTCAACTAAAATAAACAAAATCAAAGCAAAAAATCAGTGACTAAATGTTTTTCCCACATGAAAGATCCAGTAAGTTACTCAATGGATAGTTTTACTTGATAATCTCCAAACACACAACACATCAATAGTCACTACATGTTTAAAAAAATACACACATTAAAAGCTGAGGCATCTAAAATGTAACGGAATACATAACATTACATTTATAAGCAAAACAACTTTAGCAACACACAACCCAACACAAGTGATGCCATCAAAAGAATAATGTAGAGCCACATTTAACAAAGGAAGTGCGGTAGCTGAGAGTGGTAAAGCGCTTGGATTCCGAACCGGAGGTCCCGGGTTCAAATCCTGGTGAAAACTGGGATTTTTAATTTAGGGATCTTTGGGGACCACTGAGTCCACTCAGCTCTAATGGGTACTTGACATTAGTTGGAGAAAAGTAAAGGCGCTTGGTTGTTGTGCTGGCCACATGACACCCTCATTAACCGTAAGCCACAGAAACAGAGAACCTTTACATCATCTGCCATGTAGACAACAAGGTCTGAAAGGGGAACTTTTTTTTAATTTAACAAGTCAACTAAATGTTTCATGACCACAAATATCTACAACTGCACCCTAATAGATTCAATTGAAACTCTAAAACAAATAATACAAACATTTTAAATTTTTTATTTGTTTTTTGTTTTTATTTGTACGAACACTTAAACATTAAGATCAGGGAGATGAAAATCATTCACACAAAAGAGAAAAGCAACAGTTCAATTCACATTGTAATAATCCTAGCCATATATTTACTTTGTGTGATATATAAAAAAAGAAAGAGAGAGAGAGAGATAAGTTTAAATTTCAAAGACAAATTTCCTAGGCTTAGATTGTCAACCAAATGTATCAAACAAATTATTGCAATAAGTAGGACAGCAAAGTTAAGTAGACCAAAAATGTACATAACTGTTTTTAATGATTATTGAAAAACAACAACCAAATGTATTTCACATTGTCAAGTATACTAGTCACCCAATTGAAGAGTGTTACAGTTATTTTCATGTAACAAAACCTAAGTACAAAGAAAAATGAAATTATCAGAATGGAACATCAAATGTTCTAAAAAGTTAAAATGCTTGAAAAAGATAAGACAATTTTACAAAGTTGATGCATAACAAAACATTGGAATCAAAACTTTAATCTCATAGATTTCAATTTAAAAAAAAAAATGAATTTTACTTCACAAAGCTCAAAATGTAGTTAAGGGAAATAAAATATACAAAATTTGTCATGGACATATTTAGACTTAATAAAATAATTTGTAAAAAAAATTACAATAATCAACTTTGTGTAATTATATAAACTGAGACTAGATAGAAAAATTACTGGTAATACTGACACAATGAAATGGTGAACCCTCTTCAAGTTAGCCAGTGAAATATTGCCCTCTCAATCAAATGACCAACAAAATTTTGTCCTCCAAATAAGTTGACCAGTGTAAAATAACAAGTGAATAGACAAATAGTAAACATAACAATAAATGCCTTTTTTTTTTGTAATAGAATAAAAAACTAAAATATAAATCCTAAACATTTCTCTATGACATGTCTGACATCAAACTTTCAAGATGTCTACAGCCCAATAGTGTAAAGAGTGGCCAAAAACAAGAATCATTTTATACTTTCCTAAGCAGATGTCAGAAATGTTATTCAGAGTTGGGCTAACTATTTTAAAAACAAAAATCTCTTGCTATTCTAATCTAGGAATTATTTGTTTCCAGCAATGCTGTCTACCATTCAGCCACTCTGAGTCAAGTAAAACCTATACAGTTTTCTTTCTATCAAAATTATCAAAAGTGCAAAAGTGCGTAAAAAAATCTCAGAGGCCTAAGCATGTATTGAACTGAACTAGTGGGCTGTTCACAAATCTAACCATTCTAAAAACCTGCTCTTAAGTTTCAAGCACACATTCAAGAAGTAATTGCCAAAGACTAGACTCTATTATAAGCAATGAATACATAGTGATCAAAGTACACCAAGATTAGCCTAAATACTGGAAATAATATTCAATAGAAAAAAAAAATAAAAACATTAACATTTAGGTTTAGCCAATACAAGAAAATCAAAAAGGAAACAAACAAAATTATTTTAAAAAAAAAAATGTTAATAGATCTTGATTCTGATTTGTTCAATAAGTTTTGGATGTTCCTTCAGATATGAAGATTTCTACATCCCACTCCTGCATGAGCTTAGGGGATGGCAGTGACCAAATCAGAAGTTCAAAATTCATGACGACCCAACCATTCTTCTTCTAATCTGAACATATGACTATTTTTTTAAAGTTTTTTTTTGATGTTCCATTTTGTCCTCTATTCATTTGGTAGTTGTCATTGAAAATAAACAGACATACAAAAATTTCAACTTGCTGTCATAATGTATCATACAAAAAATACAAAGTAATAAAAAAGAATATGTAACAAAATTAAAAAAAAATGAATAAAAAAAATTATATTAAGACAAAAAAAATTGTGAAAAATACATTTACATTCGGATATTAAAAAAATAATGAAACAAAAATGAGTGACTTTCAGTTACGCTATCATTCACATTTAGACCTAATTGTTGTTGTTTTTTTTAAAAAAAAGATATAAAAGTTTAAGCACATGAATAAAAGGCAGAAGATGTAGTATAGAATCAGAAAATAATATCAAATAGTCACGCAAGTTCTCATGTCCTTCTTTGCATACGCACATTCCATCAAAAGTTTCTGCTGTTGTTTATTTTCTCCATTGTAAAAACCTGACTGTACCATAACATCACCACTAGCATATGGAAAGTCAAGCATCTTTTGGTCAAGGGGAGAGTATTTGAAAAAAATATTTATCCCCTCCTCTGTCAATAACAACCTAATAAAAAAGCAGAAGCTTGGTGTAAACAAATCTAGGTATCAGCTCTGCACATAATAGGCATGTGCATTACTATGTTCATAGACGACAACAATAGGTTATAGGTAAGCTTATAAATAATAGTTGTCACTTCACAGAGCAAGCTTTTGAAAAAAAAATACATTTCAGCATAAGTAAAATCATATTAACAGTATATAATATGTAGCTTAGTAGCAAATATGTGTTAAAAAAAAATATTTATAAAGAGTGTTTCATCAGAGAAATGTACATTATGAGTTGTGCCTCATTGTTTGAAAATTGTTTTCTGTATTAATCTGTGTGAGCAGAACAATGTCAACATTGGAGAAACAAACTAGTTCTACATCTTGATTGGGTTAGGCCTAACATGAGAACATTATGGAATCATCATCTAAAATATTTAGAAAATCCTTAATTATAAAAAAGGGTATATATTTGAAGAATGATTTAACATTGCTAACAGGTGTGTGAGAGTGGGTGCATGTGTTTGCATGGGTGTACATGCACAAAATATGTCTAGTGTAGATGATTGAACTGGTAGTTGGTGTTTTAGTTTCTGTGAGCAAAATTAATATTACCGGCCAGTGCTCATCCATTAGTTTTTAGCTTTTACAAGCTGTCTGTCAGAGCTAGGATGTTTTTCTGATCAAGTATTTTTAGTGTTAAATTTTATGCTACACTGGAACGGTAGTGATCATTTTATATTGCATTTCCTTGGATAATACACTTTGCTTATTTGTATGCTCTGCTTATAATCTGCTATAGCCCATAATTGGCTCTACTGCCAATTGAGACATGCTACCCCAGTGAAGTAACACGAATGAAAATGTTCATTCATCCTAAATGCTATTACACCTCCAAGATGAACATTGTTTTGGGTTAGTGTCATCAAATGAGTTGGCAATAAGTGCTCCCCTGTTTTGAGCTCAATCAAATGAGTGAAAGCAGTACCTAACAGTTCTGCCTGTACTTCTGTGTCTATTAGCTGTATTCAGACGAATGAAAGCCACAATGTCTACATGTGTGTAGTTAATGTTTGTGGAATGTTAAATGGACAGTAAAACTGGCAGATGTATAATTAATTGGTCATTTGGATGAAAAAAAACCCAACTATATGATCTATAAAAACCTTTCTACAAGTTAAGCATTTTAAATAAAAAATATCTGAAACCCTGTGCAATAAAAAATGTTGCTTCTAACTATACATATTTGTTAGCTCATATATATTTAAATAGTAATAAATAATACAAAGTCCTAACATAATCATGATAGTAAAAATGGATACCATATAAATGAATGTGTATTACCAAAGAAAATAAATTACATTTTTTAAAAAAATTTCTCACTTTCAGTTTGAGAGAGCAAAGTTGTGTTTTTTTTAAAGCTATTAAAAAAATTATAATGAGATTCAAAGTGTTAGTTTTCAAAAATATGGATTTGCCATGACATCACCACCATCATGTGAACAGGATTTCAACAGATGTAAAATCAAATTGCAGATCATTTCAAATTACCAACACACAAAAGCAGAATGTAAAAACATATAAATGAAACAAGAACACCTATTGAGCACACCTGTCTCTACTATGAGCACAATTATTGTTGGTTTAGCTTATATACAATATGAGGAAAGGCTATTTTAAGAATAATTTTTCTAATAATTTTCCAAGACATTATAGTTGTCAATTTCAAATGATAAAAACAAAAGAACAACAAGAGCTCTAAACTGACTGCTAATTGTGAAGATTTCAGTTTCTTGCTGCCGTTGGATTAGGTTTGCACAGAGTCCCTCTGCACCAGTGTTGGGCTAAGTACTAGAGTGAAGAGCATGTACACAACACATTGTTAAGTACTAGTACCAGAAAGAGATAGGATCTGACAGATGAGAGTCACAAGACAACACACAAAGAGTTGGCTGTATTACATATACCATACAGTTGTTCTATCTTATACACATGACTCTGCTGGTTGGATGGATAACGAACGGCTTTAAACAAAAATGTTAGTACCAAGAAAACATTTTGAAATGTACACAATAGTGAAAAAAATGACACCAGATGTGGTTTGTTTCCCTTGGTTTAAAGAGGCTCATCTACTTATCATTGATTAGCCAAACAATCACAGTGGGTTTGGGAATGAGATGTCTCTCTATACCTAACTAGATAAGCTTGTAATATTAAGTTTGATATTGATTCCTGGTGTCCATTCTTTGTACTTACAAATTCCTTGTAAGTTTCCCAACACTTCTACCTACAATACAGCTGAAGTTTACCCCCCCTCTCTTTCTTTCTACATCTGATTGGTAGAAGCAAATTTGTATTAGGAAACATCATTCTAATATGTTTCTTCTCTACATAGCTATGACTTAGCATGAGTCACAGTGTATACCCTAAGCACAAGAGTCTTGCCGATACTGTTTTGGTGGGGGAGTGAGGAAATAGCCCCTAATGTCTCACTCCTGTCAGGTCTGTTTTTTTCCAAGAATTAACACTAGATATAAGTTTCTTGGAACTGAGGGAAAGTGGTTGCAATTTGTAGAACACTGACAATCAATGGTATGAGCACATAATATCTAACCAAGAGACTAAGTTGGAAATGTAAAAAAAAACAAAGTTACAGTAAACATTTTTACTTTACTATTCTCATACCAGTGCTTATGTAGCTGGTTAAAAAAAATATTTTGTTGGTACTTAAGTAGTTAGTAAAATAACTTCTAAATATTTATTACAATGCAAGAACCTGAAGCTCTTTTCCTGAATGAGAACTTTGGCTACAAACTCCAAGCTTAATACTAATATTTATCATTTCTCAGCTTCTTTTTAAACTGCAATTAAATAATGAAGAAAAGGCACAATAAAACTTTAAACAAAAATTATTAGAAATAAATTTGAAGTAAATTTGCTATTCAAGGGGAAATAAGTTGTCACTACTCAAAAACAAACAGGTAACTCCTTGTGCTCTACCACAAGCATCCAAAGCTACAAACTGTGAAGGAGGAAAAGAACCAACTGAACTCAACAGAATACAATTTGAACAGACAAGAGATCAATGTCTCGTCATCACATTGTACACCCGTCTAGACAAGAAAATAGCAAATACTGGGACATAGAAATACAGAATGGATGAGAAAAAAAAAAGTTCACTTCAATAATGAGAAAATAAAATCAAAAAAACCGTTGATAATGAAAGTTTATCTTGTTGCTAAAGATTGTGATCAAAGTTATTTGATTGAAATAGTGCACCATAACTTTGATGTCTACATTTTTATACCTGCAAGTCAAATCTTGAAAACAAAATATGCTATGTTTAAAATATAAATGTGACGATGGCCTCAAGCTGACTCCTAGCTAGCAGCATGATGATGCACAAAACATGTGTTTTTTTCAGTCTTTATGGATCTCAGACAAGATCTAAACTAGGTGACATATTTGAAGAATTAGAAATTAATTTCTAGAAAATTATTAATTTAATTACTTTAACGAATTGATGATATTTTTTAACTATAAAAATTTTTCTTACAATGGACAGAATTTAGCAAAATGTAATATAAAATAAATGCTTCACTATTTGCTTGATTTTGGATTTACTTGCAATAATATCTTAGTAAAAGCAGTCACTAAGTAACAACACTAATAATATTCATAATGTACTAAAACTCTCACGTTATTTGAAAGGAAATGGTCAAAAAATAAAAACACCTTCAGGGGAAATAAAATAGCATGTATCTGAATATTTCATGGTTAGTTATTTTTTGTTTAAAAAGCTAACCACAAAAATGATTGTTTTCCCTTGGAAAATAAACTAAGTTTATTTGTTTAAGCTGCAACATTCTCTGGTTTTTCTGGTGTTTCTGGAGTTATCTTAATTTCTGTTGTAGCTGTAGGGGTTTTCAGCTCTTCTGGCTGAAATAAACAGAAACATAAGGTTGGTATTTTTCCCATTAAAGACTACAATAGTATATATTATAAATAAATATCTTATCTTATAAGGATGTTAAGCACACAACAAAAGGATATTTTTTGAAAAATATTAAAAACTAAAACAATATTTAAAAAAAAGTAAAATATAAAAAATACTTTTTAAAAAACAAAGCTTCTATGGAGTGATATTGCATGATTTGCATCAATTATTTTGAATCAATCATGTGATTAATTTTTAATAGACCTAAACTATTTTTATTAGACCTAAACTATTTGTACAAACAGAAATATTTTTAGTACTGTTTTTTTTCCCCCAATTTTCAGTGTTCTATGAGAATAGACCAATCACTTTTGTGGACCAGTTTTTTTTGTTCTTTTCGGGGGGGGGGGGGGGGGTACCTGAAGGAAGGTGCATGTCTATGCTGCCTTTTCAATAGCAAAAGCAATCCTCCATGATGGAAAGCTGACATGCTAGCCACTGAGCTATGTAAGTACTAATAAAAATTGAAAGTTTTAAGATTATCTTTTGTTACTTTCAAATGCTTAGTCAGCAACCTAATTCTCTACACAAGGCTTATCTCACCTTAGCTAGTATTGACTCTATAAAGAAAATTAATTATGACTTATTGATAAAATATTTAATCTTTTTTTATTGATTCATGTGTTGTCATTGTCAATAAAAAATTGTGCAAAGTTTCAACTTAAGTCAAGAATGGGAAGTGGGAGAAATTATGTGTACAAGACAGTGAGTTGATATAAGCATCGCAAAATTAAAAAAGAGGTCAAGAATTAAATAGCATACAACTATTGATAACATGAACTGCCTATTTAAAATTCCTTCAGCAATAGTTTTGTTTGTAAGTGCATACAAAACCTAATTTCAAAAATAAAATTGTTCTTTTTTAGAAGACCAAAAAAGTGCCATAGTACTTTCTATCCAGCCATACAAATCAATCGTGAGTTCATATTTTTAATAATGCATTTAGTCTTTATATTTTTCAATGTGACAGCACAAGAACGATAGTGGCTTTGTCCAACAGGGACCACTAAACAACGAAGAATACAATAGTAATTTACACTGCTAGAATGTTATTTTCCCTATATTCTACTACTAGAGAATAGAGATTCTTATGATACGCTGGCCAAACTAGATCTCAAATGAAGAACTGTTGCAAAGAACAAAGCTTTGAAGTAGTTATCCTTCAGGGACACTTTGCAAGAGGGCATCCAACATTACCAGTAAGGCCTTACCTAGAACCCCCAAAGAAAGAGAAAGAGAGGATGACAGAGGAATACATGGTGCTGTGATTTAGAAGCAGATAAGCAAGAAATGGGAACAGATGTAGATACTAGTCCAGGATTGAGACACTTGGAGGAAGTTGGTTGGTGGCCTATGCCCCAGATGGGACCATAGGCAGAGATGAGATGAGTAAGGAAAGAGTAATAATTTAATTACAAAGCATATATCAACTCTGTCTGTCTGTCTGTGTGGTAAAAAGTGTGTACACATTATTTCTACCACACCAATTCTCGGATCAAGTTGAAGCTTTTCAAAATTATTCATTGGCATAAACGAGACATGAATCAATAAAAAAAATCAATTAGTCAATTAATTACTGGAAATTCATTATTTTGTTTGATACCAACAAGGGAAATAGCTTGTACATTAATGATAGATATAATTTTAAGGGCAGAGTTGTTCCCCTTTAGATAAGCTTTTTTTTTTTTTTTTTTTAATAATTTTTTATATTTTGCTTGTCTATAATAAAAATTCTTTAATTATGAATTTAAGATAATAACATTTGAAAAGTACATATCAGTTGATATAAAATACAAAAAGCTACCTTCTCAAGGGCTGCAGGTTTCTGAGCTGGTGGTGCATCAGGTTGCTCAGGTTTACTGTCAGGCTCAAATTCTTCCGGATGTTCCACTATCACATCATTTTTAGATTCTTCCAACTCATTCTCCACTTTCACAGTGCTGATGGAAGACCAATTATGTCAGAGTTAAAACTAATCAGGGAACCAATGAATGTAAGCAGTGCTTCTTATTTGACTTTTGGGGATTACCTTTCATTTAGACACTAATTGACAAAACAAAATTCTTTAGCTACATCAAGTTGCTTTTTTTAGGCTAAAATATTGACTGTCAATGGTACAGTAGCTGAACTTTAATTTCCAACAAAAGACTTAAAGTAATAACAATAATAAAGATGATATTTTAATATGAATTGGAACAATTAATAATTAACTTCGAAAAAAAAATGTATGCAATGTTAAAAGAAAAAAGCAAAACAAGATAGAATAAATGACATACTCATCCTTTTTAATCAACTTTTCTTCTTCTGCAGGATCCCTAAGGAAACATTTTTCAATGTAAAAACATATGGAAAAAAGGAAACAATTGTAGGGAAATTGTTTTTAAAAATTGTAACAGTAATTTTTTGTTTAAGAATTGTAATTTTAGGGCTTTGCAGTGAGCACCTCTCTCCTAAACCTACTTTTGCAAAATAAATGAGTGCTAGGCATACAAGACTTATCTTATCATATAGACAAAGAAATGGTTATTATTGTAACATAGATGTGGTATAGATTGGCTCTTTTTTTATTTTTACATAGACATTTTAAGTGTGGATAATGTAAATCGATATACTTAGGCATTTTGTCATATTGCTTACCCCAAGACAACTACCTTGCTGGCAAGCAACAGAAACAGGTTAACTTTTATAATAATAATAATACTCTTTATTATCTATGAAAAAATTTGTCTAACAATTAGTGCATTAAAAAATACATTATAACTATAGAAACATAATTCACACTACATTCACTGAAATGAAAGCTAATTATAACCCTCAAACTAGATGTAGAAAGAGAATAAACCCAGCTGAAAAGAATTCTCTGTTCTTTTTCTTTTCTTTAATGGCTAATGTTGTACATACAGCCTGAAGTTTATAAAAGTAGCTTTGAACTATGTAAGTCATACTTTCCATCCTCTTTCTTTCCTCTCTCCTCCTCTCCAGCTTTGCCTCCCAGTCTTCCTCTTAGTCCTTGCACTAGTCCAGGCTTCTTCAGCACCAGAAACACAACAATGGCCACAACGGCGATGATAACAATGAGGCCAATTATTATACCGACGATTGCACCTGATGACAAACTAGCCGAGTCAGCTGTAATGAGAAATGTTAGCTCCTATGTACAACTGATCATTACAGAACATATTTAACTATTGTAAATTATAAACAAGTTCCAGTAATACTTATTTTTTAATAGATCTTAATCTTCAATCAAATTAATTATATATTAGCCAATAGAAGCTTTTTTTTAAGCCTATCTAGTCAAAAGTTTTCTTGATCTCTATATATGTGAAATAGTACAAAGTGGGACTGAATATTTGTAAACTAGCTAGTAGTTCAATACTTTAAAAAAGTAACTACTACAGTTCTTAATATGGGCCTACAAGTAAATATAATAATTATTACTTCACGAGAAAGCTTTCTTTCTATAATTCTATTACATTTGCAGGCTATAGCTCTTATTAATTTAAAAATATATTTAAAAAAAATAGTCAATCTATTTTTTTTAAATATAGTTTAAAAATATAGATTTAAAATATTTTTTAATTAATTATGATCTAGTAATATGAGATGAAAAAAAAAAACAAAAAAAAAAAACATTCCCTGAAAAACAACTAAAAACAAAAAGAAGCAATTAGAAAATATGTTAATTTAATGAATAAACTTGGTAAGTTGTTTAGTTGGAAGCCAAAATACAAAAAAGTGTATAAGCAAAAACATATGTAACAGAGCGAGTATCTTAAGTCAGAAAGACCCATACGGCTAAGCTACTTTTCAGTTAAATTGACTACAGAAAGACAATTTGAAGATAATTTTGTCTAATAATTTTGATAAATGTAATGAAATCTTGGTAGGGAAACCTATTTAAGCTACCCTATTTAAACTTCTACATCAGCATGCCATAACAAACATTACTATGGTTTCAGTCCAGAAATTTTGAACTCAAATAGTCTCATCAATGTGCTTTGTTACATATGTTCACCTAACATAAATAATGGTTGCTGTTAAAACTTACCAACAAAGACTTACCTGATATAACAAACAGATGGATTAAATGTTCAAAGGTTAAACAGACATTTAAAATAAATAAATAAAAGTAATTATTACCTTCTAAAAACTTATGTGTGAGATATGCTACACATATTTGTATTTAAGTGTTTTCATTCTATTTGCGTTGCAAATATTTAACAACTTTGTAGGAACAGGGAATTACTTTTATATATTGTCTTGTATCTTTTTTTTTAGTCTATACAGAAGACTTTAAGAAAATTTGTTACAAAACTTACTTAGTAGTCAATAAGCATTTTAAATGGATCTGATCAGGATTAAAATGAAAGCAATAAACATAATCACATCACATTACTACAGGTAGTAAAAACAGGAAGGAAGTTCTAAAAACAGGCCATTAACTGAAGATCACACACTAAAAACTGCTTACAAATACCATCACCAAAAACATCAATTAAACATGAACACCACAATAGCACCCTTATATATGATTATGTTAAAAAAAGCAAAGTAGATGGCAGCATAGTGGCAAACATGTTGATGCAAATCTTTCTTTTTTTTTTTGCACTTTATTTGTCATCTGAAATCAAACTATCTAGCAGTATATTCTTTTATCCTTTTCATGAGTAATGTTGCTAGTGACAATTAATGTCACTTACTCCCTAAAAGAATAATTTTAGTTCATTAGTATAAGTAAAACTAAAAGCTATTTGTGTTTTAAAATGTAAAAAAAAATATAATAATAATAAATCCTGTTTATGTTCTGATGATAAAAAAGATCTCCACCAACTCAGATTTAACAGATCTAATGGCATTCCATTTCTTTAATTTAATTAAAAAGTATGCATGAAATTTTGATAATTTGGCTATCAAATTTCCTTGAGATTAGAATTTGTCAAGTTGAAAATTTGACATAGTTTAATTATCAACCACCAACAGACAACAGTTATGTCTGGACTGCAAAGCCAAGTGAAATTCTGTACTCCTCATTAATCTTGACTTGAAAAAAGCCTTATTATAATTATATTTTTAAAAATGTCACTTGTTTCAAGTTTGTTTTGGACATTCCATCAGGAATAAAGCTTGTATGTACTAGCCAAAACATCCTTCAGAACAGCAGGTTATGACAGCTGGTGAAGTCTGAAATCGGCTATATAGACAACGGTCCCAAGTCCATACCACTTAACTAGGCAGACACTTATGACATTGCACTGGATCATGTTATTTTAGAAAGATCACACAAAGCTCTTCATTAGCTTGCCATGCTTTTATACTTATCTCAAAGTAGATTCTTGAATACATTGTTTTATCTAACACTATTTGTATTATGGGGATGGACGCAGCGGAAGTGCCTAAGATGGATTTTATGAGTCACTTACAGAGATTGGGTCACAAACAAAGACCAAAAAAAGACCATTTGATGAAGTTATGACAGAGGGTCGCATGAGGTATGCAGAGTATGTCCAACAGAATGAATCAAGCAACCCAAGGGTAGCAATGATATAGAGGGCATTATGATGAAAACAGGGACATCCTTATATAACTGTGCCGCACCTTCATAGAGGAATTAAGGGCAGTGGACACCCACTGAGAAGAGGCTAGAGACCAATTTCTATGAAGATTGCTGCCCAATGCTCTGAAAAGCATGAGAGGATCTAAGTCTTAAGTAGGCAAGATGGACTCTAAAATTAAAAAGGTTCTGAAGGCTATTGAATGAAAACAAGGGTAGGACTTAATTCTACCAAGAAAAAGAAAGGTAAATGAATGTAACTGTAGGCCTATTTATAGGCTTCTTTTCAAATGAAGTTTTTTATTGCAATGAGTACATTTTGATTATTGAGTGATAAAATACAATAACAGTTCCTAGTGTGCAAGCAACACTTTATTAGGCAGCTAGCAAGTCTCTACTCTACTAGTCTGTTAGTCAAACACTTTTTTGCCATAATTTTAAAGCTTATTTTGTATTTTATATTCAACGCAATGCAGCAATGATGATGACATAATGTTCTATAGTAAATGCAGAAATCACTGACACACCAATGTCTGGTACAAGATGGAGAGGAGGTTTAAAGTAGCATGTTGAAGCCAAGTCTTGTAGCCTAATTCTAAGCTTCCTCATAACATAACTTAAATATAGTTAGCACTGCAGTCATACCACTCCCCACCCACCTAGCTAGCAGTTCCTCAAGCATTAAAAAAAAAAAGCTGCAGCAGAAAATAAAACTTGTAGCAGCCATTCAGCAGTGGCAACATCTTCAGGCCATTCAGCAGTGGCAACATCTTTGGGCCATTCAGCAGTGTCACAACATAAACTACATTGAAAATAAAGCACAGACAGATGGTTCTAAGGGATAGGCATAAAGAAAAACAAAATTTAATCTTCTACTCAGATTAGACCAAACTTAATCTTCTACTCAGATTAGACCAAACTTAATCTTCTACTCAGATATGACCAAACTTAATCTTCTACTCAGATATGACCAAACTTAATCTTCTACTCAGATATGACCAAACTTAATCTTCTACTCAGATTAGACCAAACTTAATCTTCTACTCAGATTAGACCAAACTTAATCTTCTACTCAGATTAGACCAAACTTAATCTTCTACTCAGATTAGACCAAACTTAATCTTCTACTCAGATATGACCAAAGTTCATAAAAGAAGAAATCTAATTTTTTTTTTCAGTTTTCAAACTCCTCAAAAGGTAAAACTCAAGAGAACCTCCGGTTTAAATTCACAACACAATAAATCTAAAGTACAATCTTAAGTTTTTTTTTCCCCAACATTTAAACCTGAGTTGTCTTATCTTTACAAATATTTATCTGATCAATTGGAGCAACTAGTCTTTCCAACATAAGCCTTTTAGTGAAATTTAGAAATTTGTTAATGATTTGTCAAAGTTAAACAAAAAACTACTAAGAAGGCAAAGCAAGTGGATAAGAAATGATTGCTTATGATGATCAGTCAAGTTGAATTCAATAAATGGAGGGAAACTGACTGGTAATAGGATATATATGATGCAAGAAAGTCAAAGATGGATATGATGAATTCCATTGAACCAGGAAAAGAGGCCATGAACTTTAAAAACCAACATCCATGATCATAAGAGACAGAGACAAATGTTTTAGGTATTGGTGCTAATAGGATAACGAATGTTTCCTAGTGAACAACTCAATCCAACTTCAAATTAGACTTGAAGCCATTCTTTAGCAAATACAACTCATCATTCTTATCTTAAACATTATTGTTTATAGAAGAAACTCTGTTTTGTATTACTTAAGATAAATAATAGCTTTCTGGAGAATTCTCGGCACAGATGAAAATTATGTTGTTTTGGGTTGTGTTTCACATAATACATTTAGCATCATAATCATTCCATAATGTCATTTATTAAAAGTAAGAATAGTTAATACTTTACAAATCCTTCATATGATTCTCTAAATGTATAAGTATTGTCTTAATCATCAATTTATTCTAAAAAAAATATTGTTTTTAATGTATTTTGTTGATACTTCTTAAAATAAAACCCCCCACCTTTTCAGACCTTGCTATCTATAGGCAGATGATTTAAAGGTCATTTGTTTCTATGGCCAAGGGTTAACAAGGGTGTCATGTGCCCAGCACAATGACCAGCTGCCTTGACTTTCCCAAACTAATGTCAGGTATCCATTAGGGTTGGCCAGACTCAGTTGGAAAACCCATTCTACAGAGATTCATAACCGGGACCCTCTTAGTTACCATCTCTTAAGGAATGTTCAATGTTTCTAAATGATTTTGAAACTGAAAAATTTAGCTTTCCGTAAATGCTTATTTCTTAAATTTGGTGTAGCCAGACAATCTCATTGTATCAACATTATCCTACCAAAGCACACACACATACTGTCTTTTCCCTATTTCTCCATGCATCCATTCTTAAATTCACTATCTAAACAATGACACACACATTCACATTTTTCCAAACCACACAATAAAACTGTTAGTATTTTTTGTTAAGATTTTTTTTTTATTTCTTAAATTAAAAAAAAAAAAAAAAAAGACAGAAACAAATGGCAACACCAATAGAAACTGAACAATAGCTAGGAAAATGAGTCCACATTGATGATTTGATGAGCACCTAAATACATACATCATTGTACAGCATGAATACAGTAACGTGACTTTAGTTTGATATTTACTTCTTCCAGATACAATCATTTCATAATTGGTGTGAACAGATTCGCAAAATACACATTATGCTAATGAGTCACTGCAGTCAAACATGCTACTTCTATTCAGTGAAAAAAACAACTCAGAACACTTCTTTCTGAGAGAGTGGGAAATATTTGGACAGTAATCACAAAAATATTTCATACTTCTGAAACATTGGGGAAGGTAGATAACACTGACATTGAATCCTCTTACGTTGGAGTAACAGTTTGTTGTAAGGAAAAACAAACTATGATAGATGTCATCTCCACTGATGTTATTGATGCCATGACATTATGACACCCTGCGTGGGAAAGAGTGTCATATGAAAACAAATTTACCATTTTAATGGTGACATCAAAAGACATGTGGGAAGAGGTATTAGATATGGTCACATCCTACCTAATGGGGATGCTAGAGAGATGCCTCAACAAAACTAAAAAAAACAATGTTAACACAAATTATGCATGAAAATAGTTTTGTTTTCAATATGAATAGCAAATTGGATGGGCAATGAAATCAAATGTTCAAACATCCATTAGAACCTAGGAACACACACTGATGTGCAAACAATGATATAACAATTGAACTGGTGACAACTAACTAAATATGTGTTGACTTCAAAGAGATTTTGTCAAGTCCACATCTGATATACAATGAATAAGTACAAATATTTGGTCCAATTTGAATTATTAAAAAAAAAAAAAATAATCAGAAAACAGATATGCTAACAGAAAACTAAAAAATATTTCTAAGCAATCAAAAAAATAAATGTTCATAAGATAGAGAAATGGTTATTCAAGTTTAGAGAAGAATTGAAAAGCAGACCTAAACTTTGCTGATGCATAGTAAGTAAATGATAAATGAGCTAACACATTGTAGGCTCTTAGGAAATAAAAGCAAAATGAGGATCCAGTTTTTTTAATACCTATATAATTTACTGTTTACCCCCCCCACCCCAAAAAAAAACCATTTTTTCTTCTTGTTCTTGTCATCAATACTTAGGTTAACCTTGCCTGACTAGGATGTTATTGCAACTAGGAATTGACATACATGCTTTTTAATTTACTAGATTTTCATGGGGCAATTTATTTACAGACTTTGAAGAAAACTTCAAACTACAGATATGTCTTTTTATACAACCATCTAACCTTTTCTTGAAAAAAATCAAACTTTAAAATATGAAATGTAAATAACGAAGTACCAAACGACTATTAACTATTATACAGAATTGCTGAAATTTTACAAAGAAAAAAACCTTAAAACCTTAAAAAAAAAACTTATTAAAAAAAAAATAAGAGACCAGTTTAGAAACCAAAGACACTGGATGTGCTGCCACTAATTAGGTGAGGAGGACAGTAACAGTATCAAAGCAGACATTTTTTTAAGAACACTATGTCAAAAATAAAATTGCATTATTCTTGTATTATACCTATGTTAGATTGCAGTAAAAAAAATATATATAGTATGGTATCTCATGGAAAATCCATTAAAACTACTGTAACTGTTTTTAGTTATGTTGGAGTTTGGATTTGAGTTAAGAGAAGGAGAGGCAGTTTGAAAGTGTATTCACTTTTTATAATGCCCCACTAAAAGCATAGAAAAAAGTTTAAGAAGATCAGCATATTTAAATGCTACAGTGATCATTTTATCTCATTCTAGGTACATCTGTAAAAGATGTGGCAAAATATGTTGGTTGCAAATGAGATTGCATGGTAAGGTAAAATACTGTACTAATCCTTAATATTCAGAATTTAATGATTTATTCTAGATACTGAAAAGATCACAAAATGAAAAAAAGTTCATAAAAATCAAATCATTAATTTGCTTTCTGCATAAAAATAAATAGTAGTCAGGGCTGCCAGGAACTGTATTTATATTTCAACAAAGAAAAGCCTTTAAAAAAAAAACAATGAATGAACAAAAAAAAAATTAAACCTACAGAAAATGTTAAAAGGAAATATAATGTTTACAATGATGGTGCAAACAAACAGAATGACCTGTTTAAACAAAACAAAACAGAATGTTTTTGGTCAACAAATGAAGTCATTCAATGTTCTAAATAGAGGTACATTAACAGTTTCTTTTAATAACAGAAATATAATTCCTTATAAGTATTTTAAGTAATACAATACATAGTTATTCCAACAAAAGCTTGTTCAAAGTAATTAAATTTTTTGTTTTTTTTACATAACCCTAGAAAAAATGATACAATGATAGGAAAAGTCTGAAATTCAGCGGTAGAAAAAAAAACAAACCAACAAAGTAATACTGTTCTATGTATGCAGCATGCTAAAAGCACACACATTTTGTGCAAACAATTTCTTCTATCTTTAGCCACAATGCATATATGCTGAATTATCTGCCCATATTTTTTAAAAGGAAAAAATGTTGATTGCAAAGAATGTTCTTTGTTTTTTTAAAGAGCATAAAAGATAAATGAAAAAAATAGTTCCAATGTATAATGTAATTAATTATATTTCAATTTTCATTTATACCACGTTTGAGTTTAAATTGTGATTGTTAAATGATATTCAAAGATGGAAATGTTATGCCTTTAGAAGGATATTTTTTAACAAACATTTTAACAGTTTTAAATTAAATTGAATTTTGGATGCTACATCTGATGAAACTGAGATACCCACCAACTATTTCATAGAAGCTTTCAAAAATTGCAGTGAAAAAATCAAAGAATAGGTAACTTGGAATTCTAACAAGTAAAAATATATGTTATGTATAGCTCAACTCAGAATATTTACACAGCTAAGTGAACAAAAAAAATCATTTCCTAATGCTTCAAACTTAAAGAAGTTGAATTTAAATAAATTTCATCAAAGCATTTCTCAAATTTCTCTGTGCTCAAAAAAGCTATTACTTTCACTGTGAATTCTACAAAATTTACTGCTTTGAAATGAAATAATAAACATCTTTCTTGCAATTATTATATTATCATGAGTTTATTTTGAAGTTTGTCTATTTATCAAAGGTCTATAATCCACTCAGATCAAAAGCATGCTCAAAACCAATCTAGGAACATATTTGATACAGCATACCATTTACAAGGAATCAAATTGTAATTAAATGTAAAACATTTGGATAAAGAATAACATGATTATGTTTTACGCAATCTCGTGACGCACACCAAAAAAATATGAATCAATTGCACATTTACCAGTTAAGTACATTAATCTTTGATATATTTATATACACATATAAATATGTATAACTTTTGATCGATCTATACCTATATGTGTATATAACGCATGATGTAAGCCAACATCTTAAGGGAAAAGTTTAGAGGATTAAACACACATAAAATAAAAAAAATAATAAAAATTTGTTGGAAATACAAAAGAAAGCAACAAATTTTGTAAAAGCCAATGCGTAACTAGTCCAACAGAAAGCATTAACAATGAGTTCCGGTTCAAGTACATTGGACAAAGAAACAAAATTGTATACACGCTCAGTTATGTGACAGGTTCATACATAGTGACTTGAAAAAAAAACATAATACATTAGTTTCAAATCCTATTTGGCAACTTTCAACAAGATAAACATCTGCACTTCCATTCAGAATTGCCTGGCACAGTAAAGCAAACATCAAACCACAATAGCTTCGCCAATAAATTAACTTCAAAACAAGAACTCCAAAATATTTTCAAACATCCATTGGTAATAAAAAAAAAATTCTGGGGGACTTCAAGTTTGAAATAAATATTCTACTGTTAAAATAAGGTTATTTTGTACATTTTACACCAAAAAAAAGCTAATTTCAAACAAATGATCAAAAGTTGTTTTTTTACCACGATTTATAAAGTAAAATGAATTTGAATAAAACAAAAAAGAGGTAAAGGAGGTCGTACTTCAAGCTATTTTTTCTTCTGCTTTTTCTGATTATTCTGTATTTAAAAAAATATTTTATCAATGGAGTTCCTTAAACCCAACATACAAGGACGTGTCAGAGTTCTTAAATCATAATATAAATATTTCACTTGGTAAATGTTTACAACTAGAAAACTTCTGAAAAAAAAAAAACCACCCATCCTAATCATACCAGAACTTCAGTATGACATACATACTTTTGAATGCAACATCACAGGTGATAATAAAGGAAAAACTTGGTCTAACTTTTAATGCACTTTTTTACAATACAAAACTTGAAAAGATGTTATCGTTTGTAAGAAATTGTTTTGAAATTAAACTTTAAAAAAAAAAAGAACAATATCTGTAGATTTAAATTATTTATATTGTTTGCTGGAAAAGTCTGCTACATATTGAAACAGAAAAAAAAAACTTCAAATCTTGTTATAAATTTGAAATTGAGTACATCCCCAAATCAAAAATATTGAAGATGATGAAAATATCAGATTCATTAGAATGTGAAAACACAGCAAGGAAATGTACTAGAAGCAATAGACATATATGTATATAAATATCATCAAAACACAGCATTGTTACAAAGTGCCACAACTGTTGAAATACAGCAAACACAGACTGTGATATTAGTTGTTTTTTTGTAGGAATAATTTTTAAAGTTGTTTGTTAATTATTTTTTTTTTTAGAAATTTTTTTTTTTTTTACATTTTCTTTGAAATATATAAAATATGATCAAACTGTGTCTTTAAAAAAAAAAAAAAAGAAAGAAAAAGGATGCTTGATGGAGTGTTCTTGCTTCATTCATAATAATGTCAAGGTTGATAATAGAAGGTCAAGGTCACCAGAGAGCTGACAGGCATGCCATGACCAGGAGAAGAAAGATGTTGGCCACAGTCAAATAAGCTGCTTCACTCTCGACAGCACCAGCTGAAATGGCAAATAGAAATAAAATTCTGGTTGAATATCACCATGGAAGGTTACAGAAGTCTCATTATCGATAATAGGTAGTTCTGTTTGTTTTTAAGTGTTAAAACAAATTAATGCCAATTGATTCTTATTGTCAATTTTTTTTTTTGGTCACATTTTAAGAAAAGATTACTTTTTGTTTTCACATTTAAAAATTGTGTTAATAGATATATATGTAGACTGATAAGTTTATAATGATAGACAGGAAGCAGCAGCATAGAGAAATAATTTCTTTAAAGGGAATCCGTTATCAAAGCATTCAAGTAATAAAAAAACCAGTTGTAAGATAACCAGCAAGAACTTGTTTTTAACCCATAAAAAGTGCATTTTTTAAAATCTCTTTTTTTTAATCTTTTTATTAATAATATTTGTTTTATAGTAAATGCTAAATAAATAAATGATTGGTCAGATTATGAGTTAATGGTGTTTTTGCCTCTAGTTAAGTTTACCGAGAGATATAAAAACCTGCACTTATTGTTGGGGGGAAAAAAATTAGAGGATTGAAATATGCAAGGGACGTAATTAGTTCATGCTGGAATGATGCAAAACATGATCCAAGAGGAAAGGGAAGTAATCATCAAAAAATAGGCAAGGGAGGCAAAACAAGTAAGTATGTATCAGCTTCTGGTGGTGCCAACTGGAACAGAAATGGAAAACAATTTAGCAAGTTTAATCCCAGGATGATTTGTTCTGTACTGCTTCCAGTCACTTCACCTGTTAGCTCAAAACAAAACAACAATGCTGTGGATACACCAAGAAGGAGAAAAATACACGTCTGCAGCACAAAGCACAAAATGGCTGCCTATGTTGCACAAATAAGGTAACAAAGAACTCACTGCTCTATATAAATATACATCAACTAATGGCAACATGAACACACTAAAACTAAAAAAAAAAAAAAAAAAAAAAAAAAAAAAAGTGCATATTAAATCAATTGTTTCACCAAAAACACAATAGATCTACTAGCTGCAGTGATTTTTCAAAGTGTGTAGTCAGCAAAATTGATTCCTTACAAGGCTGTACAACAATTATTTCCTATTTACTTTGTTCAAACATTAAGACTTTCAGGTAACTGATCCTATGTTAGGAAGTCTGATAGCAAAGGGCTTTATGAAATAAACCAATTTTTGAGACACATACATTTTCAGTAAACAACTGCAAAGATTGTTTATCTAAGTAAAATTTTAGAACTTTTTGATGTGCTTAAGAAATATTTCAGCAAACCAACTGTTTTATTGTTGTTTATTATTGTTTAGGTAATAACTAAAATTAAAAAAGGCAGATTGTTCTGTACAAGTATGGGTCTGAACTAAACTGGATATGCAAAAAGGGTAGACCACTTACTGAAAGTGTTCACTCTGGTCTTTCTGGTAAAGAGTGGGGGGGGGGGGGGGGATATATATTAATAGTGCTTAGACCCTAGCATTTACTTCCACTTGTACATAAACCCCTCCCCCCCCTCCTAACTGAAAAAATATTGCTTCCATCTTTTTTAAACTTTTTTTTTTTGTTTTGGCAGATGATGGCATTATTTGTAAGATGTTTGGTGCTTAAAAAAATTAGGCTCAACCTAAGAATACCACTAAAGTAAACATTAATTGAAAATATAAGAACATATTTATATATATATATATATATATATATATATATATGTATATGTATATATATATATTTAAATATATATTTTTAATTGTTGTTAAGATCATTATATATATAAATCTACAATATTTTGTATTTTAATAGGCCAAAACCAAAGGAAAATAAGGGTGTACCCTAATAATACAAAGCTGATTTAATTAAATTTTGTATATAAATAATATATATATATATATATATGTGTGTGTGTGTGTGTGTGCATATATATATATATAGTGAAAAAAACACACTCTTTTTAGATTTTAGCTTTTTTTTTTTTGCTGTTAAAAAAAACTGTTATAATTGAGAAGATCTATTGGTTTATTAGTTTAAAAAGTAAGAATTGTTTTAATAAGCCACCTTAATGTAAAAGCAAATTAATGAAAGAACATGATTTATTTCCCAAGATTTGTCGTAGGATCCTTGAAACCCAATTAGAATCATTATGTTTGAATATAAAAGCTTTATTTAGCGTGGATCTACCATTGCAAGACCACTGATTTAATTAATAAAATATTCAAATGATGAAACAATGTTAGTAAACAAGTCTACAGTTCATGAATAAATTTTTATCTAAGAAGATGGCAATTAAAAAAGAAAGACCTACAAAGTTCCAGATGAGTAGGAAAGAAAATTAATAAAATATTATCATATTTACTACTGAAAATATACACAAATTATTATAGCTGATGTTAAACATTTATATGTTTTGAAAGGTTGTAAAGAAAAGATGAATAGTGATAATTTAATAAGAACTGTTGTCTTTTTCTTTCCTCTATTTTAATCGTGTAAACTATAGTTTGAAATTAACAGACTTTTTTTTTTTTCTTTTACAATTTAGTATTTTGTGTTTCATAAACTATAGCCTTAATGAAAAAAAAAAAAAAGCCTAAAATTAAAAAAAATATTGGAATGATTTCATAAATAAACAGAGAGCAAAAAGGAAATTTGCTAATAAAATTATACAAATTCTTTAGAAATTTAAATAAGAAACAACTAAGAATTAAATTAAAAGTATGTACCAATGTTAAAACAAAATGTGAATAAATCTAAAAAACTGAGACTATACAAGAGCATGTAACCTAAAATAACTCTAAATGCGAGTGATGCTGGTTTGAGATTCAAGTGTCCTTGTTTGGCTTGAAGTGTGTACTACATTCTTGGTTGATGTTTAGGTTTCACTCTTGGATAAGAACAAATGTTCTACAGTGCTGGCTTCCTTCAATACCTTTTATGCAGCTAGGTTATATGAAGCTTTCTGTTGTTGCTGATTGTTTTTAACTTTTTACATTATTAAAAAAAAACACAGCATATTCCTATGTTTCTCTGTACATGAGATTATAAAGATGAAGTAGCAGCCAAAGGTTAATTAAGGGAGAAAAAATATCTGGTTAAAGAACTGGCTTACAAAGGCAGCACACTACTGACTAGCACACATTAGCATTGTACACTTTCATCCCATGAATACTTCGAGCTAAAACAAAACAAACACATGTGACACATATCCAGAAAGTGAAACACAACCCAATATAAAAGGCAGATGTTCAAAGGGTCTGCACATAAGCCTAGTTCATGCACATCTATAGAGTTTGAATCAGTTTGATGCCTTCCCATTCCCTCTCCCAGAAATTAGACTTTCTTTTAGCCCAAAAGTTTCTTACATTTTTCACTTATGTGGAAAAATTTTTTTGTTGCATAATATGAGACTAAAATTTCCTTACCTATAAAATTGTGTTTTTCCTATTTGTATATTCTTATGTTGCATAAATGACTATAAAAACTAAAATGATAACCATGAAAATTTACAGTGCAGCATGATGGGAGTACAGGTAGCTGATGGAAGAGAAATGAGCACTGAACATGGCACCAATCACGTAGAGCAAGAAACTCAGCCAAAGTGCACTCAGATACCAGTGATGATGTGTTAAACATGACACACAAAAGGGCAGTGCACTAAAACACAGATATGTCCAAATATTCCATCTACGCACTGTGCCTGAATGTACACTGGGGCTCAGAGTAAAACCAAAAGATACAGTTGTTCTGCTGCGGTGCTGTGCAATGAACAGAACTAAAGATTGCTAATATGTGTAACATGAAAAGTGTTCATCTTAACAAATAAAAAACATCTCAGAAATGTTGAATAAAATGTGCAACATCCATTCTGTCTTTCCACTTGTGGTCAAGAATTAATAACCTTCAGAATTGAAAATAAAGACAACTTAATCTTCAAAGAGCTGAGAGGACAAACAGCTTTTAATTTTTCAAGTAAAAAAAAAACAAACCTTACTCAACAGAACTTTTAAATCTAGATTTTGAAGGCAAACTGACATGAAAATGTCTGAGACCTATAGTAACCAAACAATAAGCCTGCATCAAATCAAGAATAGCAGCGCTAGGAAAGAGAACAATTGACAGAAAAATTTTCTTTTCCCCAAAATCATTCACAGAAACAAGAAAGCATAACCGAAAAATTGAATGAAGGAAAAATTGTTTTGAAAATAAAAACCAAACCAAAACTTTTTTTAAGCATGACAAAAATTCTACAAAAAAGTTTTCCCTTTTAAATACAAAAATAAAAGAAGATAAAATGAGAGCAAATAATTTGTTTCAAATAGCAAGAGCTGAACTTTTAAATTTTAACTAAAAATACAGATTTTGTAAGCTCTGTTTGTCAAGATTTTTGACATTCCTCATGGCATTAAACTTAAAAAAAAAAAAAAAAAAAGACAAAGACAATGCTGAAACAAAATATACAAACTTAAAAGGTTTGCCAACTTGTGTAAATGAAATTTAAATAGGAAAAAAAAAAAAAGCAAGAAAATTAAAATAAAATTAAAATTGTCTACTTAAGTTATATTTGATGTAAGTTATATATTTATATATAAGACAAAGAACTGGTTAATGAATCATGCATTTATTTAGTCATTAATTTAAATTTACTTTGGATTAAGGCAAACCTTTTATTTTATTTTTTTTTTTTCTTGTTCTAAAAAAAAAATGAAACAAATACAAGCTCCTTGTATGAATGACGGTAGAAAAGCTCGGATGCAGAAGTACATAATTTGTCCTGAATATAGTACCTGGCTTGTCAACCAATGTTTCACTTAAAGTCTCACCATCGGTGACATTACTTATATTTACACTGCCACCAACATCAACTATCTCCGTTTTATTATCATCTCCATCCTGGTCCTCAACAATGCCTTCGATGGTTGGAACCAAACAATCAAGGTGGAAGGAGAGGTAAACAAAAAATAAATTATATAGGTCAGTTGTGGCAGCATCGTATTCTCCTGTCCACTTTAGCTTTCACATAAAAAAAAAGACTACATCTACCAAAAAGACTATCAACAAATAACTTTTGATTTTCGTCATATAACGATGAGTATCTGACATAATATTATTAAACAATTACAGTT
The DNA here is from genome assembly GCA_030265305.1 of Biomphalaria pfeifferi. Classification (NCBI taxonomy): domain Eukaryota; kingdom Metazoa; phylum Mollusca; class Gastropoda; family Planorbidae; genus Biomphalaria; species Biomphalaria pfeifferi. Next base: position 408,748 of record JASAOG010000241.1, read on the forward strand.
TCATTTATTTGAAAATTAGTTATAATTTTAGAATAAAGATATTTTAAAGTCAATATGATCCCATTTTTCAATTTAAATGACTATGTTAAATCTTAATACCTTCTCAATGTTACTCAAATGAAATTTTGTGAACTACAATATATGCAGCACAACTTCAATGCATATAAATATATATATAAAACAAATGGAAGAGATACTGGCTGCTATTTGCTCAGTGAAGTTACAAATGAATAAATGACTGACTTTACAAAAAAATCAGTCTTTCTATTTTTAAAGAGTGTCTTTAGTGACTTAGCATCAACACAATTTGCCAATTATTAAGAGAAAGTTACTGGTATAGAAACACTAACAAACAAAAAATAACAATTTCAAAGTAGCTCATCTTACCAGCACCAGATGACATTTTGGCTTTAAAAATATTAATATGTTCATCATTATTTATTGATGTGGGTTGCTCTGTTGTTGTTGTTTTTTTAAATTATATGGGTTAGTGACTCAGTAAAATTAATGCCAATTAGAAGTTAAAGCAGAAGCTTAATCTAGTAGCAGGATTAAAAAGAACACACACAAGATTGAAAATTCTTGAAAATTGAAAGTCGCATATACAGTCAAATCGGGCTAATCAGACCACATTGGAACTGACTTTTGATTCTAATAACCAATAACTGGCTGGCCTGATTTAATTGATTATACTGTATTAGTATTGCATATAGGGTCTAAATATTTGCTTAACTAGTTTTTGACAAGGCCAATATTTTTCGGTAGATAAGAATAGTTGAAGATCAATTTTTTCAATCACATATAAATTTGATACTAATAATAAATAAATAAATTTAAACGTTGTTTTTTTATATAGCCTAGTTTTTAATAGTAGAACTACTGTCATATATGTTAGGCCAGTTAAGACATAAGACACTGTATGATTCATTTATCGATAACGATATTTTAATTTATTATCAACAGAGTGTGAAGGTGAACTAACAATCAATGTATACATCAGAATGGCATGGAATGAAATCCAAACTAAAATGTAGTCATGTTTCTTAGAACACTGTGTAGTACTGCTCCTAATCCACAGGAGTAAAAGACTACACAAAAAGAGCTGAAAACTAATTTATGAAGGTTACACACATTTTGTTTAAAAGTCTTTCCATTTACAAACAAGTTCTTTAATTGTTTGAAATATTAGCATCAAAGTGTCCTTTAGTACATAGACACTACAGTGATTGTGAGAACATTTGAAGCTACTAGGTCACTGGCATTTCTTTAAAGTTTAGTTTTTTTTTATAATTTCTTTTGAAGTTTTGAAGTTAGTTTATTTCCATTTTGTTTCATTAACTAAATATGCTAATGTTTTATTATGTTGCTTTTTTTTTTTTTTTTTTTTTTTTTAAGAAACCAACACTGCAGTACATGACCACAAATTGCTACTGGCACTTTATTACAAAATGAAACTGAATGTTAGAAAAGTCCATTATGCTTAAGCCAACAGTCACATTGTAAGGTGGAAATGACATCAAGTGACTTGCTTGTTCCTGACTTGAATGTGATACTAGAACTCAAAACAATTATACTTTGAACTTTAGTTTTCACCTAATGAATAATGTCAACAGAAATGTCTCTGTATACAATTTAAATGTTATATAAATGTATTTTGTTTTTAAAAAGTTGGATTTATTGTAGACTAGAACCTCTTTTTGAACTTTGCTTACCCTTGATTTAGCTACTTATCAACCACCAAGCTTTTCTTACTTTCTTTCTCTATATTATGTTCAGACTTTCTAAATAGCAATTTTCAGTTTTGGAAAATGACTACAATAGTCTAGCGTATAATTTTAATTCCATTTTTTGATTATTCCAATTATGTTTTATTGCTTATAGTCAAGACTTAATATGTTTAGATACCTACAATGATTTATTTGCCTACAGTCCTGGGCTTATGATTTTAAACACCTACAATGCATTATTACCTACAGGCAAGAGTTATGATGTTTATAACACAAACAATGTATTACTGTCTACAGTCAAAACTTATAATTCCATATAACAACTACAATGTAATATTGCCTACAGTCAAGATTTGTATACACCTACAATGCATTATTACCTACTGTCAAGATTTGTATACACCTACAATGTAATATTGCCAACAGAAAAGACTTATTGGATGTCGTGCGCGTTTGAAGTTTTTCTTAGCATTTAATATTGGTGTTTCAGCGTATAGGAAGTAGTTTCTTGTAAGTGCGTTTTGTTGTCTAGAATATTGTGCGTGTGGGTGTGTGTTTACGTCATCCTTAGTTTCCGCAAGAGAGAGAGAGCTGCTTTTGTGAGCTGGGTAGCTGGTTTTTTGGTTCCCCTTGTAAGGGTACGTAAGTACATAGTTTTATTAAGTACGCTGATCTTTCGGTACGGGTGTTGTTATTGAAAAGTTCTTTCTTGTAGCGGCAGCGCTAGATCTAGGTTGTCTTTTCATTTCAGGGTGTTAGGCTTTGGGCTATGGGAAATTGTGTCGTCTTTCTGCCCTTGGAGTTGTGTAGTAACTATCGGTGTCGAGGTGTAGGGAGTTGAGCTTCTGTTGGGCGCCGAGATGGAGTGTGAGCGTGAAGGTGTGTTACGGAAACCTGTTGTAGACTAATTAGTAATCAAATGCTAACTTGAATGATATTGATGTACATGTAAATATGTTTGAAAAATTACAATTAAGTTTAATTAAATATTGTTCCTATTGACAACTGTTGTTATTCACTAAATGTTCAGTTGAATAACTGTTATTCAATGTTTGTAGTTTACATGCTATTACCTTTAGGTTCTTGTGTTACTCTGTTCAGGCTGGGGATACGGGACCGTAATATAATATCATACCCATTATGTTTATAACATATAAAATTTAGAGACCATTCTGGGGCTAGACTTTCTTTCATATTCAAATGTGTGTTGTTATGGTTACAAAAAAATCTTAAAAGACTAAACCCTAGCCATTTAAGTTTGAATACCTAATCTCATCACATATTTTAAATTGTGTAATAATAACTTATCTTCTCGTCCTCTAAAATACAGACATTACTTCAAAAAAGAAGATGATAACATCCTAGGTGTATCCCTAGGTCAGTCTAGTCATGCATGTTAATCAATGACTTAAACTAAGTCGGTTGTTTTCCTGGCTGCTCATGCAACCCATTCCATGCTGTAATAGCATTAGGGAAGAACTGTTATTTTTCTTTTGATGTGTAAACAAATATATCCTTATGTTTAGACTATATATCTATAAAATGCATGTGTGTGTGTGTGTGTGTGTGTGTGTGTGTATGCTAACATACCTTATAAGTTTTAATTAACATAAAATCAATGCCACTGATATCAAGTTTCTAAGGAATTAAAAAAATTAAAAACAAAGTGTTTACTTACTTTGACTGCTTGTCTTTATAATTTTTGACTCAGGATCTGATTCTCCTTTGTCATTGACTGCAGTCACTCTGATATCGTAGTAAGAATCACTGTCAAGATTAGGAATGGTAACTTCTTGGGTAGATGACTGTGTACTTTCAATGACACTGTTTTCATTGGCCAGGTACTGCTTCACTGTCCATTTCTTTGGGTCAGTTGTCATTTCAGTGATTTCACACTGGAAAAAAAAATTAAAGTTAACATTTGTACTAAGTACTTAGAAGAAAAAAAAGACAAAATGAAGAAAGACAACACGGCCAAACATCTTGGCAATGACAAGTCTTAAGGCAGTTTTTAAAAATCACTGATTATAGTATATATATATATATATATATATTTGTTTTTGCAGATAAGTGAAATACACTCAAACTTTTTGAGCACCTGATTTTTAGTTATTAAGAATAAAATACTAATTTTTCTTTGTCTTTCCAGTTTCAGAGGAAAAACTTGTTCCACAAAAGCCTAAAAAAAAACTACAACAGAACAGTCTCACAATTTTTGGGCTAGTTGGTTTTATATCTAGTTTGGCCATAATCAATTACATTAACATTAGCTTTTAAAATGCACACATTTTCACACAAGCAAATACAGTGGCAACTAGATAAGAAAAAACAACAACTTACTTTTCTGTATTTAATAATATATTTTGTAATAACTGAACCACCATCAACTGGTGTAGCCCACCGAACAGTGTAAGAATTTGAGCTTTCTCCCAGTGGTGGTGATTCAATGGTCAGTTTCTCCGGCCTGCTCACATCAGGGGTTTTCACAATAATGGACTTAGCACTTCCTAGACCAACAGGACTTTTGGCTTGGACATCAATAGTATAAGATGTACCAGGCTGGAGATTTGTCACAGAGAATTGAGTCTCACCACCAGGATCTATAATGATCATTTAAAATTTTCTTTAGTTATATAACAAATTATTTTAAATGTAAAGCAATTAAATGTGTAAAACTTAACTCTTTCTCTCCTAATTGACAATACCATCATTGATTTAACCTCATCAAATTAAATTAATGTTTAATTTTAGAAACGTTATTTTGTGTTCTATAAAAAGAGCATGCATCCCCTTTAATTCTATACCAATAAAACATTTTCTGATTAGAAATGGCAAAGCTATTGAAGCTTAATCATAACAGATTAGTGAAATATTATTAAGCAAAATGAAGAAATCCGTCGAAACGTGGAAAAAATAGTTATGGAGAGAAAGAGTTAAAGATGCTGCATTATTATTAGATGTCTGAACATATCTGAATGAAAGTCAAGTATATTAAAACTCACAAGTATTAAAACTCACAAGTATTAATACTCACAAGTATTAAAACTCACAAGTATTAAAACTCACAAGTATTAAAACTCACAAGTATTAAAACTCACAAGTATGTAGACTGGTGGAACAATGAGCAATCAATTTCACTTACAAGGTTGATATAATTTTGCCCATAAAAAAAAAGTAATATAGTCTTTTATTTGAGAAAAAAAAAAAAGGAAAAAAGAATAAATGTGTTACAAAATAACCCAGCAAACTAAACTATTTATGGCCTAAAGAAAAGCCATAAAAACACATTAGAATGTACTCCAGTATAAACAAAGCAATCATAGATTTAACCCAATAGCAAAATCTAGTATAGACAGGCCAACTATACAATTAAGGTCTAGACTTGAGGTCTCAAGAATTCCAGTTCACCAAGGCTTCAACAAAGCGCCTCAGTAGAAACATCTGTAAGTGGAAGCAGTTGGGTAGCAAACCCAGCCCCTTCAGGTTACTTCTGTAGAGTTCCAAGGTGGGGTGAGAGAGGCCAGTACAGTCCAAAATGTCCGCCTGTCATTCCACAAGAATACCACATTAAAACGAACAATAGACTGGTGGTCCTCATGATTTTGGCAGTTATACAGTTTATAAGCATGCCCAGGACCAAAGAATTGCACTCTACATATTTGGCACAAACCAATCACAGTAATGTTCACTGCAATTTTGAAAACTTGAGGCAAGACTTGCAATGAAGAGCTTGCAGTCCACACCTTTCTGTTAGAAGAAATCCTTCTTAATGGTCAATGAGATAATTGGGACCCATAGAAGCTCTGATTCCATGAATGGCTTTTTTTTTTCAAGCATTGCCAAAATAGTAACCACTCAGCTAGTGAAGAGCTTATGAACAGGAAAGATTTTAGAATTATCTATTGACCTATTTCATGTTTGTGTTCACTAAGCCTCAGATGATGACCTATAAAGGGGACTCATTCAGCTTATACCACCACTTCAGTCAAGTATGATTTCTTTCCCCTTGTTTGAAATACCAAACCAAATAATGAATTACAAATAGTTAAATTACTAATTGGTTCATTATTGCATTGACTTTTGAGTTGTCAGGTAAAGAAATAATTATGCAAAATTTCAGCTTGATCTGAGCTTTGGTGTAGGAGAAATAATGTGTACAAACTTTTGACCAGACAGAAACAGAGAGTTGATATGTAAAAAAAAATAATTTTAAATTATAAACGACAGCTGCTGGTCATGTGGTATGCACTTTGGAGTGTCATCATGATGGTCCCGGGTTTGAGCCCTGCTCACATTCATCTCATTTTATCTTTATTTCTGAATAAACTTCCAACACTTCAAATCACTTGAAGTAAAGACAAACATGTTAATCAAAAAGTTAGTTTTAAAAAAAAGGATTCTTGTGAGTAGCAGGCTGATCAAGGAACACTACAACACAGTTTGATGCCCAGAGTCACTTACTGGCTTTAACAACATCATCAGATTGTGCCTGGCCATTTTGTTTCAAAGCGTAGTGGTACTCTGTCACTTCCACTCCAGCTTGTTGTTCCACTGTAGTCACTCCTAATTTGACTGAGGTGGAAAATGTATCAACAATCTTCACAATGGGCTGGTTTGGGGGAGCTGATGGAAACAATTGATCAAAGAACATTTTTGAAATTCATTTCTAAAGGAAAATTTTAAGCAATCATTTTCAATGAATACAACTTGATACTTGTGTATTAATTTTGATTTATCAAGGGGATCAATGCATATATATAACAGTATATAAAGTCTACATCCGTTAAATTGTTCCTATTAGACTTTCCACTTTCCCACTAGGCCACAAATAAAAAGTTAGCCTTTCTATGACTTGTCTTCGGCTTCTCAGTTCAATCTATATTGTATTTCAACCATGAACCTCTACCCCTTTTTGGTTAGTTTAATTTAAAAAAAATTTTTTCTTTAACTTTAATATTAATGCAAGCAATGTACAGTATTAGACACTGAATATATTTCTTCATACCATCAGTTTCAGGCCTAAAGAAAAAAAAATGCATTTTCCAAAGGCCCCAATTGAATGCCACATTCCCATTTCTACATTTATTTTGTTCTATAAATAAAAAGAAATATCAATTTGGTTTTATTAATTTTGTAATTGTTTTGAATGTAGCAAAATGATAATAGATATAGATTTATCTTGTTAATGCTACTAGGATTTAAATTTTTTTTGTTAGTGTTACAAAGTACTATTACTTGATCTCTTAATCTCTCTCAAAAAAAAAGAAAAAGGCATAGATTTATCTTATCAATTTTATTAGGATTGGTTTTGTTTTTTATAGAGACTGCATCTAAAAGGAAGTGAAAATGACCTAATATGAAATTTGTGATATTGTTTAAATGCTTAATATGTAGACTGCAGCCTTTTGGAGAAATACCAAAAATAAAATAAAAAGGTTTGATAGATAGGTTTGGTATATTTAATACTATTATGCTAAAAATTGGCCTCTAAATGACAAAGCCCCCCTCAACTGTGTGTCCTCTTCATGACCTGACCCTCTCAACGGTGTGTGTCTTAATGACTGGACCCTATTAACTGTGTCTCTAAATGACTGAGCCCCCACCCCAAATGTGTGTCTATGACAGTTTGCCAATTTTAAACTGTTCTGTGTTCTAGCACACTATCTCTAATAAAAGACTATTTTTTACTGGTCTCTTTATCTTCTAGATTACCCCACCCATAGTAAAAAAAAAATTAAAAAAAATCACTAATCATACTTGTATTTCACTAACAAATTTAAAAATAAAAAGAAGTCTGGAAAAACAAGGGTGAGAGCAGTTTACAATTAGTAAATCAAAAGTTGTGGGGGGTAAAATCTTATCTTATATAATACAGACGTTACTTCAAAAAAGAAGATGATTAAGTCTTACGCGTCATGCATATTAACCAATGACTTAAATTCTGCCAAGTCACTGGTTTTCTTGGCTACCTCAGGCAACCGATTCCATGCTCTAATAGCACTAGGGAAGAAGAAGTATTTGTACAAATTTGTCCTAGCATATGGGATGAGGAATGTGCCTTTATCTTTGTGTCTTTCAGAGTATTTTATTAAATTTTGTTTTTGTATTTGAAGATTATGGTTCAGTGTTTTATGTATAATTGCTACTTTACTTTTGAGTCTTCTGTCCTGAAGGCTTTCTAAATTTAGTGATTTTACTATAGGTGTTACTCTAGTCAAATGTGAATATTCATTTGTTATGAATCTCACTGCTCAATTTTGTGTCTGTTCCAGTTTCTTAATGTTTTCTTGAGTTGAGGGGTCCCAAAAGGAGGATGCATATTCTATTATTGGCCTATCCAAGGTTAAATAACATTTTAGTTTTATGTTCTATTCAACTCTGAATAGGCAATAAAAATTTAAAAAATCAATAAAAAAAAACATCAGAATTATTTGTTCTTATAGACTACACTTCACCTACCAGTTTTAAGGTTCTAATAGCCTGGAATGCCCATATTGGTAAACTTTAACTGTCAGTTTAATATTTCCAAATGGCATGCATTTAAAACAGCCTTTGACGAATATCTCCTACCCTGCTAATGTGGCTTAACTTAACATATTACTGAATTTGAACCAAGTAGACAACATAGAAGATATAGTTGTACAAAAAAATGGAATTCAAAAACTATCAGCCAACACCAAACCAAATAAAGCATCTGGACCTGATGGTATTCCAGCTAGATTACTCAAAGAACTAAGCAATGAGCTAGCCCCAGTGTTCAAAATACTCTTTCAGGCTTCACTTAACCAGGGCAGAGTACCAAAGGACTGGAAAGAAGCTAATGTCACCCCCCCCCCCCCCCCCCCCCATTTAAAAAAGGAGAAAAATCTGACCCAGGAAACTACAGACCAGTATCACTTACCAGCATCACATGTAAAAACCTAGAACACATAATATGTAGCAACATCGTAAACCATTTAGACAAACAAAATGTCCTCACACCATACCAACATGGCTTTAGGAAATATAGATCAAGTGAAACACAACTAATAGGACTAATTGATGATTTTTCTAAAGGTTTAGATAATAGTGAACAAATAGATGCTATCTTACTAGATTTTTCTAAGGCTTTTGACAAAGTTCACCACCATAGTTTGCTTAAAAAATTAAAATATTTTGGCATTAATGGTCCACTGCATCAGTGGATTAAAGATTTTCTTATAGGGAGAGAACAAACTGTAATAATAAATGGCTCTAAATCAACACCGATAACAGTAAACTCAGGTGTACCTCAAGGAACAGTCTTGGGTCCACTACTATTTTTAATTAACATAAATGATTTACCAAATTGCATTACTTCAGGAACAAAAGTCAGATTATTTGCAGATGATTACATAATATATAGAACAATAAAAACAACACAAGACACAGATATTTTACAAAGAGAATTAGATGAATTACAGAAATGGGAATCAAATTGGAGCATGTCTTTCCACCCAGAAAAATGTCAGTTGTTAAGAGTAACAAAAAAACTAAAACAATTTAATTCCACTTATCTTATTCATAGCAAACCAGTAACACAGACTAAAAATTCAAAATACCTAGGTGTTATAATAAATGAAAAACTGTCATGGAATCCACATATTGATGAAACTATAAAAAAAATCAAAAAAAGCATTAGGATTTATTAAAAGAAATTTCTATAAATCAAATAAGAACATAAAACTAAAATGTTATTTAACCTTGGTTAGGCCAATAATAGAATATGCATCCTCCTTTTGGGACCCCTCAACTCAAGAAAACATTAAGAAACTGGAACAGACACAAAATTGAGCAGTGAGATTCATAACAAATGAATATTCACATTTGACTAGAGTAACACCTATAGTAAAATCACTAAATTTAGAAAGCCTTCAGGACAGAAGACTCAAAAGTAAAGTAGCAATTATACATAAAACACTGAACCATATCTTCAAATACAAAAACAAAATTTAATAAAAATACTCTGAAAGACACAAAGATAAAGGCACATTCCTCGTCCCATATGCTAGGACGAATTTGTACAAATACTTCTTCTTCCCTAGTGCTATTAGAGCATGGAATGGGTTGCCTGAGGTAGCCAAGAAAACCAGTGACTTGGCAGAATTTAAGTCATTGGTTAATATGCATGACTAAATGCATGACGCGTAGGACTTAATCATCTTCTTTTTTGAAGTAACGTCTGTATTATATAAGATAACTTAGTCTAACGTGACTTAATTAGGTCTAATGTGGCTTAACCAAGCCAAAACTGCTCTGAGTGACAATTTAAAAGCATAGTTGTTGCCTTGAAACCAGGCTATAAAATTTGGAGTCAAGCCCTGAGGCCTAGGGAAGCACAAAAATAAATCAATTCTTTCAGATTAAGTATGTACTATTTTATAAGACATCAAAAAGAACAAAATAAGTTAACTAATTTTTGTTTCAAAATTTAATGCCATAGAAAATAATTCTTAACTTACAGGCTTTTCTCAACTGAATCTTGAGGACATTCTCACCAAGTGAATTGGTTGCTTTGCACATATAGTCCCCATACAAATAGTCATTTGTTGCATCATTGTTTGCGATATTCACCTACAGGAAGTAGATAGGTCAGAATAATAACAAAAATGAATGACAACATAAAAAGTCGTTTTCTAAAGAAAAATCAAAGCTAATTATTCAATATGAAACAAAATAATTTAATTAACAATAATTAATTGACTAATTGGGTATTTTTTAAATGACTCACATTTTGTTAAATACAATAAATAATTGTTTAAAGTATCGACTTGATCGGAGAATGCATGAGGGAGAAATAGCGTTAACAATTTTTTAAATATCATGTAGATATATCATACAAAGTAAATCTGGTAGCTTAAGTACATAGAAACAAAATGTGAGGAGCACAAAAAGTTTGTTCCAGAGCAGGCAAAACAAATGCTGGTCTAAACAAGAAATAGAAGAGTTTCACACTCTGATAAGAATTGAGGGAACTTATACATTGCAGATGTTACTTCAATAGAAAATATGACTACATCCTATGCTGATTCAGGAAACCCATTCCATGCTCTAATAGTATTGGAAATGATCAACTGAAATACACTTAAGAAAAGGAACAAGTAAGCTAACTAAAATAGCCTGCCAGGATTTAAACCATGAAATAGTATTTTTTTATCTCTACTTATAGCTCAAATTAAATTAAATTACATATTCATACCTACCAGCAAAGAACTTGATGTAAGGTATGAGTCAGAGTCGACTGTGTTTGGCAGAGGGCCTTCAAAAGGATAAATAGAAGTAATAGGCTTGTCTTTTGATCTGTCATCAGGAAATTCACTGTCAGGTCTGAACCAACTCAATTCAGCCTTATTGTTAGCACTTGCCTGACATGTAAGATTAGCTCTGTGTCCACCCCAACCCCAGAACTCTGTCTGTTTGAAATCAGTGTTAAAGTGGGGTTTGTCTGTTGAAAAAAAAGTTCATCATAGGGTGGTTATTGTTTTGTTTTTTTAACTGAACTTTTCAGCACAGGCACTTCTCAAAATGACATTTTAAAACAAATTATAATTTAAACATACAGAATTACAATAAAAAAAAATAAATAATGAAATAAACAAATTAATCATTTTTCTTTAAGGCCTAGTGTTCTATGGGGTAAATGGTGTAAACTTCATCTCTTTCTTTGGGCAATAATTGACAAGAGTGTCATGTGGTCAGCATTAGGACCATGGAACTAACAGCTATTTCAAAACAGGATTTTTGTGTATTTTCTCACACACCCTGCACTGTTAATAAACAAAATTATTGAGGCCTAAAAAAAATGCTTATATTTTAAAACATTTTTTTTTAAAGAAAATCAGCAAAATAACAATAAAGAATGTAAGATCTTGTGTTTAAAAAACTTAGTAGACTGAGCTGGTTTTGAAATCACCTCCTGTCTATTACTAACAAAATAAAAAGGTATGTTAAAAGTCTATGTTTTTGTTTAAGTACTTGAGAAGGCCTTTATAAACTTTCTATATAGCTCTACAAACAGAAATAAGAAATCTATGATTTGTAGTACAAAAAGAAACATTAAAATTGGAAAATAAACATTCAATTGGAATTTGATAATATAATACAAATATATAACACAGTAAACTTACACTGTACTCCTAATTTGGCAGTTTTAGAGACTGATCCTACACTGTTAAAAGCTGTGCACTGATAAGTGCCAGCATTTTCAGGGACTACTTTTGAAAACAACAAAGTCTTGGACTGTGTCTTGATTATGGCATTAGGCATGTTGTCCATATCTCCTTTAATTTCTTGAGGTTGAATTTCCTGTAAAATAAAAAGAAAGCCAAAATAAGAACCAAACAGCCAGTGAAAGAGCAAAATGTAAGTGAAAAAATTAGTCAGCCATACTGTTTTGAAAATCATTAAAAAAAAAAAAAAAAAAAAAATTAATAATAATAATAAGGTTTGTCAAGATCAAATGTTAAGGAGGAGTGCAGTAGCCACAGTCGTAGCTGGGATTGACATTTTGCAACATCCAGCACAGACATAACCATTTTCTGTGGGTGGTCTCTTTCCAACATCTATGTCTGTCCTTGGCAGTAGATTTTATTTTGATCTCAAATGTGCCCCCCATAGTCAATGTAATAAATCTCCATCTGTCTTGTTTGGAAGATACCTGCTGCCAGGTGCTCTCTTCTATGACAGTTAAAGCAAACTGACACATAAGCTGGTCTTTAAAGCATTTTCAGGGGGCACCTCTGTTATGCCGACCACCTTTCAGCTACCTTTGACATCTATCTACACTGTCCATAGCAGCATTCTCAACAACATCATTTGTAATGTGGTCTTGCCATTGTATGCCCATGATGAAGCACAGACACCTTTGATGAAAGTGTTCAAGAAGTTTTATTTGCTTGCTGAATAATACCCATGTCTCAGATCCATATAGAAGTGTTCAGAGAACTACTGGAAGATATATATTTTTGTAGGCAGGCAGAGCAGTTTATTCCACCACACTCTGATTGGAGGTGTCCAAAAGAGTTGCTTACCTAAGCCAAACAGTTAAAACTTTGCTTGAAAGTGATGCATCATTGGATACTGTGCTTCCCAGATGATATGTAAACTGGTCTACCCCATTGAGGGGGTGTTCATTCACAGTGATCTTTGGAGCTGTGAAGATTTTATTGGGGGATTTCTGAAACATGAATTCTTTATTTTTTTAAACTAAAAGAAGCAGCAGCTTACACAAATTGGTTAATGGCAAGATGAAGCGTGTGTTCAGTGTGAGCAAGTAGGGCACAATCAACATGGAAAAGCTCTGTGGTGACCCTCTCTTTTGTTTTAGTATGGGACAGTAGGGGCTAAAGGTTGAACACACTGCTGTCCTAGCGGAAAGTATTGTAGATGCCTTCATGCAGTCACAGATAGTTAACAGATTAGAAGCAAGTACACAACTTGCTTCAGGCCATTTTCTGTGGGGAAGTGATAAGGTCGCCATTGTGTCTAATTTGGCCTTTTTAGTTCAACATGAAGCTGCTTCCTTATAGATAGAAATCTTGGAAGGCATTTTGGACAAAATCCTCCATAAACTATCATGACTCCCTGTGTCAAAAGCCTTAGTAAGATCCACAAAAACAGGGCATAGGTCAAGGTGCTACTCCCTTAGTTGCATGATTATGTCAGATGTACTTCTACCAGCTCTAAAGCCACATTGGTCTGTAGGACTCATGCAAAGCTCTTTCCTGCTACTAACTGAAGAGTAAATCCTGTGATTGTTAAAGCAATTGGACCATTTTGCCAATAACCATAACTTTCCAGCAATTTAGTACTTCCACGTTGTTGGTTAACAGAATGGACCTATCAAAGATCTCAGAAGTGCCATAGTCTGGCATTTGGGCCTTGGGCACATCAAAGCAAATTGTAGAAAAACTAATGACCACTTAAAAATATTCAGGGTAGGCTGGAGGAAATGCAATATTTTCTATAACTAGCTTATTGATAGGCGCCTCCGCAATATGTGTCAGACTACTAACATATTCTGTTTATTTCATTAATTAACAAAATCTTTCGTTAAGCTTTTGGTAAGGACGTTTATGTAATCTCCTATATAAAAAAATTAATCTATGGTTTGGAGAACTTAAAGTCATAGACTTTCAATAAAGTAAAAAAAAAATGTCTCTCTCTAGAATAACAAGAAAATTTGAAAGCCCACAAATTCAAAGTTGGCATCAATCTGACAAAAATGTTTTATAGAGCTTCAAGCGTTGATCTTTAGAAGACCATGAGACATGCACTTGTAATAAACTCACTGGGAAAGCAATCTCACCTTGGCCTGAGAGCCAGTTGAAAGAGGTTCCAACTTCTTCCATTCTATGTCTGGCATGGGATCACCCTCAGCGACACATTTTAACTTGGCTTCAGTATTCTCAAAGGCATTTGGGACATCATTTATGTCAGTAATAACTGGAGGGACTGAAAATGGAAAGACAAACAAAATGTAGGCAATTGTTTTGATTTTCTATTATTGGAGTTGTATCCCTTATTGCAACCCAAGCTATCTTTAAAACTTTCAATTAGATTCATTAGTTAACAATAAAATAACAGCACAGGCTGTTGAATAAGTCCAGTGGCGTAGCTAGTGTGTGGGAGAAATTAAAAATCCCCCACCCCTGAGTGGGGCCCCCAAATGAGTGTTCAAAATTGTTTTTTACATTAAATATTGTGCAAATGATAGCAAATTCCTATCTACGCCCACTAAATAAGTCTCAATTTATATCTTTACATTATTCCTGCTGCTCATAGAGATCTAAATTACTGAAAAATTTGAATACTTTTAAATAAATTGAATTGTTTTTTTTTAACAAAATATATTGTTGCTTCATGATATTAAAGCTGTTTGGTGTCTTCAATCTATATTACATTTATTAAATTTTGGTAGAATAATTATGCAACAATCTCATATATTATTAAAAAGAGCTGAACCATTTTTCTATTTTCTAAATTTACTAGATTATACAAGTATTTATCAAACAAAAAGATTCATGTGAAAACCTAAAAAAAAAAATTAAACTAATTGTTAAATGTTTTAATTATCAAAAAAATAAATAAATAAATAAGTAAAAGCAAACCCTAAATTAAAATATATTTCCAGAATTTCTTACTTAGAACATCCAGAGTGTTGGACTTTGTGTCACTTCCACCTTTATTGCTGGCCACACACCTGTATGTGGCCTCATCTTCTCTTTGGACATCGATTAGTGTTAGGATTCCATTGGCTTTATTCACTTTGTCTTCACTGACTGGCACCTCTCCCTTATCTCGATCACTCTATTATGGGAATAAGTTTAAGCCTCTAATTAACATGCACTTCTAGGAATAAGTTTAAGCCTCTAATTAACATGCACTTCTAGGAATAAGTTTAAGTCTCTAATTAACATGCACTTCTAGGAATAAGTTTAAGCCTCTAATTAACATGCACTTCTAGGAATAAGTTTAAACCTTTAATTCACATGCACTTCTAGGAATAAGTTTAAGCCTCTAATTAACATGGACTTATAGGAATAAGCTTAAGCCTCTAATTAACATGCATGACTGAAATACACTAACAACAACACTATTTTACTAGACTTCTAATAGACATATTCTACACAAAATAATTGACATTACATTTTATTTCTTTTTCTAGTTTTAAATAAATTTAATATATTTTTTTGTCACAATTTTTTACAATTATTCTACTATTACAGCTTTTTTTGGCCACAATTTTTAAGCTCAAATGACTGGAAACAAAATTATTAAATGTATTTGTATCATGGTACAGGAAATATTGGTGTCTTTCAATGTAAATTATGGTTTTGTTATTTCAAAATTCGACTTCCATTTAAATCTTCTGCTGCAAGGCCTCTCTTAATGGTTTAAATATTGTTTTTTTCTACTGTTATCTCTCTCCTCTAGAATATAATAGTCTAGATTAACACCTGTGTAGAATGTAAGAATTTTTTAAGGAATGCTTGTAACCAAATAGATAAGGTGCATTTATCCAAAAGTATTACAAATAATCAATATATCATACAGGCTTTTTTTTAATACATGACTTTTTTTGGGTGAGGGTAGGGAGAGGTTAAAAAATAAAGATTATTTCATAGTAGTGTTGAGGTGGCTGAGTGGTTAAGCGTTTAAAACTCGGATTTTGAATTTCAGGATTTTTAGGGCACCTGAGTCCACCCAGCTCTAGTGAGTACCTGACTAAAGTTGGAGAAAGTAAAGGTAGTTGGACATTGTGGCACATCTTCTCATTAACCGTTGAAAAAAAAAAGATTACCTTAACATCATCCCTATAATAGATCGCAAGGTCTACAAGGGGAATTTACTTGTAACTAAGGAACAGCTAGGAAATAACAATAAAATCATACTTTGAAGAAAGTGTATTCAGGATTAGGTCGACCATCAGCTAAGCATTTGATTACAACAGTGTCACCAACTTTAGGGTTTGGTGGATCAAATGTTGGAAGCAAGCTGATCACCGGTGGTTCTGAATAAGAAGAAAAGTTGTAAGAAATAAAAAATATCTTATGCAGAAAAAAAAATTTAACAGAAATTTTGATGTTTTTAATCCAAACTACAATTGAGATTTAAATTTTAATGACATAAAATATTTGAAAGAAGTGTCTAAATTTAAAAAAAAAATAAAAAATATATATATGTAAAAATAATTGGGAAAAAATTAAAAAGGGGGGAGGGGTTTCAAGGAGAAATTAAATTAACTCTCTCTCTCTCTCTCTCTCTGCACTACAGTGTGCTCATGGGTCCTTTCCCTCAGAAAAACAATTCTTTCTTTCTTTCTGAATTGTTTGTATTACCCAAAATGCAATGTTTAACTCTTTATCTCCTAAGCGACTATAGTAGCGTCGATTTTTTTTTAGTAAAAGCCGATTAAGCAATGATATTGGCGTCGGTGCAGTTAAACATCTTTGTTTCGTTCCTATTCTTAGTTAATAATTTTAAATGCTTATATTCTAAATCTTTTATATTTTAAATCTAAGTGATTTCTGCTTTTAGAAGAGTTCAATGTTTACTTCCTTCAACATGGTTTTAATATAATTATTATTATAGAGCGTTTTGAAAGTCGTTTTTTGTGTGTGTGTGTGTTAAAATGGAAATGGAGCTTCGCCCATCTGGAGGTCAATCTACTAAAACTTGTACTACTGTAGATCTAAATTATATTCAGATCAACAAGTAAGAGAACTTGATTGACAGTGATTTTGTTTGATCTGATCTGAATTTGATGTGTTAGATCTAGATTCTAGATCTGAATTTGATAGTTCATCAGCTGATGAACCTGCAACGCCCCCTCCTAAAACAAGACATCTATACCTAGGCCTGTTTCATCAAGTTTGAAAAATGCAGAGACGGGTACTAAAACAGAAAGCAATTTTAGATTTATTCCTTCCAGTAAAATAGTAAATCTAGCTCTACTTCAGCCAATGTAGTATACATACAGGTGTCAACATGAACTGACTCAATTCTGAGTTAACTGAGCTTGACTGTTTTTTTACTCTACTAGATTCCGCAATCGTTGATAATCTTGATAATGTAATAAACAGTTATGCAGACTACATAATAAAAATAAACACTCCAGCACGCAGGACATCCATATTTACAAAATGGAAACCAGTTTCTAACTATGAAATTTATACATTTCTGGCCATGACTACAATGATGGGATTAGACTTGTCGTTAGGTGCCGCACATCCATATGGATTGTTTTAAATACCAAAGTTAAAGCATGGAAGTTGTTTTTTATTCAGGCAAACATTATGTAAATAGAAATGAATCCCTTTTATTTCTTCTTCTTCGTTTTCATTGATCGTTACTGAACCCCAACATACCGTAGATGAGGTTGCGTGTCAATGTGTTATGCGCCAGGAGGCCCATTGACTCAGACTTCAACCTGCTTTTCTTTCTGGGTGTGCTCCCGTAGCCTTTGATCATCCAAGATCATCTGCATGGCAGCAGGTGTTTATTTTCAGAGTTTTCTCTCCTAGATGAACTGCTATCCCTAGCTAACGAGTTTCATCTACCCGGGTTTAGAGTTAGAGCGCCCTATACTCGCTTTTTGCAATCATTTCCCTGGATTTCTGAGATGTTTTTAGTAAATATTCTAACCACTGGAATACTTCACCTCATCCTCCATGACTGCAGCTGTTTATTTGCTGTTCACAGCTAACCCTTATATCTAAGGGTCTTTCCCCTATCCGCCACCTGGGGACGCGCTTAGTGGTAGCTCCCCCAAGCACTTTTATTTGAAATAGATCATGTACAGTGTAATTATTTTCTTACTGGAACTTAATGTTGCAAGTTTTTGTTTTTTCTCATAAATTTTCTATGGTGGTGACCTTGGATAATGTGCTCCAGTTTTGTACTCCATGAGTTTTTCTATTGTTTTAGTGGTTCTATTTCATGAAAATATGAATAAGGATTTTAAAAAATAGCATTTAATTCAGTTAGGAATAGAAATGATCTTCTTATGTGACTTGGATTAAATTTTTTGTCATCCATTGGTGAGTTTTCAGATTTTCATTTTTACTTTTCATAGAGCAAAAAACAAATCACTTCAATTTATACACTTGATTTTGTAATATCTAACAAGAACATTCATTTTCCTTTAATTCAATATCAAAAACATTATTCTATGATTGTAAATAAAAAAGTTATACCATTTTAGTTAGAACATGTTAGTGCACTACAATCGGATTAAATTAATAATTCTGTCAGAATGTGGAAAATAATTACGGAGAGAAAGAGTTAAGCAGCTAATTCAAGTTCTTTCCATTGAATGTAATTGGGATAACTGTCTCCAGTTTTCATTTTTATGTTGTTGTTTTTTTATGTGTTAAATATTCTGTTAAAAATTAAAACTTTTTAATTTAAATTTAATTAATTAATTAATTTTTTAATTTTAAAAAGTTAAAAATTCTGTTACAACTACATTAAGTATCTAGATTTAAATCTATGTGACTAAGAATTAATATTCTGCTCAATGTCAGTGAGTTTTTATTTTCACAATCCAAAAACTAAGTATGAATTTCCCTTTAATTCTAATGTAACATTTGCTGAAAGCAACCAAAAAGTTGTCCAAGTTTAATCACACTATGGTAGTATTTTACCAATGGGAAAAGTGAACCATCTTGTCAGAACATTTTCAGACAAAATTTTAAAAAATCTATTTCAATGATTCTGTTCACAAAACAAATATTTGGGGTTTATAACAATAAAGCAGATGTAAAAGCTGATGAACTTACTGACAACTTCATAGTTAATGAGAAAATCTTCAAGGTGCCCAGTGCTCAAAACATAAACATAGCAGTTGTAAGTTTGTGCATCCTCAATGGTTAGTTTTTTAATGGTCAGTCTATTGGGAGATATCACATACTTGTCACCTGAAAAAAAAAGTTGTTTTTTTTAGTTTTAGTACCTAGATTTACTAAGAAACTATTGTCACCTGAAGGTAACATGGTTATAATCGTCAATGTAATAATTATCAATGTTACATCTCTTGAAGTGTGCATCATCAAAAATGCATCATTGGTAATGTTTGTTGCACTGAAGTTGCACTGTTGTTAGAGGACACTGGAGTGAGACTTTGGAACTTCTTGGTTTTTAGTATTCAACTTGTCTTTTGAGTTGTTTTTTTCCCCTTGTTAGGGTAAGAAAGAGGTTTTTTTGTTTTTTTTTTATGTATGTTAATAGAATAGTTTTCATATTCATGATCCTTGTGCAAAATGTGAGTGCAAGAGCGTATATCCTTTATTTTTAGAAGGGAAGATAGCTGGGACTAGTGTTGATGCCATTCCAATGATCTGATGGGTGTGGTGGGTCAGTGTTGTGGCTGACTATATAGACTGGAGAGTGACTTTATTTGGACAGTGACTAGTTCTGAAACCACAAGGTGCAGATTGGTTCATTACAGTTGTTGTTGATATCATTGGTATTTAATGAGTAACATTGTATCACCAGTATATTTATTCCATGTCACCAATAATTGTATCATTTAATTACTATTCCATTCATACAATGTAACATTCATCATGTACATCATCAAATTATTCATTTATTTCTTATTCACTTGTTACTTTATAAGAATGTCAGGGGCTCTGGCAAACAGGTCAAGCCTTTAAAAATCAACCCTGACAGTTAGTATTATTTTTGGAGTTACTGTTACTGCTTTTTTTTCCCTTCTGGTTAGAATAGTTGAGCCTGAATCCCTGGCAAACATATAGGTCTCTAGCTCTTTCTTCATGATCAAAGATGAGCACAATTTCATTTCCTGTGAACTTGCTATGAAGTCCAATTTTTGAAAGTGATTCCATGCTAATGACTTTTTTTAGACACTCAAGGTGGAAGGGAGTTTAGTTTTTTGATGTGCCAGAGATATAAGGTCTAACACTCAGAAGCATACGAAAGTGAGAAAAGGACTACAGCACTGTAAACTTTCAGTTTAGTAGATATGCTGAGTCCACTCTGTGATCATACTTGCTCTTCAAGTCCACTCTGGTCATACTTGCTCTTCAAGTCCACTCTGTGATCATAATTGCTCTTCAAGTCCACTCTGTGATCATCCTTGCTCTATAAGTCCACTCTGTGACCATACTTGCTCTTTAAATTCACTCTGTGATCATCCTTGCTATTAAAGTCCACTAAAGACATCCATGTCACATGCATTATGGAAGTCTACCTCATCATTTCGGTTGGCATTTACTGTTAGGACACTTCCCAAGTAGACAAACTTTTACATTTGCTAGTTTCTGGTCATCTATGAGTTATGTCAGGTTTCATGATGGCTTTATTACAAGAGGCTGAAGATTATAAAGACAAAATTATTGCAAGGTTTGTTGAATATACTCTTCATTTGAGGCATTTTGGGTGAAGGCTTCTGCAAATTACTGATCTCTGTTGCAGTTGTTCTTGACTTATGTCTTTACATTTCATAAACCTACGTAAGGTTTTGTATGTTTACCACAACGCTTTCTTCAATGAAGGCATCTTTAAGCATGGCAGTGAACATTATGCTGAACAGTGTTGGAACCCTGCATTACACAACTTGTAACAAACATTTATGGCAAACATGATGGCTGTACTGCTAAAAATAACTTACTGTTAGGTATATCAGAGCCATTGAGAAACTTCCAGGTCAGTGTAGGCACAGGCTTACCCACAACATCACACTCTACAACTCCATCTTGGTCAATTATACCAAACTGGTCTGGTTTAGACTGAACCTTTACAGGAACTGGAAAATATATTTTAAAATGTCATTAATGTTTCATTATTTTAGCCCAAAAGGGTATAGTGCTTATGCAGGTGCTGGCACAATTACAATTAATGGATTTAAAAAGTGTTATTTTGTTGTTTTTTTGGTTTTAGTTAAATCATTTTAAAAAATTTATTGGTATTGATCTAGTTTGATGTAAATTGTTAAATAATTGAAATATTTTAAAATGTCATTGGCAAAAGGGAGTGATTGTAAAGCTTCCAAAAAAGGGCAACTTGGCAGACTGCAACAACTGGAGGGGCATTACTCTCCTCTCTGTCCCGGGCAAAGTTTTCAGCACTGTTTTGTTGAGACGGCTTCAACAGTCTGTAGATGAAAGGCTCAGAGAAGAACAAGCAGGTTTCCGAAGAGGTAGATCATGTACAGAGCAGATTTTCGTTCTACGAAATATCATAGAACAAAGTCTTGAGTACCAACAACGGCTAACGATCAGTTTCGTGGACTTCAAAAAATCATTTGATAGTATCCACCGAGAATCACTATGGAAAATAGTTAGAGAATACGGTATCCCAGACACCTTTACAGTCAATCTAGTTGCTGCATTAAAACAGAAGAGGGAACAACAGAGTTTTTTACAATCGAGACAGGTGTGAGACAGGGGTGCATCTTATCTCCCTCCCTTTTCCTCCTAGCCATCGACTACATAATGAGGAGAGCAATAAACCAGACTGCCTTTGGTATTCCATGGCATGAACAGCTCCGATTGACGGACTTTGCTGATGATGTTGCACTACTTGGGGCTACAAATAAATGCATTCAAGAAATGACGGAGAGCCTAGACAGAGAGGCACCCAAAATTGGCCTCCGCATAAACTTGGATAAGATTAAAATTATGCGAGTGGGATATAAGGCAAAGGGTGTCTCCATCAGACTTGGCGAGTCAAAGCTTGAAGAGCTGGACAAGTTCACGTACCTTGGCAGCATCATAACAAATGATGGAGATGCTTACCATGATGTAGAGTGCCGAAAAGGAAAGGCAGGGAGCATTTTCCAAAGGTTGCAGCCTATTTGGACTAGCCAAGCCATTGGACTCGAGACAAAAATACACCTTCTCAACACAATCGTCATTCCAACTGCTACATATGCATGTGAGACGTGGAAGTCATCTGTCACAATTGAGAAAAGACTAAATGTGGCTCGACAGAGATGGCTGAGACGGATTTTGGGAGTCAGTTACACAGATCGGGTCTCAAACAAGGAAATCCTATGCCGAACTGGGAGTCGAACACTTGGTGAGGTTGTGACTGAGCGTCGCATGAGGTTTGCGGGACATGTTCTACGTCAAAATGAATTACGCACACCAAGAGTTGCGATAACATGGAAGCCAAAACAAGGAAAGCGCAAACAGGGAGGCCCTCGTATTACTTGGCGACACACCTTCATGGAGGACCTCAAAACAGTGGACACCAGGTGGGAGGAGGCTTCAGACATTGCCAGTGACAGATCTTTATGGAGACAGCTTGCCGCCCAATGCGTCGAACGGCGCGGGAGGACCTAAGTCTAAGTAAGTCTAATGTTTCATTATTCTAGCCTAAAAGGGTATAGTGGTTACGCAGGTGCTGGCACAATTACTATTAATGGATTTTAAAAGTGTTATTTTGTTGTTTGTTTTTGGTTTTAGTTAAATCATTTTAAAAAATTGATTGGTATTGATCTAGTTTGATGTAAATTGTTAATTAATTGTTAACTCTCATTTAAGTAATCCTATCTTGCTGAAATCGTATTTATTTTAATGAAATATTATTGAAAAGCTCATTTGATCAACTAAACTAGGATATCAATACTGTCAGTATGTGTAGACCTAGAGACAACTCAATAATACACAATTATTTTCTTCTTACGCATTGTAAAAAAAATGTCAATGAAAAGTAATGTTTGTTTGTTTATAAAAGCTGATGTACACTTAAGCAGGTTCTGATGTATTTGTTGGGCATGATGTTGTATAATGCTGATGTACAATTAAGCAGGTTCTGATGTATTTGTTGGGCATGATGTTGTATAATGCTGGTGTACAATTAAGCAGGTTCTGATGTATTTGTTGGGGGATGATGTTGTAAAATGCTGGTGTACAATTAAGCAGGTTCTGATGTATTTGTTGGGCATGATGTTGTATAATGCTGGTGTACAATTAAGCAGGTTTTGATGTATTTGTTGGGGGATGGTGTTGTATAATGCTGGTGTACAATTAAGCAGGTTCTGCTGTATTTGTTGGGGATGATGTTGTATAATGCTGGTGTACAATTAAGCAGGTTCTGCTGTATTTGTTGGGGATGATGTTGCTAATAAAAAAGAAAATTTTCTTTCAACCTGGATTTCAAAATCTTAATAATCTGAATAAAATTTAGAAGAAAGTCACACTTACTGGACACTTCAAGATTTATTGTCCTCTCATCTGACTTATCTCCCTTTGAACCTCGACATTTGTATACTCCAGCATCATTTTCTTGAACATCACCTATCCGAAGTCTCAGAGAGTTTCCAGAAGTTTCTATTTTGATTCTGCAATCAAAGCAAAAAATTAAAAATATTTGAAGAAGAATTCAGTAAAAGTAGCTGCACTACCCTTTGGACATAGAATGGATGGACTTAAATAGTTAGCAGGTCTGGATACTGTTCAGGCTATGCATAATTTATAAAACTGTTGAGTTGGTCAAGGAATTCTATAAAGCAGAAGAACACATGGATGAAGTTGTCATTTTCGTAAGTCTCAAATAGCTCCCTTCACCCCAGTTGGATCATAGCATTCTATCATCTTTCAAAGAGACAGACCAACTCGCAAGTCTTCTTTATTTTATTTTTCCTTGACAAAAAACAAAGCACCTTAAGGCATTTTCTTTGCACAGACTGAATGTTCAGAAATTTCTATCCATCAGACAAAACAAATCTTGCATTACTCAAAAGGTAATGTTATAAATTACAGACATTCCTTTAAAATAAGGATATAATTATGTCCTTTGCATATTCATCATAAGTAGTGAGATATTCCTGTTTAAAACTTAAGATACAGTTTTCAATTTGTAAAACTAGTTCACAGTGGACCTTCATGGGTAAGTGGATGTCCTCTTTAAGATCTTCTTTGTGTTTCTGGGATTTCTACAATGCTAAATTTTCCTTGTCTATGGTCATGTTGAATATGTGAAACCTTAGCCTCATACATTGATTGTTAGTGTACTCATATCAAAGGAGATGTCTGCAATAGGGATCTCAGGACTAAAGACATTAATAAAAGTATGAGAGAGGAATTTGAACAAAACTTGAGACAGACTGTGTGAGCTGGTACGACCATTCCTGAGAGCATAAGGAATGAGGCAGCCTTAGATAAGAGAAAGAAGAAGAAAGCTAGTTTATCCAATAGACTTAAACTTGAGCAATGTTTGCAGCTCCAGAATTGGCTTGCTTATAGTCAAAGGCTGACAGCAGATTCAAGGAGAACAAAACAAAAGAATTTACCTGAGTACATCCATTGAACAACGAGACAGAGGAAACCATATATCTTAAGAACTTAACAGGTTGATAGATTTTGTTACAATGGAAGTGGTTGGTTAATATGTCTTGCAGAAATTATTCTGATGAACAAAATTCCAAAAAATATAGGAGAATCTCATCATTGTGAGGAAATAACAGAATTACTCTTTATGAAATAAAACAGTTTAATTCCTTTAATAGAGATTATGAAAAGATTGAGCACACACTATGGACACAGAATATAAATGAATTTAAATAATTTAAATAATATATTAACAAAAGTAGAATTAATATGAAGCTTAAAACTTGCTGACTAACCCTGCATCTTGTCTCTAAAATTAGTTTCTCCAACAAACAAAGAAAGTCGATTTTCTATTGGAAACATGCCTGCTTATTTGTAAATTCCTTGGTTATTTTTTGTACTGCTGGAAAATTACTATTATTTCTCAAAATGTAAAGATGACTTTTATTGTTTATACAATTAAAATAAACTTGACATATGTAAATATTTAATTATTGCCTCAGTTTGAAATTAATGTTTAATAACACTGGTTGGTTGGTTTTTGTCATTAATAACTACGAAGGTCAATATATGGCATCATGCATATGTGTGTTGGTGCATAACATTTATATGTCATTACTTTAAAGGGTATACCATTTAATATAATTAGTATGGGTTAATATGAAAATTAATCCACTTGTTTATATGCACCGGGGGGGGGGGGGGGCCCTTAAAGCCTGTAGCCACCATTGATGATGCGCATAAGTCTATATGGTTGGGGGGGGGGGGGGGCGGAACAATGATGATGAGCAGAAGTCAATATGGTGGTGAGGGGGGAGGGAAGGGGGCACCAATGATGAGCAAAAGTCAATATAGTTTACCTTCCAGTAGTAGAAGTTATCTTAGTGTCCTGAAAGAACCACTCCAGATCTCCCGATGGTACAGAAGAACAAGTTAACCCTTTGCCCTCGTTCAGGTTAGCATTAAGTACAGAAACGTCTGGCATGATCTGAACCTTGAAGTCTGTTGCATCTTGGCCTGAAATGTAAGAGAATACCATTAACATGTCTGGCATGATCTGAACCTTGAAGTCTGTTGGATCTTGGAGAGAAAATTAAGAATAAGTATGAAGTGAGTGCTATCTATTTGGTATATTGTTATAACCCTGCCTTGGACACCGCCATCCAAGTCAGTACAGAATGTGCTGCTCTAGCTCTTGCACTTTGAGAGAATGCGCTGAGAATGAATGCTGACATGAGAGACATAACTGAGTTCAGCCAAAGTCTAGGGGCTTATGAAGAAGCTGTATTGAAGGCAGACCTTATTATTATGTGCGTTATGTCCTGTAAATAAACACCTGTCCTTGTTGACTTGCCTTCTTTAAATTATTACAATAGATTTTAAAAATGGGTACACAGTGTGTTCAATGTGAATGAGGCTATGGGAATCGCTGATTTAGACCCATCGTTAAAAATGATCTAAAATATTTATTTTTACAAAGTGTAAGCATTGCAATGAGAACTCAATTCCCAGTGCGATAAAATCATGTAACTCATACCCACGTTTACGTCCTCAGTACATCCCCCCCCCCCTCCCCTCTCTCAATCACCATCTCTTACTGCCGGAGTTTGCATGGGCAGTATCGCGCATCAAAAATTAGGGATGACAAATGCCAGAAGAGGGAGAGTAGGAAGGGAGGGGGGAAACTGTAATCGATATCGCCCGACTGCAAGGAAACTATAAACTTCCAGACCTTTAGAACAAACACCAGTAGACTTATTAGGACATAGAGAGATCGAGCCTGGGTGAGAATGTAATCGATTTCCACTGGGATACACATGGGTGTTTCTTTGCGGTGAACAGTGAGACATTCCAACACACAAATTATATCAAAATGGGGAGGAAAAAAAAGAAAGAAAATGGGGGCGGGGGGGGGGAGAAAGACTTCCAACGTAAAAGTAACATTCCTGACATGATACACACACACAGGGGGAAAACAAGATTTTTTTTAAAGTGGTGGTGGTGGTTACAGGGGCTACCCTTCAAAGACACAAAATTGGCATCACGGCCACAAATATTGATGCAGACGCCATTCACATTACCCGTCCCCTCCCCCACCTCTTTTCCTGTTTTTTTTAAAGCAAAAACGAAGACAAAAGATTGCAAGAACAAAAGGTCAAGGCCATTCAGTTGAGGTTTTTTTTTTATTATAAAAAATATTTGTGCAAAACGTAATGAACATCAAAAATGTATTCTTGAGAAAGTTGTTTTACAAGTTCACCGGATTTTTTTTAAAAAAAAAAAAGGTAGTGGGCGTTACACCGATCTGTTTTCATTGTCTTAAATAATTTTTAGGAACGCAAGAACCAGCATTTAATGTGTATGGGGACAAGTGGTTCCCAAGTCAAGACTTGCTCTGGCGACGCACTGTCTGAGTCACACATTCATGTTTTTCATTATTCCAGCTGATTGTTAGGAAATGGAATTACAGATCAAAATGTAGGATGATAATCTTTGCGCACGCACAGACACACCTCCATGACTCCATGAGTAGGCTAGCATAAAGGGTAGAAAATTAATAAGTAGTAAAGGTGAATAGACCCATTGAAGAGGAGTATAGGCTCAGATGCCAACTGGTGATTCTAGCTCACCAGACCCCCGCACAACAAGACTTGCCGCATCACTCACTCCGATGGCTACCTGGTGCAATGCCATTAGTGACACAAGATCATTAATTGACAGTTGCGGGATTCAATAAGGGAAGGGGAGGAGAGAGTGTGTGTCAGACGTCAGGTAAATGAGGACACTTTGGGTCGTGGAGACTGGCTGTGTGTGAAAACGTGAGGGTTTTTTTTTTTGTTTTTTTTTTAGAAAAAAAAAAGGGTGGGGGGTTGTTAAGTGTGAGAACAAGGGAGTTAATCAATTGGAGACCAGAAATATCAATAACATACGGTTGACTCATCAGGATTATCCCCGTTGTATACTTGCCTGGAAGATTACTCACTGAGGCTCATTTATTGGCCCGACCAAATATGTTACTGTTGCTACATTCATAGAACTATTCGTTTACGACGTTCCTGGACCAAACATTCATTTATTTTCAGGAGCTCGCAACAGTACATTTCGAATATATCAATATCGTGCAATTTTATCTTTTATGCTGAGATGTTGATCCAAGTTTGATGTAATAGATCTACAATCTCATTACTGGATTGCTTCATCTAAAGTCGACTTGAATCCACAATTCTATAAAACACAAAGACAGAATGCAAGTGGACTACACTAAACACGAGTCTTTTGTTCGACCGAAAATTGCTATATACAAATATACTTAGTAACACCACCTCGTCAAATCCCATATACCGGTGTAGGTAAAGCTCTCTCACACGTCTTCAAGTCATAATCTACAATTCTACATACATTTAAAGTAGTAAACTGTCACTTCCGGTATGCTTGATGGGCTTGACTGGAAGTATATGTATTTATGTGGGCTTGCCCTTAGGCTTCGAACAGAACCATCATGTCTACAAATAGATTTCAGATGTTGGAATACGAATGAATACATGCTGTTTGCTAAAAATGTCATGAAACAATTGGCCGAGTGTATACATATATATTTGGAGTAAGCGCTAAAAACCAACATACTGATATAGTTCTAGTTCAAAGTCATCAAAACAGAATCTAATAACACATTTTTTTTTTTATATTTCATTGACCCGCGATGGTTAGTGTACAAAAGATCAATGGTGAATTGTTTAAATATACTATTGCAAGACAGTCTTATGTGTTTGTATAAAATGTCAATTGCTTCGCAAGAACAAATACTTTTTCTGTTTGGTTCTGTTATTATTCAACACACGCCCAAGCCTCGTCGTTTCATTTCTTCCTGTTCTGGTAACTCAGTGACGAGAGAGGCGGCATGTCAGACAGAGGTGTGATGCCGTAGGTAATTGCTATGTCACCGCCTCGAACATTATTTGTAACCCTTATATCCGCCGAGCATGCTGCCGAGGGCTGGTCTCCAAGTCAACTGCAGATTTGTGCATATTAGGTCGCATGTCAAGAAAGTGTGGTAGGGATGTGTAACTTAACATTGTTATTTTAGACGCATGGTCAGTGGCGTAGCTGACATGGGGAGTCAACTGCAGATTTGTGCATATTAGGTCGCATGTCAAGACAGGCTGGTAGGGATGTGTAACTTTACATTGTTATTTTAGACGGCAGGCCAGTGGCGTAGCTGACATGGGGAATCCAATATACGGGAAATGTACATTAAATCACTCAGATTGTAAAAAGAAATAGGGTCTGAGTAACATGGTAAATGCATACAGGAACCTCTGGGTCACAGACAATATGTATACGAATAATGGCATTTTTCAGTGAGATACTTGAAACATGTGTTGACTACATTATGCTTTGGGGACGTAGAGGATTCAGTACTAGAAGAGTAGGACTTAGGATTCAGTACTAGAAGAGTAGGACTTAGGATTAGGTACTAGAAGAGTAGGACTTAGGATTCAGTACTACGAGAGTAGGACCCAACCTTTCCTTCTACTCACAATTAGTATGTAACGGGACATGATAACGGCATTCTTTTGATTAAAGTTGAACCCTCAATTAACAGAATGCTAGAACCTTTTTTTTTTTCTTATGACGTATTATCGTACACACTCCAATGCAGTTTCGTCTTTGCAATACCAAAGTCCAGAATGGCTGAATACATGGACCAGAGACTGACAAGATTTTGTTTTGAGTTCTGCTCGAATGGTGAAATGTAATCTTCCTAAAAGTACTTGAAGAAGAGACGTACTATCGATTTTTTTTACACGTGACAAGAAGGGGGGGGGGGGGAAATGAACAAAAATGGCGAAGAAGCCGGTAAGGACTTTTTGGAAAGGGCAGGAGGGCGACTGACCAGAACTGATGTTTGTTAAGGGAAATTTGATAGCATTCACGCCGTTTTAATTCTCGCTCACCGCTCCGCCATAAAGATAGTTCGAGCTACTGTTGAAGACTGCTGTACGTGTTTGTACCCGCGCAGGTTGCGTGAGAATGCCTCTCGGAGCTTGGAGTTCTATCCCCATGGCCTGGATGTTTTGACATTATTCTTTCCCCCCTCTCGACGTCGCCTCCTGTGTTCTTCAAGGCGTCGGCTGGTATTGATTTTCGCCTGGCTGAAGCCAGAGCTCTATCTGTCCCCTGAGCCGTTCGATGCTGTGGGCGCAGCGTACAGTAACAAAGCTGGGCAAATTAGCGCACACGCTCTTGCGAAATGCGCGTACGCAATGGTGTGCGGCGTTCTTTTTGTTTGTTTCCTTTCTCCCCATCTAGCATTGCATTGACCTGTTCTCTCTCTCTCTCTCTATCTCTCTTACAAATATTATTACTTTTAATTCTTGAGTAAATTTAATAACAAGTATAGATTCATCTCAAGGCATGGAAGCTTTAAAGTGCTTACCTACCCGTCGCCAAGGCAACACAAACAAAATGCTGTAAGTGCCCTTCTCCCGCATACACACAAACAAAGCAAACAAACACACTCACACACCTATATATATTTATCTCTCTCTATATATAAAGTGTATAATATTCGCACAGCAAAAATCATTGCAGTTCTAAGAAAGATTTATTAACGTTTGCAAAAGGCCACCTACGCCCCATAAGACCCGAATTGTGTGTTTTTATTTTTTTAAAGGGGGGGGGGGGGGAGGGCTAACATTGTAGTTTACATTCCAGTGCAACAGTTTCCACTGCATGACAATGTGTGGCCACCCTCAGCTCTGTCTCGGTCCGGGATGTTTGCTAAACAAAGATGGAAACTGATGTGTGCAGCAAGTTCTCTGGCAGTCGGATAGTGTCACTAGTACAATCTGAAGATCGTCATTACCATCTGAGCGCCTGTCGCATCACTAATGTTCTTACCGTCTTTGGGATAATGCTGCTATATGTCAGTTACTACAGTGGGAGAGGGGAAGGAAGCGGCTGGGAAGATGCTGCAAGCTGATTAGGTCAAACGAGAGCTTGCAAATGAAGACTACGTATTTTTGTGGTAAGAGTATTAGGAATGCTTTAAGCATTGACAATGTAATGAATTATTGAGTTCTAGTGATTTTCATTTCCTTTACAAATATAACTTGTTTTGTTTTTCTTTAGAACAGTTTCCCCCCCCCCCCCCCCCCCCCCGATGTCTTTTTCGCACTAGCGATGGTTTTCTTTATATTCATTTCTGGACACCGGCACCTGCTCGACGGGATATTGGTGCATGTTGATGATGCGTCTTCATTCCGTGTTCAGTATTTGGAAAGAGCACTATCGAACAGTCAAGCTGATACACAAAGCATCCAATACACAACCACAAAGAAATGAGCTCGTTTGTTTTGAAAGTCACACCCAAAAAAAAACAACACAAAAAAAACATGACACACTTTCAAATCTCTCCAATCAAAAAGACGCACTTCTTGAACGCCTGTCTGATATCTCAATCTCAATCGATGCACTTGACTATGCACTAGACACGCATGGTCTAGGCAACACTATCAACTTGTGCAGAACTTTTCTATCGGCTTTGGCAAATTTCAAGAAGGTTGTATACGCAGAGTCATTAACGCGGCATCTTTATCGCATCTTCTGTCTTGGGCCAACAAGGATAGATACGCATATTGATTGCTATGGTAACCATAAGATGGGTTAGAAGGAGATACAAAAAAAAAAGAATTAAAAGCCACATCGGGTAGAAAGAGGAAGAAGAGAAAATCGATAATGCTGCCAACAAGTTATCTGGGTGAATAAACAGCAGCATCCGTGACATCGTGCTGTGGGAATTACATCTTCTATATTGTTTTATGGATGTGATATTATATTACACAAACTGCTGTTATAAAGGCACATTTAAAACGTTAATACTACTAATAAATGTAATACTAATAATACTTCGGAGTTGCTCGAAAGCACAATGTAAGTTCGAGGTCTTAGTGACTGAGTGCTTCAGACGTGTCTGAGATTAGGAAAAATGGAAATGAGAATTTTTAAATTTTTTTTTAACATTAATTATTTTTTTTTTACATGTTTTAGGAGGGGAAAAAAAGGATTGGGGATAGACTTTGGACGGTCAATATCCAAGTGTCCCTCCCCCCGCCCCTCAAGTAAATAACGATTGAACTGGACAAGTGAAGTAGATGACCTGGGTTAGATAGAGGGGGAACAGCGGAGAATTGCGTGCTGACATCTATTACATTACCAGGGGACTCGATTGATTTTACAGTCCAGTCTTTACAACGAGGCTGTAGGAGGCAAGCGTACAACAGAAAATGGCCATGTGAGACTCGCATTCCACTGTCGATCTGGTGTCAGAGCTAATTCACAACTAACAAAGTTTATAACAGCATGTTGAAATGGCATCTTACGATCATAAAGGTTTAAATGACACGTCACGGTTTAATGGCGTGCCACGGTGATAAAAGAGTTGAAATGATATGTCAGGGCGAGATGACACGTCACGCTGATAGAGATTAAATGGCATATGGTGGTGATAAGGCTAAATCACATGCCACGGCGAGAATGCTAAATGACATATCGTGGTGATAAAGCAAAATGACATGTCATGGTGAGAATGCTAAGTGACATGTCATGGTTAGAATGCTAAATGACCAGTCATGTCGATAAAGCTCAATGACATGTCATGATGAGAATGCTAAATGACAAGTCGTGTCGATAACGCTAAAGGACATGTCATGATGAGAATGCTAAATGGCATATCGTGGTGATAAGACTAAATGACATGCCATGATGCTAAGACTAAATGGCATATCGTGGTGATAAGACTAAATGCCATGCCATGATGAGAATGCTAAATGGCATATCGTGGTGATAAGACGAAATGACATGCCATGATGAGAATGCTAAATGGCATATCGTGGTGATAAGACGAAATGACATGCCCTGATGATAAGACGAAATGACATGCCATGATGATAAGACGAAATGACAACAATGTTTGTTTATGAAGATAGTACATAGTAGTACAATATAGGTTCATAGTGGGACATATTATTGTTAATAATACGAAGCGTTAATTTAGTCTGATAAGTATTGTTTTAAAAATGGTGTATTCGTATGAGAAAAAAAAAGGTCTGATTTTAAAATTTTAAAAATAAAAGGGTTCCCTATCACAAGAGTTAAGGTCACCGCTTCACATCGAAATAAATGCGCTACAAATTACGACGGAAATCGGATTTTCTATAGCACTTTTAGTTTTAGGCATCTAAACGTTGGGACAGAATGACAGACGGAAGGAGAGACAGACCACGCAAAAACTAATAGTGGCTCCTCTTTCAAGTGGTGGGGGGGGGGGGGCAGCTGATAATATTTATCCAATGGATAAAAAAAAATGGGTGTGATCTTTGTGATACAGAGGTTAACTAGACTGGAAGGTGAAAGGTCAAACACAGACGCCTAAACGTATGACAACGTAAATACCTTTTACAGAGAGACAACCAAAAGTGTCCGTTAATAAGCAGGTCAACTGATATATTTAAATACCGCGCCATTCTAAGCGGGCTGGCCTCCCAAACTTGTTCTTATGATCACAGGGGACTAAAATAGACATGGAAAATACAAATAAGGAGGTTTTCTCTGGCTAATGTCAAGTACCCATAGGAGTATAGGAGCATCGTCAGACCAGGGTCTAACTTCATGTAGGCTATTTATCTTTTAAAACAGAAATGAAGATTGCTTCCGCAACATATCACCCATTGTTTAAGATAATATATGCTTTATTTAAGTTTGCAAATGAATACTATAATTGCTGTTACAAAAATTTTAATAAAAAGTTGGAAATTAAAAGGTTTGTATTTTGTTTCTATCTATTGGTTTATTCTATCAGTGAACAGAGAAAATGTCACACTCTAAAAAAAAGAAAGAAAGCATTGTCCTGGTCTGTTGGCACTTTTTTGTGAAGTAATAGGATAGGGCTTCCAGAAGTGGCAGCCCGCTGTTGTGAAGATAGCGTGGTGAGAAACAATGGGACATAAAGCAGGAGTGGAGCAGATTACCACCACCCCGCCCCGATAAATACACTTAGTTTCCAGGGATCCCCCATTACTCATTCCCGCTATCCCACCCTCGCTATCTCTCTCGGTTTATACACACGCGCGCGAGCGAGGTAACCTTCTGTCACTGGGAGTAAACATTGTTGTTTCCAATTGTTTCCCGCGACTTACTTTTTCCAGCACTCACCCCCCCCCCCCTCCTCCCGTAAGGCAACTTAAACTTGTTGACTTGAATGTACAGTGTAACACTGTTTGAATATAACATAAGTCATTGGTTAATGTGCATGACTAAATGCATGACGCGTAGGACGTAATCATCTTCTTTTTTTTTTGAAGTAACGTCTGTATTATATCAGATAAGATAAGATAACTAACGACAAGTTTGGTCTCATTTGTTGATATCAAATCCATATCGCTTTTATTACTGCACAGAAGTCGAGACTACTGAAAGATAGCAATCGTACAATTGGACACTTATTACCAGATTGTGTGTGTATTAGGGGGAGGGGAACCTATTTCCAAGAAAACAAAATGGACAAAATACTTGAAAAATTTGATGAGATAAAGGGAAAGCACCCATTGATCTATTCATCACACTGTTTCCAGGAAAGTCATTTTAATTTTTAAGTACTAGAAACAGAATGAAAGTTGAAAGTATTTAATTCCAATCGCTGTACGTTTCCTTTACAACAATTACTCACACTGCTATGCGTCAAAAAAAAAGGCTCGTCTTGCAGTATTCTTGTGGGAAGCGTGGTAGAGGCTAAGTGCGCTTGAACTTGGCTTGGCTTGGCTACCTAGAAAGGGGCTCGAGGTTCGACACCCGACTCGGGCAGAGTTGTGTTTACTGAGCGCCTAAAGGCAGCACGGAAAACCAACTCCTAGATACCCCCCCCCCCCCAACTGGTCTACAAATGAAATTGGACCAAAGCGCCATATAAAAGCTAAAAAAAACAACAACAAATATTCAGGTTGAAATCACGTAATTTTACATGTTAGTCACGTGTTAAAAGGCATTCTAGTGTATTTATAAATCTTCCAAAACTTTGTAAGCATAATCACAAAATGTCCTTTTCAAATAGAATTGTTGTGTTGGTGGTTGTTTAGAGAAGAAAGAAACAGCATTTGTCTCTTGGTCTGCATACAATGTCCAGCACAAAGCAGAGAACAAACAAAACAGATTGTACCTGCCCACATGTATGGCGTGATCGATGGTTCGACAAGGTCCAGCCGCCCTCGGCAGTTGGCTCGTTACGAGTTCGACCAGATAAAAGTCTGGCGGGAGATTGCGCCAACGATTAGCCAAGGCTCGTGCGACGTAAATAGTCCGTCAACCAAAAGTATTGACAAAAGAAAACCAAACGTGTGTGTGTGCGCGCGTGTGTGGTTGGGGGGGGGGGGGGGGGAATGGCGTTTTGTTTCATTTTCGGGAGGAGGCTAGAAATAATTCTTTATATATTATATTATATATAATTATTATATTATTATATATCGAGAGCAACAATGATCCCCCCCCCCCCAGGAACCATCGATCTCAATAACTGATATCGAAACTTTGATGTCATAAGAATATTGCTATTTTATCTTTATCGTCGAAGTTATCATTCTAAATTTCACTTCAGATTCAATACTGAATGGTCATGACACCGAGATGAAGCTAGAGTTCTGCTAAACGGATGCAGAGATGTCTTACATCATGTTTCAACCAAAAGAGTAACGAACAAAAAAAATGTTCCTCAACATTTTGGCTGGAGAAATATGAAGTAATGCATAAATAAGATATCTTTATTTTTGTTCTTTCTCTCTCTTTTCGACTTGCAAATTCTTTATCGGGTCAAAAAAAAAAAATACTAATAATGGTCTAACCGATGGTCTATTGGTTCCAATTACAAGAACTGTTTATCGGGATCAATGTCAGTATACGTTCCCAAGAAATCAACACTAAAATAAAACCCTCATCGGTACAAGTACTTACACATAATTAGCCTTAATACTATTTTATTTTATTTATTTATTTATTTTTTGGGGTTAAAACACTTATGTTTAACTCTTTTTGTTAAGTCATGAACAATGGCGAAACGCTCTACTTCTGGGCTGTTGAATGCCGTTGTTGGGTATTCTGTGACAGCTGATAGTTGGTGGTAGGAATGGTGAAACATTAATAATTAGTAGACTTGAATGAATCATTTTCGTCAAGCTATAATTGCATAATAAATAAAACAAATCTAGATACTAATCTTTTTTTTTATAGCTTCAACAGAACGTTAAACTTAAGGGTGGTTCCCCACTCGAAGCATAGATAGTCTAGTCTAACATCAAAGTGATCCACTAGATGCAACTGTAAAAGCTGACAGCATTTTTGTTATCAACTTCCCGACACACACGAAAGAAGTTGAACTATAAAAACCCAAGAAATCGTGTTTTTTCTCTTTCCCTCTCTCTTTCTAAAGGTCAAGTGTCCGATTGTGTCCGAGAGAACTTCAAGCCCGATAGCGATGCCCCTGTATAGTGTTTCAATTGTTTGACCTTTACCTTGTGTGGTAGATGAGTAAAGGCACATAGATGGCAGCAAGGGCGTGTCCTAGCCATGAAATACCAGCGGGAAATAAAAGAGAGGTTACAAGGAGGAAGAGAGTCTACTAGGACTTGTCCAGATCGGTCAACTCAATGGGATGTAATAGGAGGCACATCGAGTAAACATGCTTCGCTTCTAGTTGGACGCTTCACATGTCGGCATTATGTAATATTAACTCATTCCCGCCATGAAGGAGATTCGTTTGAGCAGACACAAAACGATTGGTCATGTTCGGGTGTTTTTTGAGGCAGAGTGAACATGGCTACTACTGCTCCCTCCCCCCCCACCCCCCACACACACAACTGTATATTGTAACTTAGGAAGGAGGTAAATACACAAAGAAATACACAAATAAAGACGTACATTTTTTCCCCGACAACAACAAAAAAAATGTGATTTCGAAAAGAACAATTAAAATATAAATGAAAAAAAAAAACTTTTAAAAACTTATCTAAGGGGACAAGCTCAGCACTTACGATTATATCTTTCAATAACGTAGAAGTCATTTTCCCTTATTCGATATCACACAAAAATAATTAATTAGCAATTATTAATTGGTTAATTGGCTAATTGACTGATTGGTTAATTGATTAATTGTTTTGTTAAGTAAATTAAATAATTGTTTGAAGTTTCAACGTGATCCGAGAATGGGTGTGGAAGAACTGTCTTAACTTTTCTAAGGGGGCGAAACCCTACAAAATTAGCCGTGTCAGGGAATACTGAAGGATTAATTTCCCTTGATGGTATAAAACTACAAAATTAATTACCAATAACTAATTGGTTAATTTTTTTTTATTGATTATTTGATTCATGTCTTGTTTATGCCAATGAATAATTGTGTAAAGTTTCAACTTGATCCGACAATGGGTGTGGGAGAAATAACGTGTTCAAACATTTTTAACCAGACAGACAGAGCTTTCTTATAAAATAAAATCATTTCTGAACTAGACACCAGGCTCCAACAAAATACAAAAAAAAACAAGCGCTTTTGAAAGTAACGTTTCGATAGTGTCTCTCGCTCACAGTGGCAGCAGCATCAGATAATGAATGGAAATTTACATTGGTAGCTTTAATGATACCGCAGTGTCAAGATCGAACGAGCCATTTTTTTTCCCGCAATCAGAAAATGATTGCGACAAGTCTGAAGGTAAATGAGTTACTTAGATTTATATATCTCGTATACAATTATTGATGCTGCCTTCTACATTTTATGTTTAGTAGTTGAGTGGGATGTATTTCAAGAGAAGGCTGTCAAGTATTTCAAATCATGTGTTTGGAACTCGGCCAGACAAATTAAAGAGGGAACATTAATTGAACCATTTTCCACAAATTAAAAGAATACGAAACAAAGCAGGGAAAAAACGAGGGAAAAGGTCAAGGTGTTCTATACATTTTATTTTTGTAGTTAAATCCAATTTCTATTATAACGACGTGTGTTTGCGTTTAGACAACGTGCGAGGTATAACAGCATGGTATAACGGTATATGGTATAACGGTATGGTATAACGGTATATGGTATAACGGTATATGGTATAACGGTAGGTTCCTGTCAGAGAAAACCATGGTGCAAGAGTGACTTTCTCTTTTTGTTGTCTTTTTACTTCAGATAAATGTCACCTTTACAAATGAAATGCACACCTCCCAAAGCATCCCCCACACCTCCTTTTTTTGAAACTCTCAAATGTGGCATTTTGAAATTCTTGGAGCCGTGACCTTTTTACCCCGGACTCCACACCCCCTCTCCTACGTAGTCTCTGAGTCGATTTAACACACACACTGTAAAATCTCAATTTTTGCCCAATTCACCACCTCCTACCCCCATATAATAAAAGTATTAAAAGTATTACTTTAATTAGATTCACAAATTAAAAATGTCACAAATTAGCTTAACAAATTGAACGTCTTTTATCAGAGACCACTGACCAAGCGAAGTTTTGGAGGGGGAAAAAGTCAGCACTCCCTCTTCAAATGATTTGTGAGATTTTTAAAAACTTTTGGCAAGTTTGTGTGGATTTTTCGTCAGGGCCACCACATGTGGCAGATAACAACACGGATCCGCTAAAGAAATGCATATAATTCATCACCCTACCACCACTACTCCAAAAGTAGCACAATACTACAGCGTATTTTTTCAGCCTGAGAAAAAAACAAAAAAAAATGGCGGCATTGGGCGCTATTCTCTGTTCTGCCACCACCCTATCACACACGCACGCACACACGCAGCTCACCTTTAGAGTCGTCGGAGCTTGTTATTGTTTACCAGCGCTCAGGTAGGTTTCATACAGGTTTGTTAAGGTTGTTGACACGAACTAGGCCCTCCTTCTAGACTAGAAGGCGGTTGTGTTTAGGCTGCAACTTTGAGTAGTCTATGTGATGAACACATGTGCGTTGGTGTGAGTTTAACTACGTGTGTGTGTGCGTGCGTGCGTGGTGTCTAGAAACACGAGCGTTCCTCCAGCAGCTTCAACAATTTACGAGCTCCCGAGAGAGGGCTTTGTTTGTAACCCCTTCCATTGACAAGCTAATATCTACAGAAGAACAATGCGGCACGAGAGAGTAGCGAGAACGGTACTAGCAGAGACTCACCCCCTTAGGGGACCATACTTGATAACCATACACACGAAGCTGACATATAACT
Organism: Biomphalaria pfeifferi; assembly: GCA_030265305.1. Taxonomy (NCBI): domain Eukaryota; kingdom Metazoa; phylum Mollusca; class Gastropoda; family Planorbidae; genus Biomphalaria; species Biomphalaria pfeifferi. The sequence goes on from JASAOG010000241.1 coordinate 447,531, forward strand.
TTTATGCATACTCCATGGGCGTAGCCAGGGGGGGGGGGGGTGTCGGAGTTTAGTGACCGATCTTTTGCTTTAATTTTGTTTATTTATGTGAAATTTTAATACTAAACCATCACTTGCTCTAGCACAGCCAAAGGGGTTTTGAGTTTAAAACCCTCTACCAGCGGTTTTGAGTTTGAAAACCCCTACCAGGGGGCTTTGAGTTTGAAACCCACTATCAAGGAGTTTTGAGTTTAAAACCCCCTACCAGGGGTTTTTGCATGTAAATCCCCCTCTTCTATAAAAAAAAATGCAAACGACAATCCAAAAATTTCAAGAGCACATCTAAGGAAGATTTTGATTTTAAACCCCTCTCCAAAATTAACGATAAACCCCTCTTTAATATTAAAAAGCAAATTACACACTCAAAATTGTATGAGCGTAGCCAAAGGGGTTTTGAGTTTAAACCCCTCTTCAGCTGGGTTTGAGGCTAAAAATACCTCTTTAATAAAAAAAAAAAAGCAAATTACGCAATAAAAATGCTATGAGCATAGCCAAATGGGTTTTTAGTTTAAACCCCCCGCCAGCGGGGTTTGAAGCTAAAAAATAAATCTTCAAAATAAAGAAAAAAATAAATTTCGCAATAAAAAATGCTATGAGCGTAGCCAAGCCTATTGGGTGTTTGAGTTTAAATTTCCCTTCAGAGGGGTTTGATGCTAAAAAATACCTCTTCAATAGAAAAAAAAGAAATTTACACACTAAAATTCTTGGAGCGTACCCAATCCAATGGGGGGGGGGGGGGGTTGAGTTTCAACCCCTCTCCTCTAGATGGCTTTTTAAAAAGTTTAAACCCCCTCAAGATAGTTTTGAGTTTAAAATCCCCCTACAGAGCGTTATAAGGTTAAAAGCCTCTCTCTTCAATATTATTTCTAAAGCAAACTACAGTCACCAAAATCTATGACCGTAGCTAAATGTGGTTTTGAATTTAAAAAAACAACTCCAGATATATTTTATTTTAAAACCCCAACAGATGATTTTGATGATAAAACTTCCCTTTTTGATATAACATCTAACGAAAAATAGTCACCTAATTCCAAGATCGTAGTCAAGAGAAGTCACACATGTCTATTAGTGGCTGGGTTCCATAAATAAAATGCAATGAATTTGAAAAGCACTAAATGTGGCTGTACAAAGATGGCTAAGACGGATTTTAGGAGTCAGTTATAGAGATCGGGTCTAAATCACAAGAATCCTGTGCCCAAATGGGAGTCGACCCCTTAGTAAGATTGTGACAAAGCGGCGCATGAGGTTTGCGGGACATGTTCTCCGACAAAATGAATTACGCATAATAAGAGTTGCGATGACATCCTAGTACAACTTGGCGCAACACATTCATGGAGGTCCTCAGAGCAGGTGGGAAGAGGCTTCAGACATTACCAGTGACAGATTTTTGTGGAAACAGCTTAACGGCAAATACGCATAACGGCGCGGGAGGGTCTACGTCAGTAAGAATAGCACATAAGGTTTTTGAAATAAAACTTTTTAATAGCAAGAAAATGCACTGTAGATACCTCAGAATATGCGTTTTGTTGGCATTTAATACCAGAAATAGTGCTTGGCTGGGGGCTCCGCCCCGCGCTGGGGGAGCTCCTAGCGCTCCCCCAGACCCCCTTGCTGGTAATGGCGGGGAGTCAATAATTTTTACACTAACTACAGGAAGAACCTATTCTATGGCACAATAAACGTGTTCCGAAAGAATGAAGGATCAGAATGTAATAAAGATTATGTACACACACACATACATACATAAAAATGTTTTTCGCGGGGGGGGGGGGGGGAGACCCCCCCCCCCAAACCCCACCAGAAGAAAAATCCATGGCATAGCCCCCCCCCCCACACACACACCTTTTTTTTTAGGGCGCCGTGGTTGTAGAGTTTATTGTAAGTTACATACACAATTGAATGTAGCCAAAGTACTTCTGTTGCGATGTTGTTCCTTTGCTATATTTTGATATTTATTGATTCGATAATTATAATGACGGTCGACGAATCTTGCTTTGGTGCCCCAACGGTCCAACAGAATAAGGGATAGGTAAAGGTAATTTCAATGATCCAAATAGTTACAAATGATTTTCTATTACAAAGTGCTTTTCTTCAACATTCTCATTGCCATATAAACGCATACACAAATGCAATTGATAAACTGATATAATGCTTAGTGCGCTTACCATGTCGGATGAAACCAATGAGCACACAGATTTAAAAAGTACCGGGTAGTTGGCCGCTTCATATAGAAAACTGTTTTCGACTAAAGACCTAATTTGTAGTTGGCCGCTTAATAGATGAAACTGTTTTCGACTAAAGACCTAATTTGTTGTTAAAAAAAAAAGATACGGGATTTCCGCTAGAGCTGGCCGTTGGAATATCTATTTGTATCTATGTGTTTCGGTCAGTTTAGGACAATGACAACTTGTGTAAATGTTGTTTAGCTTACAGTGGATCACGTCCGTGTCAACAGTCAGTCAGTCAAGTGTTTATTACTGTCCATGACCTATCCGATCGAAGAGTCTATAACAAGCATACTTAGTCAGTTAGTCATCCCACAATGTCACGTAATGCCAGAAAGGATTTAGACGGTGGAGCGAGTGGTGCTGGGGGGGGGGGGGGGTATAGGCTTCACTAACAATGGCCAATTAGCTGGAGTTTCATAGCGGGAGGTGATGGGGGAGGTAGCTGAAAGTTTGACAATCATCCTTCCTCCCTCCGATACACTATCATTATGGTTTATGGTGCACACAAGGACAACCACACACACACACACCACATTCACACACAAACGTAAACAGCCAGAGGTGTACTTGCAGCGATCAGTTCTAATCTCTTCTCTTTATAGTAATGGTTCGCAAACTTTGGAGAGAGTAGCCCCCCCCGCCCCCCCCCCCCCCCCCCCCCCCCCCACCCGAGTTCATTAAGCGCCCTCGACAAGTGAACAATGTCAATTATCTATTTGACAAAGTTTGTGACGTAGACATTATAGTTGTCATACGTATGGATATGTTGAACAGAGGTAGCAAGTTATTAGCCGATTTGTAAAATGTGCCTTGGTTCTGCAATACTCGCTGAAAGAAGTTTGAAGACCACTGGCTTAACGAGGCGAGCTCGCGAGGGCTTATTGGGTGTTTAAAAAGAAGGAACATGAGTGCAGCTAGGTTGATAGATATACATAACAAGTCAAAGTGCCTGAACACTGACCTGTAACGTCACAAACTGTGGGCAGTGAAGACCAAAAGCTCGTTGCCACGTCAAACAGACCTGTGACATGGCAACAATCTACTGGTGCCCACAGGTTGCGACATTACAGGTCAGAGTTCAGGCCTTCTATGACGATTGGTGTCGAGCAGACGGTCGAGAAAATAAATCCACAAGAAAATGTTTTTTTCTGTATGTGTTCGGGGTACAACAACCAGCCTATTTCTAAGGAACTTATGTCAGAGAATTATAAATCACAGCAATTTCAAACTAAAACGTGGTTACTGTATCAATTATCAGAACACACGCACACACATATACTGAATACGACCTTGACCTGCCTATTGTGAGCGTTGCTACGAAATGAGGACCTTATTTCTTTGGTACTTTCTAATAACGAAACTGAAATCTGGATAGATTCTCTCCCCTAGATATTTATTTTTAGCTTTTCTATAGAGTTTCGTTGTTAGTGGTAGCTTGTACTCACTCGTTCCTTTATCTTCTTCTTCTTCTCTAGGTTTACAACAAAAAAAAATACGCCAGTTTACTACTAAAGAGCACTGGCCTATGTTCTTGTCTCAATCCCTAATGAAACTAAATTTCCCATAAAACATCAGCAAAAGGTCAACTACTACCAGACTGAGGGGACTCCACGATGATCTGCCAACTAGAGTAAAAAAAAATAAAAATAAACGGATACTGTAAGTCTATGGTCTTCGGGGCTTGCAAAGACCTTCCTTCAGTGAACTATACCAGGAAAAAGAAGAGGCAGATAGAAAAAGCGATGGGAAGACAACATAAAGGAACGGATGGGCGTGTCATTGAAAGAGGTTCTATCCAAGGCAAAAGAAATGAGAGAAGGACGGTCGACAAATCGTGTGTGGTGCCCCAACGGTCCAACAGACTAAGGTGAAGGTGAAGGATTACTGGAGGACCAATGTCCGGTATCTTTGTTTATAACTTAAGAGAGTGTCTTGATGACAGTGGCTGTCCCACGAGAACATCATTAGACTCAATAGAGGATTTCCTGATGGAGGTATGACTCAAACAAACCACAGAGTACAAAACACACACACAGACCACAAACCATTACAAACACACAGACCACACACCACACAAACACGCAAGGCTCGTACTAATCATGTTTCCAAATCTAATCACCTGGTTTCTAATAGCGTTGGTCTGTCACGAGCTCGAGACCTAAAAACATGTATACGTTGATTGACTGGCGTGAACTAATGCTATTAATGTAGGAGTGCGACATGGTTTTCTTTTTTTCCACTTAAGTTCATTAACGCGTTTCCTTAAAAAAGAAAAAAAAAGAATCAGAAAGCATAAACTTGAAAGAAATCAGCCAACAATTATTTCGCTGATATATTTATATATTATACTTTTAAAAAAAAAAAGTTATGAGGGAAATAGTATCAATTATTTTTGATCATTCATGTCATTAATTTTTAATTGGTCGATCGGAAATATTTGTATCAATTGTTTTTGATAAACATTTCTTGCTTACAGCATACTCACGTTTGTGGAACAGTGGATTGGAGGGGGGGGGGGGGGGTGGAAGGTAGGAGGTATTTAGGAGAAGGTTTCCGTGCTGCCTTTTCAAAAACTTTTTTTAAAGCCCCCACGACTTGTTGTTAGCCACTGAGCTATCCAAGTGCTTATAAATGTAGAAGGTTTTATAGTCTATGTTAATTTAAATAGGCCCTACTGCCGCTACATAAACAAAATTAATTAATTATGACGAATTGATAAACTAATTTCTATTTTAATTATTTCATGTGTGTTAATTAAATAATAGTGCAATTATTATTAACTACGACTAATTGATTAACTAAGTACTTTTTTTTTAATTCGTGGGTTTCATTAATTCTAATTCAATTAAATAATGGTGCAATTATTGGGAATCAAGAGAAATAGGTGGGTGCAAGATTCCACCCATACAGAGTGAGTTGATAAAAGCTTATATATTTATAACAGCAAATAATCTAATACTGTTGTTATTGTTGTTGTTTTTTTTACAGCAATTATTAAAATACAAACATTTTTCCCCAAACCTTTTAATTACAGACATTTCCGCCATGTATTTTCCTGTCGCCAAGCCCCGCCCCTCGAATAACAGCTACATCATTTCCGGGACATATAAAACCTACATTCCACATAATATTTATGCAACAGTCCGCTGTCGTCTCCCTTCCTGCCCAATCCAATCTGCCCTTCCAGACAAGCCCACTTGAGTTTTAGTCCCGATCGAGGTGGTAGGCAGCTAAAGACGAGGGGGGGGGGGGGGTCAGAGGCGCCCTTCACAGATGACTAATCGGGTGGACCATCGATCCGCCCCCCCCCCCCCCAGATGAATTGAATGGCACACACACACACACTCAATCTGAATGAGAGAAATAGATTCGGTTGTTTCGAGAACTAAGCTGTTTTTTTTTTCTTCAAGTGATTTTTTTTTTGGTTAAAAACTCCCCCGCCTCCCCACATTGGGGGGGGGGGGGGGGGTACCGGTCATTGACTTGTAGCATCAAACTGCTGGTAGACAACTAAACCGTTGTATGCGTAATATATCTTAACTAATAAAACTTCAAATAACAGAAATGACTTCCTTTTGTGGACAAAACTAAACAGAACTTTAGTTTTAATATAAACAAAATTGAAGTTAACATAAAATCAAGTAAAGGTACTAGACTCATAGTAATAAATTCATTAACAAAACAATCTAACTCACTACAATAAGACAACCTTTCAGTCTTTCGTTCTGGAGTCGTCTCCCCTAAGACCAAGTGACGACGATACCATCACCATAGAAACACACAGACTCGCACTCCAAAACAGGGGATAAAGCCGCTAATCGTAGCCTATATTATAATTTTTTTTCTCTCTCTCTTCTTTAACAGCTTTCATTTTTTTTTTCACCCAATGTCAGTGTACTATCCAGCTACCACAATCTCTCTCACTCTTAGACACACAAACACACGTTAATTATGGTTTACACGTTTATCATATGTCTTAGAAGGGTCCATACAGATTCGATTCCGGGCAATGAGACCACATCGCGGCGCAATGACACGAGAAATGTTTTTGCGGTTACAATACAGCTTCGGATTAGATCCCAATAAACGGGTGGTGCGATTAACCGGAACTGTTTAAGATGAATCGTATTCTCTTTACACATTCGGAGGAAGGAAATGTTTCTTAGCAACCCGTTTTAGAAATAGCATTATAGACGTGAGATTTATTTTGATTTTTGAAAAGCAACACTGCAATGGCAGCACCATAGAAATCAAAGAAGAAAAAAAAAGAGAGTTTCAAGAAAGCAGAACTGTTCAAGTCCCAAACTGTGATGTAGATCGACTTCGGAGCTCTATTGTCAGGGGAATGTTTTGTTTTGTTTTATTTCGCGGACCATGACAACAAATATTTATACTTGATTCAATTCACTACGTTCTTAAAACGACCAGACTCAATAAGACTTTTTTTCTAAATTATGTTTTCAATGATTAATGTCAAGAATTTGAAATAACAAAGATTCTAGACTAAATCTGAAGAATGTATTATGAAGAAGAAAAAAATTTTTTTTTTAAATTAAATAAAAAATAGCCATGGATTGTAAGACAGGCTATTGCTATTTAATCGTTTGAAAAATAATCTTTTTTTTTTTACAATGCTATCGCTTGTACAAACAAAAAAGTCTAAAACATTTCTTTATATTGATCAGCATGTTTTCAACTTTTATTTACTATTTCGAAAGCATCAGGTGTTAAACAATCCAATGTACTTATTTCCATATCTTCAAACATTTGACGAGACGCCCTTACATGCCGAGCTGTATGTCGACTGTGATCATTTTTGTATTTTCAATTCAATTTCAGGACATTTCCCCGCCTCAAACTATTCTATATCTAGAACTGTACACACTAGGGATGTTATACGTGCACATCTAGAACAATCTGATTTCTTGGACAGTTTTGTTTGTTTGTTTGTATAAAGTAAACTAAACGTGAACTCTATAAACAAATCTACACGGGCATTCTATTTTGAGAACCATGTCAACAATGTCGGACATTTATGTGAAGATTTAAACAGAACGCCCTCAGTGTTCAGCTCATCAATGCAAGACTTGTGTGTAGCAAGCTGTTTATTTTATGAACTTGTTCCTAGCAAGCCTTTTACAAAAATGTTCAAATGAACACAACCATTTTGTTTTATTTATAAAAGGTTCGTTTATTTATACTCACATCTCTACATCAGTAGGACAAAGATAGAAATAAAAAAAAAGGGCACGGTATGAAATAGTGTTTTTCTGGAATCAAATGAAATGATTCCATGGTTTCAAGCACAAGTCTTTGTGCACTGTCTTGAGAACTACAGGGAAAGTTTATTGGTCTACTCTTTGTGCTACTAGGGGAGAGGGGGGGGGGGGGGACTGCCTAGAAAAATACATTCTTATGATTTGAATCGAGCTCTAGGCATCGTTTTGTTGAGGGCGCTTCTTCAAAAGTGTTTTTTTTTATATTTATATTAAATTTATATTACATGTATAATTTATTTATATTTCTTGTGTTTGTGTGTGTGTGAACGTGCGTGTGTGTGTAAACATTGTAGTGATTAAGCTAAATTCTATTTATCCTAAAGTTCAGTTTGATAATCATTACAGATTAGTGGACTATGGGGACGTTAGCGGGGCCCAGGAACTATTTTCTAGACCCACTAAACGGGAATTCGATAAAACAGTGTTTCCCAAACTTTTCTCGTAACGAACATTCGGAAAATTCAGCGGAACACTTTCCTTATTTTTTTTAGAGCAATTAATTCACGTGGTGGCCTACTAGTTAATTATCCCTGTAGTTCATGGAACACCTATTCAGGCCTTGCGGAACACTATGGTTCCGGGGAACACAGTTAGGGAAACACTGGGATAAAATGTTTGTTAACAAAACAAGTAGTAACCTTCGCCGCCTTCCAATCCCCCTAAAAAAAAAGTCTTAAAGGCTCCAGTTTAAACCGATCTTTTAACTAGAGGGCATTAAAAGAATAAAAAAAGAAAGAAACAGAAAAGTCAAATCTTCTAAAAAAAAAACAATTTCCGGTTTTATTACTTCGCTTTATCTAAAAGTAGTTCCTTCTTTTTTTTTTTTTTTAACAGTAAAAATCTAATCTTGGCTTTTGGATATTTCCTTAAAGTCCAAATACTTTTTCGATTACTTTATTGTTATGAAAGATTAATTCTCTGAGCGTAATTCACGAGGAATAACACAAAGTTAATGTTCTAATAGAAGATGACGAAACAAAAGGAGGCTTTGGCGAGTAACAGAAATCTGTCATGTCGCACTGATGATGAGGCGCTTGTGAAAGAGAGGCTGCCGGGGTCAGTTGGTCAAGGGTTAAAATGCAATATTGCTAACAAGTCCCTTAAGGATGAAGGAAGCCATCGCTCCTGGAGAGAATTGGGGAGGAATCGATGCTCGTAGGAGATTGAAGGAATTGCGAGACTGAGAGGAATGTAACAAAGATAAGGGTGTGTGTGTGTATGACTGAGTGAGAGGGAGACTGGTCGTGGATAAACCGCTATCGATCGATCAGCCTGTGTTTTGCTTCATACAGGTGAGGCCACTATCGGGTTGGTAACCCACCGACTGTATGATGGTCAAAGTAAACAAAGCTTTCCGAGGCTAGCTTGAGGGTGTAGGAAAAAGAAGCTACACTGCACTACTAATTGTACTAGAATATTATAGCATGGGTTTGGTGTCACAATGCAAATATCAACGTGTAACAAAGTTAAGAAAATGGATTTCTAATCTAATCACCTTTTTGGCGCACGAAAAAACAGGATGCCGATATTACCTAATCAATTTCAAAAGTACGAGTGCGGACTCTAAAATTACTCGAAAACAAAGACTCAGCCCAACTTGAAATGCCTATGCAATAATAAGTAAAACAGAAAACACAAACTTTGAGAATCACTGTAAGCGTTACCATTGCTTAGCTACAGTACAGAAGCGATGTGGAAGAAAATAGTGCACATATTAATTATTAATGTATGCATGTATTGAAAGTGTGGTGAGGGGGGTGGGTGCATAAAGAAGTTTAAGATGTTTATTTATATACACTAGACCCGATCAAACCCAGAAAATTAACACTGTAACTTTTTTATTTCTGATTCTGACATACATGCTAAAAAGTGTAAGAACAAACTTCTCTGTATGCTGTGTGGAGTCCAACTAGAGCTTATTAATGACCCTGTCCAGTAGTGTGTGGATAAGACTCGGCAGATCCACAGTGTCCACACCACTAGAGTTTTCAATAAAAAAAAAGGCGATAGGTCCGTGAGGCATCTTGTCTAAACACGAGTAAATAGATGGGAGGAGGAGTAAACGAGGGACAATCTCAAAGGAGGGCCATGTGCCGAGGGAAACAGGTCAGCTTACTTTTTTTTTGTCCACTCTTTGATCGCTGATTCTTTTCGTCTTGGTCAGCAAAACAGTTGGGTCTACGTAGAGCTGGAGTCAGTGACAATGTATTCAATACACACACAAACACACCCACTCCTGCTAGTTTGCAACTGCTGTTTACAAGACATTGCTTTGCCACGATGTGCGAGTTGACAGGGTACTGAGACAATGTATTGACTAGACCTAGTCTATTGAAAGAGAGAGTTTGTTTTATCTTTCTCTCTGTCTCTCTCTCTCTCTCTCTCTCGTTTCGTAACGCTCTCTCCAACTTAGAGCTTTTTCTCATTTTTCAAATTTCCAAGTTTTTCTTTTGCGCTCTCTGTATTTCTCTCGCCTCCCCCCCCTCCCTCCCTCTCTCTCTCTCTCTCTCTCTCTCTCTCTCACACACACATACAAACGCACGAATACAGGCACACTAGGTTTGCCAAAAAGATCACGCCTAGAGGAAGAAAAAGCGTTTTTAATAAAATGTTCACAAGTTTTGTTTATTTCGACTAATTGATTCAGTGCAGCATCTCCAAGCTTGTCTCTCTAATCAACTATCCTGACGTTCTCTTTTTGGTTTTAAGCACTCGCCCAGCGAAATGACAAGCTCGTCCTTTGATTAGTGCACACGGGCTTTCAAACTGTTAATGACGGACTGAGGTGTCCACACACGCTAGCATGCTTGATGTTATGTAATTCTATGGACTTACAAAGAAACCGACGAGTCTTTGAAGATGAGGTTTGGTGGTGTCTTAAGTTTAGAGAACCACTAGTAATATGTTTTTATTATTGTATTATTATTAAATTATGTATAATATGGTCACATTGGAAAGAAACACACACACACACACACATATTTATACACACTAACACATATGCCCTTGCGTGTACTGTTCGGTTCCATTGATTGGCTGCCAGACACTCGCTGATGAATGTGTCGTTTCCAGAGGAAGAGTGGTCGAGCCTGGCTGCACCATTGGACATAAAAAGATGCTGCCACAAGGCGCAGTATCCATTCCAGTGACAGCTTACTATTTAATGAAGTGTGCACAGTGAAAAGAATGGCAGAATTTTTACTTCTTTTTTTTTAAAGATTTTCTCACATGTCTTTAGATTCATACAGAAATCAACGACACTATCCTTGAAGCCATAATACACGAGCCTTTGCATCGAGTGCATATTTTGTACAGTGGCGTGTATGTGGGCAACATTCGAAACACGTGGATAGTTTTTTGACATATGACTATGATTTCCTTTCCCGAAGGTTTTCAAAGCAACTTTCAGTAGAAAGTAATACAATTGATAATAATAGGATGCAGCATATGTATACAATAGTAAAGCTACTACTTCATGATGGGCAAATTTTTTTAAACATATATTTCTGTAAATAACTACATTTACATTATGAACGAAATGTAAAAACCGTTCTGTAATATTAGTGTAAATCTCTTAAACCGATTTTTTTTGTTTACAACAGTAAAAAAAAATAATTCGTAATTGTAGACTCGACAGACGTAGCTTGATAATTGAATTACTTTTACGTTGTCCCCGATGGACAAGTGAGAGACGCCATATTTGTTTTCTCAAAGCCAACACTATTAATAACTTAACACCAGCATCAGAGTGCGTACGCGTTGAATACGAGACTAATTAAACACGGACCAAAGCGTCATTCTGGGTGAGCTGACGAGGACAGGACGAGGACAGGACGAGGGGCAGAAAACAAAAAGTTGATTGCAGTGCAAGGAAAAAAGATTGAAAGAGAAAAGAACAGCGAGAAGAAAGAGAGAGAGAACTGGTGGGATAGAGGTTTGCTGCTAAGCGCACTATTGAAGAGCTTGAAGAGACATGAATACAGAGAGATTTCCAGGGTGGGTTGGGGAGATGCGGTTGAGCTTTGGGTGGCGGGCGGAAGGGGGAGGAGGCAAGATATCGATGCGACACAGGGACACGGATCGATATCCTCCTTGTGAGTCTAGGTTTCCTTCCACAGCCACCAGAGAGCTTGACCAAGTTCTGCTACTGATGGCAACTAAATATAGAACTCCCAGCGTTCAGACATTTGTACTTCCCGCCATTCCTCAGGTATCGAGTTTATGTTTGTATTCCATTCTTACTTGACACTTCACATTCGTTGCGTCTGTGTCAGTGTGTGTCTGTGTCAGTGTGTGAGTGTGTTTCTTCTCCAAAAAGAAGTGGAGCCAACGTGTGACGAATGTCTTCGTTTGGTTACGTCATTTCCAGAATATACGAGGTTACTAGCAATAGTTACTTCCAGCTAACTAAGCAGACACACACACACACACAAGGATTAGGAGGGCACACAGACATGGGCAGTGTTGAGTACTGATATTATTTGTTCTTTTGCTGTACTGCCGTTGCGTTTTTTTTTTTATTTTGAGGTGATCCTATGACAATGATTAAGATAGAGAAAAAAACGAGGATAGAGAGAGGGGGCTTGTTAAGTCTGAAGTGCCTAAGAGACTCACACAATAACGAAACACACTGACTAATCTGTACAGCTGACGTAATGCTCATCGGCGAATACGTTTGAAAAGGAGAACGTTGAAGTAAAGAGGGCACTGGTATATTGATATATGTACTTCAAGTAAAGAGGGCACTGGTATATTGATATATGTACTTCAAGTAAAGAGGGCACTGGTATATTGATATATGTACTTCAAGTAAAGAGGGCACTGGTATATTGATATATGTACTTCAAGTAAAGAGGGCACTGGTATATTGATATATGTACTTCAAGTAAAGAGGGCACTGGTATATTGATATATGCACTTCAAGTAAAGAGGGCACTGGTATATTGATATATGTACTTCAAGTAAAGAGGGCACTGGTATATTGATATATGTACTTCCAGTAAAGAGGGCACTGGTATATTGATATATGTACTTCAAGTAAAGAGGGCACTGGTATATTGATATATGTACTTCAAGTAAAGAGGGCACTGGTATATTGATATATGTACTTCGAGAAAAGAGGGCACTGGTATATTGATATATGTACTTCAAGTAAAGAGGGCACTGGTATATTGATATATGCACTTCAAGTAAAGAGGGCACTGGTATATTGATATATGTACTTCAAGTAAAGAGGGCACTGGTATATTGATATATGTACTTCCAGTAAAGAGGGCACTGGTATATTGATATATGTACTTCGAGTAGTTGTATAGTACACGGTTAAATCCACGTACATGTAGTTTCTAAGGCAGCCAAAGTCACATAGGTGTATGATCCATGGACTAGATCAATACTAGACTACTTGATGCTAACCATAATCCCGTTTATTCTACTTCACAAGAGAAAGGCAGAACAACTAAATGCTGTAATAATACCAATCATTCACCTGCGCGAAAACATGCGCCCTCGTATACTCTCTAAGATAGAAGCCCAGAAGAAGTTGAAAAAAAACGGTTTAAGTGAAATGAACGTCACATTAACAAATCTCACATTTCACAGGGACTCAAACCTAGTACCAAACCATCTGCTAACACCACCCACACCTCCCGACGACTCCCCCCCCCCCCGCCCCCCCCAAAAAAAATTGAAAATCGAGCGTGCAGTAAGTTTATGCACCATCGCGGTCGACCACACATGTGTATAAAACGTATCTTCCACGAGGCTGAAACAATATCCAAGACTAGGTTTTGTTACACGCGCATGCTTGTTTACAATACCACCCGTAGACTCGTGGTGCAGACAGAAGACGAGGATGCATCAAGTCTAGAAAACTATTTGAAAAAACAAAAACAAACATTTAGAGATTTATCTGGAACATGCATTCAGTCTTGGGTAAAATGTTTTTTAACATACAGATATAGACAGAAATAATGAAGTTTTATTGAACCCTGACATATAGTCATAACACTAGGAAGATTATTTGGTATTAAGTGTCCAAGAAAATTAAATAAGTTAGGATAATGATTCAGAAAACAAAAGTGTAATTTAAGTATAATCAGGACTAAGTGAAACGAAATTTTGAGTGACATCCAAAAGAGAAACAAACAAACGGGCGGGAAACAAAGGGGAGAAAACGAAAGAAACAACAAAAAAAACAACACAGAAAATGGCAGAATGAAGGAAAAGAAAAACCGGGAAAACAACGAAAGAAAAAAAAAGAAAAACGAAACGAAAGAAGGAGGAACAACATTTAGTAAAGCGGAAACAGCTCTAACCATATTGATCAATCTAACATCCAATAATGACTCAACAAAGTCGGCAATACATACGTATAGAGGGAGGGGGCGATGGAGTAGGCCAGGGGAAACAAGAGAAGAAGAAGAAAAAAAAGGGCTTGCCTCTTGTTTGAATTCCCTTGTTTATGTGTTCAGCGGGGGAGAGATGACATTGATGGCTAATCGATTCTGACACCCGAATCCGAATGAACAAAAAAAAAATGAGAGAGTGGGGGAGGGGGAGGGCTGGAGAAATCACAAAGTAGATAAACCAGGCGACGCCATGTTTACAAAAGTGGAGCAAACAGAAATGTGCGAAACGAAAATTCACGAGACATGTTGCTGGTAACTGAAAGAAAATTCACGAGACATGCTGCTGGTAACCGAAAGAAAATTCACGAGACATGCTGCTGGTAACTGAAAGAAAATTCACGAGACATGCTGCTGTTAACAGAAATAAAATTCACGAGACATGCTGCTGGTAACTGAAAAGAAAATTCACGTCTCCATAACGAATACGCCCCTCCTATAAGTTATAAAATAATGTATTTGCTCTCTCGAATTCAGAACTCACTCGGCTAAGTCATTTTTAAGGAAATAATCTCGCAATGAGCGTATGGTCGAGGGCAGTTTATTTTCCTTCCTCGAAATGGCTGGGGAGGGGGGGGTCGGGGGGACGAGAGCTATTGTAATGCTAAGACGATTCAAAGACTCATTGGCAACAATGTACTTACTGGAAAGTGACGAGTGCGAAAAACAAATAGCAAGATTTGAACTACAATCAAGAAAGTGTTTCTAGAGAAGAATAAGATTCAATGTGTTTATAACAGGATGTACCTAAACTCGTGTGCTTGTTGTACTTTCTTTTAGACGGACTATTATGGGGTGTATATGCGTGTTGAGATAGGGGACAAAGAGCGGATGTTTTGGTTGTATAGGCTGAAGAGTTTCGGATGAAATCACCAGGTGTGTCTGACTAATTGAAGTGAAGATCACGCAAAATAATAATTTATTTAAAATACCTTTATAAAAACAAAGCTTAATATTGACTGAAGGGAAGTTTCAACTTGATCCGAAAATGGAAAAAGGGGAAAAAACATATTGTAAACGAATCCCCCCAGACAGACAGACGGAGTGAGTTAATATCAGCTTTGTAAAAAGGACTTATGTATACGAAATGGAAAAAAACAACTAGCAGGAGTGTTTTGTAGAGAGTTTTATCTTGTTCAATTCATCCTTTCATTTGTATTTCTACAAACAGTTGTACCAGCTGTTTGGAACTATAAACCAACGACAGCATCAACACTGGTATTAGACTGCAGTCAATCAATCCTAATATGATCCTTTGTAATATATTAAAGAAAAAAAAGGTGAGAATGTAATAGTTACCCCTAGCGAAAAAGCCATAGATAAGCCCGAGCCCTGTATCTTTCTTCTTGTGTCACTGATGTGTGTGTCTGTGTGCGTGTGTGTTTCCTGTTATGACTCAATATATTTTGTTTTATATCTGATAGCCATAACAAAGTTTTTTTTTGTCTGTTTATATGATTGAAACAACAACAATTTAAAAAAATGAGTTGAATTTTATTTGGTTTATATTCCTGTTGTTATTGTTTCCCAAATACTTCAGAACTAGGAGCTGAACTTGGGCTATCACTTACCGAGACAAAGATTGAGGGTTCAAATATCTGTCTCAAACAGTAAACGAGAGAAAGAAAAAGAGGAGGGGATGAGTGAAGGACGCTGCATACATGGGGGAGGGAAGGAGGGGGAGAAAACAGCCAGGTGGATGCCTTCAGTGACTTAAACTGACCGACTGTTTAAACGTAACAAAAACATTCTGAGCTTTGCTGTTTTGTTGTTGTTGTTGTTTTTTGTTTGCTTTTTTTTTCATTTCTTCTTCTAAGCTTTTTTTACGTGTGGACTCAACGGTTAAGGTTCTTTAAGATTCATTTATTTAGAACACATCCAGTTCCGGTTCAAAGTACCGGTAAGGTACAAGTGAATAAAAGAGAGCTTTGGACACATTTTAGCGCGCGCTTGTGTGTGTGTGTGTGTGAAAAATGTTTACAAGGTTTACTTTTCCAAATGGCTGCAATTAAATCCATCATCTGATATTTAAACGCCTTTTTAAGGATGCCAGCTTAATTTGCCAAAATGGTAACATTAATTCTCATTTTGATTGTATACATTGAAATGTTTCTTTAACTCATTGCTCACTGACTTCTACAAGGTCATCCGCAGATATTGTATCGGTCGTCTGCAAGTAGAACATGTGTATTATCTCCTCTTTAACTAGTTCTGGAAAAATGAAAGTTTGTATACACTGCTAAAGTAAAGCAGTCACGAAATAGCTAATGAAAACTATCCATGTCCTACATGCATTTCTTTATGAGAACGCAATCATAATTTAAAGTTATATATACAGTATTTTGTATTTGTATATTGGGTTTTTGGCACATCGGCACAATTTAGGCCATGTAGTGCCCGTAATCCCTAAGGGGTTATTCTACCCTTCGTGTCACAAGAGCTAAATTTATACAGTTAAGTCAATAAAAACAAGGTCTTTTCAGTTAAGATAGTAAAAATTTATTAATTTTTAATAAAAATCTGTTGTAAATATTTCAATTTCACAATTTCTTTGCCCTATCACAAATCAAACCTTCGCAGAAAACACATATACAGAAAACATACATTAAGTTTGTCATCAATAATTCATTGTTTGAAAATAGTCTATTCTGAGCTGAAGATTTGGACTTACAAGAAACGAGTCATTCCATGAGTGCAGTGAAGATTGCTAACTAAACAAAGCAAAGTTCCTCAAGTGTTTTCAGATTAAAACACGAAATAAGTAGTGTGATTCTTATTGCGAGCCTGGTAGTGAGAGCACATAGAAATGATTTACTTGATCTATTTTAAACAAAATGACAAAAAAAAAATGAGGGGGGGGGGGGGGACCTGAGAAATAAAGAAAGCATTGTCCATCACTGAATAAACAAACGACCATTGTTTCAAGGAAATACATGACCTAGGAAGCTGATGTAAAGATATAACAGACACGATGATAGGACAAAATAGCTACATCATTAAAGATTTCCTGTAAAGAACATTTCATTTCTGTCCATCGAATATATATATATATATATATATATATATATAAATAAATATGTGTGTGTGTTTGTGTGTGAAAAAGGACAAGGTGCTAGAAATATGTAAATGAGACCCGTGTGCAGGGCCTTAGGCCACTGCAACCTACGCGACCGAAGTGGGCCCCGCACTTTCATAGGCACCGCGCTAATTCTAGGTGTAAATTATACAATTAAACAATTATAAATTTATATATATATACATTTTGTGAGTAAAGAACTGTATATACTGTATAAATAAAATACAAGGACGAATTTATTTTCTAGTTTAAAATCTTAATTTTCACATATTATTATTATCCCTATCCAGATTGGGCCCCGCGCAATCCGTTTCGCATAGGGCCTCGCAATCGTTAGGACCGGCCCTGCCGTGTGTGTGTGAGAGAGACAGAGACACAGAGAAAGGAACATTCGGGGAGGGGGGGGGGGAGAAACTTCATGAGTATGAACTGTGCATGTTCAATGTCTACGGCTGTAGCAACATAAACAGTGAGTTTTACGTCATTAATTCTTCAGAATACAACTACAGATAATTTAAAAGGACATCGAACAGATGAATCTTTTAATTCATTTAAAATGCACAGGCGAACATTTAAGCCCTTGGGATTTCTCTCGACTTTTCAAGGGCGTATTTCATGCTTGAGTTCAAGGCACCGATGGCACAGAAATTCCTATGATAGAAAAATTAATGAAAAAAAAAATGTTGAGTGCATGCACTACACAAACAAAACGTTTTTAAAAAATGGGGGCGGGGCGGTGCGGTGAGAATCAATATATATATATATATATATATTAAAGGAAGGAGTGGGAGAAATGAGCGCCATAAAGCAATCATAAAATATGCGCCAAGCTTTATGTTTTGAAAGTAGAAGGCGTATCAGAAAGGATAGTGAAAACATCATTTGGTATGGAGGAAGTAAGGGGCGTGTGAATGACTTGTGATGTTTTTGTTTTTGGAGAAAAGAGTGAAGGTAACAAAATTGATTGGAATGGGGGCTCGTGTAAAAGGGGAGGGTGTAAATAAAACCTCTATAGGCTTAGTGGTCGATCGCTAGGTTTAGGACGCGATACTCGCAAAGCAGGTTGAAATCCACCCTGAGATGCACACAATTGATCTTGTCTCTTTCCAAATGTGCGTGTATTTTGTATTTTTGAGATATGTGTCAAGGGGAAGTCGCTGAGACGCCATGATACAAAAAAAAAACCAACAACATAATATTGGGTGTAACATTTCGACTGGCAAAAAAAAAAAAAGGAGGGTGGGGGACTTTAAATATCCCATTCATTAATCTAAGTACCAGATCCACAGGGTTCTAATCAAATTAGTTTTAAGTTAATTTCATTTCGTTGTTATGCTTTTTCATTAATGTCGCCCGCGACATGAAGTGTCGGAAAATTAAATGGCCTGCATGTCGAATTAGGTTGTACATCACTGGTATAAATCCTAGACCACGGATAAACTCTACTGCGGGCCTGTTGGCAGTGTTACTAAACATGATCACTGTTTCACTCAGCACGGAAGCAAAGACAACGGGACGCCCCAAGATGACGGAATATACAAGGTAAGAGGGGGGAGCTGTGTCGTTTAAAATCAATACTTATGGTAGTATTCATAACATATTCGGCACGTGCCGGGCACTGGACAAAGCCATAACGATGGGTGAGCCCAACTGGACCTGTGGCCAGGGGAAAGGTGGCTGTAGACGTCCTACTGGATTTATTCTGGTTCCAGATAGAAAGAGCTTTATAAAGGGGGAGGGTAAGCCGTGCCGTTCTTACACAGCTTGCAAACGGTTCCCATGACAACGACTCGATTTACATGTAAATGGAATTCATAGTTAAGCTACGCCTGGAATTTTTGTTGTAAAAAGCCGATTCTAAATAGAAATAGAGTCAACTATTTATATATATGTGTCTGCATATAGAGTCAGAGGGGAAAATGTCATTGCGAAGGTCACGAGGATAGAATGACATGTTACTCACTCACACACAATAGCCGTGACTTTCAGTCGCTAAACGCGAAAAAAAAAAAGGATCAATGGAATAAGGCGCAAGAGTGAACAATGTACTTTTACGACCTTTATTTAGGTCAAGCAATAATTAGGCCAATGCTAAAAGTTGTTTAGATTTTAAAGGATCTGTTTGATGCGAGAATGTGCAATATTACTGCATTTTATCAACATTGCAAAATGACTCGCATTGTAACAACAGTAGGAACATTGCAAAATGACTCACATTGTAACAACAGTAGGAACATTGCAAAATGACTCGTTTTGTGTCAAAAATACTTCAAGATTTCTGCCTCTTTTTATTTCCAAACACAACACAAAAGAAGGTTCACTACTCAGTTTTAGTGAGTGGAATGTGTGAACCTATGAGTCTGTGAAATGTGTTTCAGTGATAGAGAGAAATATATATATATTTTAAAAAAAAGGGGGGGGGGGATATCACAACGTTCATGGGGTGTTTTGAGACAGTATTGGTCCAGCGATTGGACCCCACGACAACATTCTAACTACTGTTAAAACAAAAACGTAAACTAAAACTGTATGACCATATCACAAGGTCCTTAGGGCTCGCAAAGACCTTCCTTCATGGAACAGTACCAGGAAAAGGGAAAGAGGTAGACGGAGAAAGCGATGGGAAGCCAACATATAAAGAATGAACGGGCCTGCCATTGAAGCAGATTCTATCCAAGGCAAAAGACAGAGAGGAGAAAGACGGTCAACAGATCCTGTGTGGTCCCCCAACGGTCCAACCGACCAAAAATGAGCTCCTATCTAGTTCTCAAAGATGACGAATAACGTTTAAAACACCCTGTGACTGAAACTGGAATAACGGAACGTTTAAATCTCCCAGTTCTAGCTTGAGAGGAGAGGAAAGAAACACAACACAAGCCATTTGAGATGGGTTTTTTTTTTTTGTTGTGTTTTTTCATTTCCTGTTTTAAGATATTTCAAA